>OX637267.1:5740000-6212500 GCA_951799465.1 Leptophobia aripa | reverse complement strand
ACGAAACTAAAACAAATTTAAAAAGTTTGGTCCCTGTGGCTGAGTACCCACAATGCTGGCGGCATATCCTCGCTGTAACGCGATGCTTATACGCTTATATGACAATGTATGTGTTATTGATCCTTAATATCATGCGTTATGTATGTATGTCGTAGGTTCGTTTGATTTGTTAGATCTGATTCTGTCATACTTAAAATACATAATCTGTTTGCATATTGCTTTTCATCCAATATAATAACCAAGGAACCAAAAAAGATTCCATATGTTATGATTCAAGGAAACATATTTTTGCAAACTCGGGGCATTAGATAACATGTAATTTTCTCTTTCTCCATTAATTTACATTTAAAGTATAACCGATTAGACATTTGCTTATAGTTCCTGTTTGAGAGCCTTGTATTATACTATGTATACGTTTTATTATATTAAAAATGTTATGTGAAAGACATTAGTTTTACAAGAATGAAGTGCTTTGAGTAAATTACTTATAAAATTATTCAGTAATATTCCCTTTAGAGGAACAATATACTATTTATTTTAATGATTTACAAAATATTTTTTTTTCTAAAATTTTTTCGTCTTAAACTTATGTATAATGTTGTGGTCAAAGGTTCGTGCCGAGAATTATCATATTACCTCATAATTATAAAAAAGACCTCGATATTTAGAGTTATGTTTCTAAAAATAGTAAAATGAAATCTTAAGATTTGTAATCGACAGTTTTGTAATGTGCGCATTGAAGATACATGATTTATTAGTTTATATAACGTAATACAGTTTGATCGTCCATAAACTAATTAAGGCCGAAGATTAACCTTTTAATTATATGATTCTAGTTTCAAACAAAATTTAAAAAACAATAATTTGATTCGGTTCATTAATTTATACCGACAAGCGCAGTGTGACCAGGCGTGACTTTCTAAAGGTTGTGAGTTCAAATCATTGCTTTCATCTATGAATTTGAAACCGCAAGCAAGGGTTAAGCAAAACAAATCTATAATCCAAATTAATTTTACAGTTACCTAACATGCAAATGATTTCTCCGTGACAATATTCCTAATGATCCCATCAATCATTTATAATAATAGATCCGCGAAATAACTAGAGCACCTGATTACGATTAATTCACGCTGCGTTACATAACATTACGGTCATTTAACGTGATGTGAGATCGCACATAACTTATAAATAATTCAAAGAAAACATCTCAACGGTTATTACACCCGAATTCATGCATGCTAAACACTTGTCTCAGAAAGTGAAAACTGCGCGTGCGTACATGATTGAAGGAACGAAATCATTTCACATATCAGTTGAATACAATGCCTTATAGGTTAAGTTCACTTGGGTAATAATGGGTCATTTTTTAAATAGAAAATTTATCAAGTTTGCGTTTATGATTTTTTCGTTAAATGCAATCAATGCACTGAGCTATTTAGTATCAATTCCATGGGAGAGACGTTATCGGATTTTACGTTGTTTATAATCATTCTTATCAGTAAAATATTAATAAGTGAACTGTTACGGTTAAGCCCAAAATGGCTTGTTAATTTTTTATATCGAAACCTTATAATTGTTACATAAAAGTGATGAATTAATTACTTTTTCTAATCCGGTTATATAATCCGTTCCGTCCGTTTTAATTGATGATAATTGCTTCATTCTAGAGGTTACATGTAACTTCGTAAGATCTTTTTATTCTGAATTACTATACTTAATCTCAAGTATATTAGTTGAGATATAGCTATGTTGAGTATAGATGAAATATACTTGAGAAAGGTATATTTGAAGTACAATTTGACATAACATAGACACTGACAAAAAATTTAAAAAGTTAATGATTTTTAATTTAAAAATTAAGCTTGAGTAATATTTTAATGTTCACATTTGACCGGTCATTGACCTTCTAATGAATGCAGGTAAAAGCATTAAAATGCACAATGAACTTTAGTATTATTTAACTCTCGAAGTATATTTTTTTTTAAATTATGACTGACGTAAAATACGTGGATTAATTAATTATGCTTTTTAAAGTGCATATATATATATAAAGCCAAGCATTTAAGTAAACCGGGTGACCTTATCTCCACTTAAACCACTAGGGTCAGGACTTCAGCGTCAAAACTATACTGCGTTGTCAAAGTAAAGAACTGGTAAGAGAATGACTCAACTCCTACAAAACTGTATTTTTTCAAAAGTATTATATAATAAAATAAGTTTAATGTAAATAATTAAAATGTGGAAATTCTAAATTTACACATAATTTAAGTAACAAAATTTTACTCAACACAACACAGGTCAGTAGGTCACAAGAATCTATCAAATATCTCGAGTATGTATCAGTATTAATGACTTGCAATTTGTAATGTGGAATACATTGACAAATATATATTAAGAGACTAGATATACTAATTAAATTTAAAGTAATTCTTCTCTATTATTTATTAATCCTATAAAAATTGTATAATATAGAGTAAGGGTAATATATAATAATAAACATTGCACTAGTAAGTTAAGTTACTGATCATATACGGGGCGTTAATGTTTTTTTATGAAAAATAAAAAACAATAGGGACTATGAGTTTGAATTTATTGCTTAACAAAAAATACTAAATGTCTAACTTTAATGCATTTAATATTATGCATTAACGTTATATAGGTAGGTATATATAGGATACGTTACGATATATATATATCGATACATACCTAATATCGAATATAGACCTATATATATATGTCTATATTTTATTCTGTTCACTCTATTAACATTACATAGTAAATACACGAAAGATTGTCATACGTATAACGTAAACCTAAACTGTTTAGCAGATTACACGATGTAAATATGTCATAAATACTACGCTATTTATTCAACTAATAGTGACAAGTTACAACATGTCGTAGCATTAAACGGTTTCTATGTTAAGCAAGATTTGCATTATCTAAGAAGGGTAATGCGTTTGATCGTTAAAATACTTTTATTACTATGTTTCTCACATTCATTTGTTTTTATAGTGTTCTGTCAATGTGACATTCGAATGTAGTGATTTGCAAAGTAATCCTTGTTACTGAATCTCAATGAATTATCTTAACAAGTTCATATTCTAAAAACAATAGGATAGTAGGTCCTCTTTCTGTAACTGGGTGTAGATTTTGTGATTTTAGGGTGAGGTCAGAGTGGCTTCTAAGCATAGATGAACTTGTCCTACTTAATTTTCACTCTACAAACAAGTTTTGTTTATACATATCCATGACTTCATGGTTTTTCAGGTCGCCAAAGGCAGCTCACAAAGTTATTACTCTAAATAAAAATATGAACGTTGAGCTGTGTAACAAGTCCCAACCTTTATAATTATGTAAATAAATATATATAAAACTAGAAAAATGGATCGTTCGTTTCTAATGTCACTTAATATATTGCATCTTCTCGCTTCACGATTCTATTCATTATAAAGTATTGGTAATTCATCGCGCTATACATCAAATGTCAACGTAATATGTGTAATAATTAACTCATTATAATTTTATTAATATCTCATGTTTGCTTCATGTTCAAGTTTCATTACAGTTTTGTATTGTATTCGTATGAAAATGTATTTCAATGAAGGTTTTTTTTTGTAATACTTGTAGGCTTATTTACCAAATTTATGTAAATTGACCATATAGTCACTAGCACATAATAGCAACTATCTAGTTTGAAATTTAATATAATAGTAAGTTTGGTTGACCGTTTGATGATATAAAAGAGAATGACAAAATTACATAAAAATGGTCGTATCGTCTTGAAAAATCTTGAAGTGTGGGAATTATTACAGTTCGATCGGTGACAACTGTGAGAATGTTTGATATCCGGCAGTACAGGAAACATTTTGCAACTGCTTATGATTTTGAATAGCTAATGAGAGAATGGTAGTGTGTTACAACTTTAATAATGTTAACTGGTGTTTAATAACTCAACACTGATGTAAAGTTCGTATTTACAATTTAATTGGTTTAAATAAAATTCTATTCAAATTATTTTAATTTGTATAATTTATTTTTATTTATTTATTTAATAAGGCACACCAACAACCCACATACAAACATAACCCGAACAAAATTACAAAAAAAACACACAAGGCATGTATGTGCACAGCATTACAGGTATACAATTAAAAAAAAAACAACCAAACAATCATATATAAAACAAAAAAAAAATGTATAGTTAAATATTAAAACAGTTAAGCTATTAAATAAAATAACGAATGCTTTAGATGAAATAAAAAATATTTTGACTCTGTGATAAGCTTTAACAGAAAAATGAGTATGTTTTTCTCATTTCACAATTACGCCAAACGTTAATAAGAAAAGAAAATCGTCTCACTCACTAGCAAATCTGAAAATCAAAATAAATTAAAAAAAAAAACTAATTATCAATTTTAATTTACCAGTGATTGGTAGACTTATCTACCGAGTAAAACCGGCAAGAAAGACGATTCCTAACTTATTTACAGATGCTAAAATAATAAATGTTATTAACGCATTAGTTACTAATTTTAAATAGAAACTGAAGTTTTGTAATTAAATAAATTATACAACACAGTTACATGTGATCTCTCTAACGTATAATGATTATAATATAATAGAATACTTTTAAAATAGCGAGAGATGTTCCCATCTTTGTCTAATAATAAGTAACTTTACGTGAAAGAGATTGTATCTGACTCGATGATAACTTACGTACAAAATGGCACATTTATGACAATACAACACATCAAAAATACAATTAAACTGATTTATACATACATGTATATATGATAACTTTTGGTCTTAAGCCACATACTCATTAGGTATTTGCAAGGGAGTTAAAACTTTAAAAAAAAATACTTCTATATTAAAACGATTTTATTACGTCTAAAATCGTTTAAATATGTAAATAATTGATATTTACATGAACGTAATTGAAAAATTTATAACGGGTTTGTTTAATTCTCAAAAAGGGAGCATACGAATACCACTAAATATAAAAGTTAGAATCTTATTTCTAAAGCGAAACGATTAGTATTAAATAAGAACATTTGCAATATCTAAGTTACAACACGGTTTAAATATAAAAATAAATGAACTCTTTATATATTATTAGTTAAGTTTTGTATAACATTAGGAAACACTATTATTGGTAAATAAATTTCATATTTCAAATTACCCAAACATATAATAAAGTCATATATAGCCGGAAAAATATACATATGCAAATAACCTGAAAGCGCTAACTATTCAAGGCTTATAATTGATGCAACGAAAGTATGTGCAACTTAAAAAACTTATATAAACAATAAAATATTATAATCGGTTGGAAAATATTTTCGTTTAAAAACAACTCTTTGAAAAATATACATAAGAATTATTTACGGAGTATAATAAGGTATGGAGAGTGGGAAGGTAAGATAGTTTTATGAAAAAAATACTTCATTCCCTACAAATTGTGAAAATGCTGGAATTTAAGACTGTTTTAATCAAAATTATTATACCAAAATTGTTTTGTTATAGATTTATCACGAACATTTGGACATATTTTTTGACACTTATGAATTTACTATAAAATCAATTATTAGCTATTTATTCGTATCGGGATTTATAGCTATCTTCTGGTGCATTTGGCCAATAAATGATTGATATTTAGATGTCACAAATTTAGCACGGAGTAAAGTGCAATTACTTTTGTCGCACAATTTACACTCGTCTAGAGATAGGCGTGCTTTCGTATGGCGCATCTTGAACTCTTCCGAGGTATAAAAGAACGTAACAGTGTGATTCACGAACCCATTGCTATTAGTATTCGACACGAACACGAAATCAGGTACGCTAGTTTGGAATAAGAGCTTTGTTTATTTGCATAAAAGCTCAGAATAGCTTGAAAATCTTGGTGTGTTAGTGCTGTGTGGTGAAGTGTTGGTTTTCTTTTGACAGAAGCAGCCCGGTAGCAACGATGCGGTGGTCCATTTTGGTAAATACTTTTATCATCTATATTGTTGCAGAAGTTTAATATACTTACAAACAATTCTGAAATGATATTGGTGTTAAGTTTTCCGTTGAAGGAACGAAACTGTACTCTTGGTTCAAAATTCACTATTATTGCCTATTTCGGAATGTAAATTTTAAAACAATCTACCAATTTCTGGATATTAAAACACGGAATACTCATCTCTCACGGATATAGTTAACCATACCAACTGGTTAACTATATGGTTTATAAGATCTTTTATGACTTTTTCAAATCACGCATGATTGACAAAAGAAAACTTTAACTTTTTAACTGTAGGCGCAGTCAGTAAAATTGACAATGCTATCTGGCTTTTTCTTTTCCGTCGAGCGACCGATGTAACGGTACAATTTCTACAGGTTACCTAGATTTTTGTATGCAATCTGTACTCTTAATTGCGGTTTGAAAGTAATTTTTGTAAAATAATATAAACGTCGGTTCTTCTTAAGTTTGTCGTCTAAATATTAACACGTGAAGGAATATAATTATAAATACCTATTTACTGTAGTTATAACAGGCTGTCAAGCAAAATATTGATTTTGATGTGTTAATGAAATGAATTGAATTGCCTGAAATTAGATTATTAATCATTTTCTTTATATAGGTAATATATTGTATCCCTGTTTAAATGTGCTGAAAAAAGACTATAATGTCGTATTGTGCTGTTCTGATTGTATTTTTTATTTTGTGATCTATACAATCAGAGTATTGAACTAGTTTTTATCTAGTAATAGTAACTTTGGTACGTTCACGTGATGTAGTTAAAAAAATAGAATGAATAATTTGAATTAACTTGCACTTTAACCTTACGTAATCAAGTTAAACAGAAACTGGAACTTGGGTCGTCTTAACCAAATGATGTACGTATACGTATGTTATGTATGTATATTTTATAATCTAGTTTAAATCAACACATTGTGGGTACTCCAGGGACCAAACTTATTAAATTTGTTTTAGTTTTGTGTTTTGTTTTACTTTAAGTTATGTTAGTTAGGTTCATATTAAACATGTTTAATATATTCTACACTAGTTAACAAGATAAGTGTTTGCCGAAAATTTACACATACTCATTTTTTTTATAATACAAAGTAACTTAAATAGTTTAACTAATAAAACAAATATTATGTCTATGGAGGTTTGTAGCTTATTTCATTATCAAGTGAAATCAATAATAGGAGATTATTTTGGGCTATTAACTTTTTTAGCAGTATAGTTGAGAGATGGTGGTGTAAGGATTTTATATAAAAACTTAGATAAATAGTATCACATAACAAATACTTCGTATCAGAATCATGTTTATATTAATTTGGTTACTGCGTTAATTTTTATCACAAATATTAAAATCTTAAGGTTTATTATTGGTTATATCTATGGGATTTTATTTAATTAAGTTAAATTGACTCCTCAGCCTTTAAATACCCATGGTAGATCGATCCACGAATGATAGACATAGTTATTGTTTACACCTTCCTTTGAAAACAATACATACGGTAGAGAAGTGAACATTAGAGAACAATTTATACTTGGAAGTGTTGTCTCACGCCTGTTACATTATAATTTCAAAATATTATGTTACGTTCAAATACATTACATATTACGAAATGAGAATCATCATTGTGAAAACAATTTCTATAACTGCTGAATGAATAGAATTATCGATTGATGTTATTGTTATGCGTCTATTGTTGTTGTGTTTGTAACAATTAATTAGCCGTCTTAATATTCAGGCAGCTTTTATTAAATTTACAGTAGGTGTGGTTGAGTGACATAATAATACAAACATTGACACTAAATCAACATGAAAGAAAAACAAGTGCATGTGTCGTAAAATAATGAATCAACTATGTTACAAAGAATACTTTTCTAGCCTAGAACAATTATTGCAATCCTGACAGGACGAGCAATTATTATTTTACTAACATTAAAACTTATAAGTAAAGAAGCAGAAGCTAAGACCTAAATTAACCTTGATGTAACTAAAACTAGCTCAAGATTATAAAACCCAATAATAAGCTGTCGCCATTTAAAATATTAACAATTAGGGAGAGTAATTGATGCGTTGCAAGCAAAGGGTCTTTTCAATGTATATAATATAAATGTTTTATTATTTAATGGCTATAATATTATATAAAAGCTAAGTCGAGAAAAATCACAATAAAATTAATTTAATATTATTACAAATTTGTGTCTTGGTGTAAAACTGAGACGTCTAGAGTCTCTTGACAATCGAGTAAAAGTTTGACATCGATAAAATCGGACCAAAAAATAAGCTGCAACATAGCGTTAACAGCGATACAGCATACTTTTTATTTAGGTCAATTAGACATCGCATAAAAATATTTTGTTCTGTAATTGTTTTTCTCTTAGCGAATCGAGTTTCTGGTAAGTATGTCTATATTGTTCGATTAAGGAAATACGCTCAAACGTGATATAGTCATTCGAAGCACTTTCTTCTTGATTTGTTACAGACGATGATGACATAGGGTTTATACAGGAAACATTCATATAAACAATCCCAATGCACGACTTTCTCTTTATGAAGATTCACCGCGAAACTTTCATCTCGCATTGCAAACATAATTTGTGCTTATTCCGATTACCCTTATATAACTGCTTAAGCAATTAAAAATTGTAAAATATTATCAAAAACAAATATAATTATCACTTCACTTAATGAACTTTAGATGTCTGTGTTTTCAAATACAAAACGTAATAATGTTAAGTAAGAAAACGTAACGGAATCATCTTATGCAAACATAAACGGATTTGAATAATTACGGTTTTTAATTATGCCAAATGATTTGGAGAAAAACGCGAGGTTAGCGGGGCAACAACTTGCGTATAATTGCTATTACGTAACACAAATATGTGCTATGGTGATAGATTTACACCTTCTAGAACGATTAGTCATGTTATTAAATATCGTAAGTAAATTAAAATAGTTGAATGAATTGCCGATCGGTTATAAAATATATACTCATTACTTATATATTTCTACAGTCATATATAGTTCTGCCATTGCGTTATGTAGCAATGTAAAGATTTCATCTTCAAGCAAATTAGACATTGAAATCGCAATGTATTATGACACAAAATGATTTACAAATGATAATACATTCTATTATTTATATCTAGTAAAATTACTTCTGTTTTATCTTCTGTACTAATTCTTATACAAGTTTGTATGTATTGAAATTTTGGTGGCCGGTAGAGCCCTAAACATTTTTACTGAGTTTTTAATATTAGCTTGCTATTGTGTAAAAAAAATCGATAAAAATATATAAAGTAATATGTTTGACTTATAGAAATGAGGGTTGAAGGTATTTGGGAACGGAAGGGAAAGTTAAGTTAGTTGTAATTAGGCCTTTAAATATACTTAAATTGAGGCTTGTTTGATTATAACAAAAATTAAAAAAAAAATTTTTTTCAATTTCAGATGTTATGCTGCGTGATAGCTACGATTGCAGTAGCTGAACCAGATCCAAAAAAGTATAAGCCAGAGTCGCTCGAAAAGAACAAGAATGCAGAGAACCTCTCAAACGAAGAAAGAAAATTTTTAAGAGAAGTCGAAGAAAAATTTGGTGTTAAATCTGAAATTCCCATTGACAACAAAGAAGAATCTGAAAACAAAAATTTGACGCATACCTCTGAGAAAAAAATAACATTCCCAGCGGTAATTGCAATAGAGATAGTCAATGATACGGACGCAAAGGGCAAAGGAAAAAGAACAATCGATGCTAATCTTGGATATGGATACCAAACAAATAATGGGTACACGTACAATTATTTTGGTAAATCAGCCCAAGATAAAGGAAAGTTCATGATATATCCATATTCTCAAGAAGATATTCCATCTCGTCAGGGCTATAGCACTGATTATGTACAAGCGGGTGGGAATTATCACAAAACATCCACCAATGTTGAAATACAACCATCACAAGCATTCGAATTAGTACCAGTTAAAGAACAACAAACAACGTACGATTACAAAAAGCCTGAAGTTGAATTTAAAACACCAACCCCTCCCACTTTCGGTAGTGAACCATCATCAACTCTTTATACAACGTATAATGGACAAGAGTTCTCAGGATTGAGTGCTCAGTTTCCTACTGTTATGCCCAATTATTTTGTGGATCCTTCTCAGTTACTCACAAACCCCCAGTACCAGAGCGCAGGTTTGACACAAGACCATTTAAGATCGCACGAGACACAAGTCGGCCAAAGGATAGTACCAGTCTTAGTACTCAGAATTCCGAGTTCTTCAATTAAAAACCCTTCAGCTGAATTGTACGCAAACCTACCAAACAATTACCCTCTATCATCTTACCTTAACAATGTAAACTTACAACAATTGGTTAATCAGTATTTTAAGAAACATGGGTATTCCTTTGCACCACAAATTATGGCGTATCAAAACTCAAATCTTTCTCCACAGGAAACTGAACCTCATTATGCTCATCCTTATGTTAAGCCCTCATACACACAATCAGACTACTCAGGAGTGCAATACTCAGCCGTAAAACCTGTGATGGCTAGATACCCATCAAGTTACAACCAACAAAAATATCTATCTCAGTCACAGTCTTTATATCGTCAACCTTCGCAACAGCAATACGAGTATCAATATCAATATATGCCACAAAATGCCCAGCCGGGGTCTTATTACGTTCAACCTCGGTATGAACAACCAGCTTCTTCACCTGAATATCAACATGTACAAACCTCTGTAGAACAACGTGCAAATGTACATGAAACTCATTCTATTGTAGAGCATAGAATACCAGAACCAACGAGCCAAGAATATCCAGCTGAGAGCTATGATCCCCACCATTCTCAACAACAAAGCATTGTCCATCCAACATCTTCATACTACACAACAGCAGATACTTCATCTCAATATGAAGTCGAAAAAGAAACTACAAAGGAAAATCCTGCTTACAATCCTAACTCATACGCATCGGGCTCAATAGAGCAAAAAACACAGGTTTCAGTTTATCCCTCAAGATTAATCCATTCAGAACAGTATGAAGAAGGTAATGATAATTCTGGTCAAGAATATACATACCAATCTAAGCAACCTGAAAGTCATTCACCGAAGGGTCTAACACTGTCGGAGAACTATCCCAGTAAGGATCATACTATAGCAACAGTATATCCTAGCTCATATAGCGCTGCTCAGAACTCAAAACCAAGCATTCAAACTGTTAGCTATGTAACACCAATGCCATCAGCAAAATACCAATCACAATACAGAATAATGGTACCACAGACCGTATTTAAATCACCAACCAGTGATAAAGTAGCGTACGTTAATTCGAAATCGATGCATTACAACCACGCAGGCCGTTACACCCAAGATATGGAGCCAGAAGAAGAATACAATAGCGCCCAATACGTCTCACCAGTACCCAGTAGGCCATCTTACCCTAGAAATTACCGTAGTCACCCAAAACGAATGGCTAAACCTGACAATAAAGCAGCAGCACCATTAAAAGTAGTAAAAAAGAATGAAAGAACCGAAAAGAAAACATCATAGAGATAATGTCGTTGATGAAGTTTGAAACAATTGTAAATAGAATGTAGAAATTTAGTCGCGTTAATATTAAGTTAAGTAATTTTATGTTACTGAAAAGAACCACAACAACTGAAAATACTTAGGTAAAAGAAATGAACAGTTATTTTTTAAATTCATAACCAATATAGTGGTAATGTAAACTTGAAAGTATTATAAAATTGAATTGTATTAATTAGTTTATGTTGAGTCAGATTTCAATAAACTCTGACCGTTTCAGCGTGCAATATTTTTATTATAAATAGTGTAACTTTACAACATGTTATAATTGTTACTCATTAAAAAGTTATTCTAATTTTAGTTTTATTTTAAATATTACTTGCAATGAAATGAACGATTAAAAATACGGTTGACGAAAAGTTATCGGCGTCTCTGTTAATTAAATTAAATCTGATTTCAAAAGAACAATAATTTATTGGTTTTTTAAGAAACGCCTGTTGAGAAAATCTTAACAATATCTCATCGCATCTTGTAGGAAGGCCTACTCTAAAGCCTACAGGCAATAATAAATATTGAAAATATGCACTATGCAAATAAAAACTAATATATTTTTGTATCTACCTGAAAGAACAACGTTTCATGCAACATCGTTACCATGGTAACACACGATAAATATTAAGGAATTACGGTCTTATTGCCGTCTAAATTACTTCAACGCTCCTACATAGGTACACGTATTCCATAATTATTTAAGGTTCCGATAACAACTACTAAGCGATTATCGATAAGCGATTCAATTTTATCCATACAGAGGTAAACAAATATTTATTATAATTATTTTATAACATATAATGAAATAGTTATTATATTTTTTCATTTTTGACTTACAATCGTACATCGAACACGAAATATTACAACTCTAACAAAAATACTCCTTATTGTCTATGAATATGTTCGTAGTTTTTTTATAAATATATGGATACCCTTTATGGTCTATTATTTTTGCAATTATTTGCCGTTTATTGATGCTAATCATTAAATTGTATGTAACCTGATATGACAAAGGTCTCCAATCAATTATAAAACTATATTTAATTTGAGTGCCTCTCAACACTAAATTTAATTGAATTTTATTTAAGATGTTTGTTCGTTTAAGTCTAATGCACACAAGGCTGGTGCAATTAGTTACAAAAGTACTAACAAGTTAATTGATAAGTTCGCTATAACAGGCTTCGATTTTGGTTTCCGGTTAGCTAATGATAGGTAAGTTGTACTCCACCCTTTCCTGCTTCGGAGGCGGTAGTAAATACCAGATGAACAGGAAGTAAAGGGAAAGTTACACTACTTCTTTTGGTCGTTGGTCATAGCATACATTATAGGTAAAGGACTTGTTACATAAAACTTATGTTGCTTAGAGCTGGTTATACTTTGAATTGAAATATGGTATTAACAAAATGCGACATAAAAAAAAACGTCTTTCTTGAACGCAGTGTAATTTTTTTATATAATATAATACATTTCAATGTTACAATTATAAATTTTGCATAATTCGATATTTATTGTTTATCGGGAAATATAATTATCAAATCTTGTTTTTATGCTACTCTATGGTTTACACGTATTTGTTCATGTCGTGTACAGACATGACATTTGACGCCTGTCCCCTTAATGTAGATTACAACTGGTCTCCTGCGCTCTACATTTAGGGTCTTCCCTCCAGCCAGGTTGTCTGTCCAACTAGCGACAGGCCGTTCATGTTTCGGCTAGTTTTTAGGACTGTAGTCGTACAGACTATATATATAAGTATATTATATACTACAATGAAACTGTAGACAAGGATGTATGTTTGATTAAATTTTACTTTATAATGTTATAATAAATCTTTTTTTAATAAAATTTATTTACGCAATTAATTTACATCTCAGCAGTAGACAAATAATACTATTAATGTAATGTATCTAAAAAGCGTATCAAGTTATAAAGTGACCAATATATCATTTTACGTAAATTTAATTAGCTCTTTGTTGTAACTTCATTCGCGTGTCTGTGATTGAGTTTAAGATTACATAGAAACGCTCGTGTATTGAAACAAATAAATGAAAGACTTGGATTATGTCATGAATACTATTATTTTTGGACTCTAAATAAAATCCAAAATCTTCGATTAAATGTTATAGTTACTGAACTCATACTGTTTATTATATGACTCACACTATTCTTAATGCTCCAGACATTTACTATTTTATATTTATAATGAATTCTTTAGCTCTTGCTATGAGAAAAATTTAACGCATTCAAAGTAAAAACATCGGAATCGTATGAATCTTGTGGTAGGCGTTATGTGTTGCGCGATACAAAAATATTAATCTAGACAATTGTATATGGCTGTTATATGTCATATAGTTTATAATTTGGCTATTAAATTTATGAAATACCGGACTAATTTCTTTATATTATAATTCTAAATAGATAGATATATTTAATATAAATTCACGGTAATTTAAATAGTACGTTGATATTACTTATATTGTTGTGATTTCAAAGGTATTTAATTTTATCTATAAAAACGTCAGTAAAAAATATTATTGCTATAGTACATTAGTTATATAAAACAGTATCGTATAAATAAACCATTAGTCTTGAGAATAAACTTCCGGATAATTCAATCGGCGACAATTATTTCTAATGCGCACTACCATAAATAACAAACTTGTAGAAAGTGGTTTGGGAAGATTCACTATGACCATAAGTTCAATACGAAGAAGCTACACAGGAAGAAACTTAGCCTTAGGCCTTAGTAATTAATAACAGGTTACCTAAGTAATTTAAATATTATTATAAAACACATTAACTATAACATTGTAAACTCGATAAGTAAATAGTACAAAGTATTATATATAATGAAAATTTATATTCTATGTATAACATATGTCTTATAAAAGATTCAATATATATATATATATATATATGTATATATTGTATATATATGTTTTACGTAGTATAAAATTTCTCAACTTTTATAATTGAATTTGGAATCCAAACAATTAGTTTATACAATTATAGACCTAGCTAAAATGCCTTTCTCAGCTGCTAAGAAGGGCTGTGCTACTGCAACTGTGTGAAATGCATGTGCAAGCAATGCACACATGCAAACATTTACGGTCCGATACCCCCATATATAAACCTAACTCTAACTATCCTTGAACTTCATTTGAACACTGTTCGATCATAGAAAACTACCCTTTCATGTTGCTTTAGTTTGTACTGTGAGTGAAATGTGATTGGATTTTGAAAAGTGATATTTCGTGTTATATGATGAATTCTGTACAGCAAATGGTAAGTTTCTGAATTAATTTCGAATATATCTATTCATAATTGCTTTACAGCTAACCGATGTTATAATTAAAATGGTATTTATAAATATAATTTAATAAACAAAATAAAGTAATTTTTCTTTTATATGATTATTTATTACGTTGTTATATATGTATGTTTCCACATTTAAACATAACTATCCATTTCGGACATAACTGGACTATTATTATAACATAATACATTTTATTAATATAATATATATTTTTAATATTTATTTATTTATTTTACACTTTATTGCACTTAAACACCAGAAGAAAATGACGTTAACAGATGTTAGTACATATAAGAGCAACGGGCGGCCTTCTCGCTAATAAGCGATCTCTTCCAGACAACCCACAAATATTGTAAACAAACTCAAATTAAATACAAAGTGTTACATAAGATATCTAACAAACTGCCAAAATAACTACGAGACCACGTGCAGCCACTTAAAAACAGATTACTACTGGTTAAAAATATTTACTAAGAGAAAGTTCAGCATTGTTATATTATATTGAATCTTTAATGGTCATTACTTATTTACTAAGTCGGTCTAGAATATATCTGTTTATTTGATATTTTATGCGTTATAAATAACATTGTAAGAAAAAATAAAATCTAATATATACAATTCTCGTGTCACAATGTTTGTTTCTTTACTCCTCCGAAACGGGTTGACCGATTCTCCTGAAATTTTAGTGGCCATATAGAGTAGGACTGAGAATCGGCCAACATATATTTTTAAAGACATTTTTTTCATCAGCTAGTTCTCTATATAAACACACTATAAACACTAAAATGAATAAAATAATAAATAATATACAGTCTCGTCTCGTCTATCAATAGTATGTCATTAGATCTTCCATATAATGAGACTAAACCTCAAATATCACATGCTCGGCATGCATGCAGAATCGTCTTTATGGAACGATTCATCTCACAAAACGCAAACCTTTATTAAAGTATACAAACCTTATTTGTAACTATTTCTTTGCAATTGTAGAGTATCTCTTAAGTTTAATCGTGACTTAAGAGTAATAATAACCTATAATTAAAATAACTCTTGGTGTGTTAACAAGTTGTAAATGAAAGTAATTTTTAACGAAAGCAAGTTAATATGTTGCCATGGTATACATATATTTGCAAAGTAATAATAAGTTAATTGAACATTAATCCATTGTTACAAAGCGATGAATCGATCGTACTTACTCGGTTAAGAGAGTTTTATCGTTAAGACAATTGTAACAAATTGATATACATATTATATATTTTTTAGGCATCATCATCTACAATGGTCAGTCATTTAATAATATTAAGACATTATTAATATGTTATAACGGTATTCGCTTCCGCTGTCAGAATGTAATGTATTCCACTTTCTATATAGCTAAATATTACATAGGTTTACGAAATTCTGTATTTTGAACGGCTTATTTCATAATGTTAACTTCTACTTATTGAAATTTATACCACACACATGTCTCGGTCGCTAACACACATTTACACACGCTGGTGACACGATGTGATAGCAAAATACACAATAAAAATGAACACAAAAAAATACATTAAAAATGCACTTTGTATGATATAATATAGAGGTTCAAACTCATTCATAAAAATTGAGTTTGACTGTTTTACAGCATACAAAATTTGTTTGAGATGTGTTTTATATATATTTCATGATGTCGTAACAATATATTTATAAAAACAACATAATATTTAAATAACGTGACTTAAGTTGTATATGTCATGAAAAGAAAAGTCTTTAGACAGATGTAAAGCAATTATTGAAAATGTATTAATTATCGTCTAGCACGCTGTGAGATTGAGTCTCGAAAGTTTGCGTGTCACTATGCGTTAATTGTTGCGTTAGGTCAATGGCTCTGTAAACCTTGAATACAGATGTTTTCGTGAAAATATTGATACGGACATTGTTTATTAACTGAAATCCAATTTCTTTTAGGGATATTTTTCATTTATTTACAGCTGAAGACAGCTTAACTTTAACAAACGCTTATATTCTTCCTCTATCATTCCACCATGTCTAAAAATAGTGGAGAAGAGTTAAGAAAATATTGTAATTGCGTTGAATGGGGCTTTGCTGATGAAGACTAGTTTGGAAACAAACCTCAGCCAGCAATGAATGCCTCCTGGGCCAGAAAGATAATATTAAAACCGTGGCTGCGCTTTACGACTCTTCAAAATTATATGGCTATTTTTATGTTAAGGTGTGTCGTCTGTGACTGATTACATATACATTTGGGTCACTTTTGCACGACATATCTACTAATACATGCATCGTATGTCAAAATTATTTTACAATTAATTTTGGTCGGATGTTATTCATACCTTCTTAGAAAATATTATATTACGATTGTTGCAATATTTTATGAGAATACGCAGATGTTTTTATAGTTAACGTTAACCCTTCTGTTTTGAAAATTGGACAATATTCATTCATGTTTTTTTAATATTATTAAGGTATTTCATATAATTTATTTATATATTTAATACAATATATCTGTTAAATAATTATTAATAAATAAAACGGCAATGACCATAAAAAAACCATTGTTATAAAGCTGATACACGTGACGCATACGTCTTAATGCGAGTGGCAAGTGATGGTTACAAAATGTTATGTCATTTCATTGGCAACAAAATATTAATACTTATGAATATTGTATCATACAGTCGATCAAATAGTGATCACACTCATTTCTGAATAATACGAGGTATATTTAGTCAATAATCTGTGGTTTAGATTCTTGGCTGATTTGATGAACACACGTATAACGGACGGTATTAATTCCGGAATAAAAATCTCGCAATAATGTCTTATTAAATTAATAAACTAAGTTTATCTATTAAGTTAAACTCTAGCCACAAATTCTGTTAAGCAGACATGTGCTAACAAATTCACGTATATGGTTCGATTATGCTTCAATAAGTGTCACATTCATATAATCCGGAATCAATCTTACGTGAAAAGGGAAATGTCACGCAACGTATGAGCGAGCCGGTTGTGAAAAATCACTTTCCCATTGAATTCCTTGTGAAACTATCGTTAAAGGGCACAAGTTAAGGGCAGAGAAAATACAGAGATCTTGTCGTGTGACCCTTGACTTCGATTTAAACGTCTGTAATACCCTTCAATATATTGTCTTCGCTTTCTATCAAGTTATAATAGTGTACAAAGTTTTACGGAGGCGTCGTGTTGCGTTTAACTCTATACACTTTCGTTTAAAGTAATAAACTGTATCACTGCTATTATTTTAATCATTCTTGTAACTCGAATACAATATCTATATATACAAAACAAAAGCCTTTTAAATATTGTAACATTTACTCTCAATCATATTTTACGTTTCATACTAAATACGTTAAAACTTTAATATTGTAATCCATTAATAATGTGCAAAATTTTAAAGCTTAAATTAATACTTCACAATAGACGCAGAAACGTAGAGAAAATTACCAGGAACTTCCTGTTTATAATGATTTAATAGGCTTTAAGCCGTTGTTGAGACCTCTAACCTTATGTATATGTACTGCATGCATAACGAATTGAATGGCTTATAGAAAGTCTAGCTCAAAGATAAGATATTCCTAAACGGGTGGTTCGCGTCGTAGCTAAGAATTTTTAATACAGCATAACCTTCTCAAGTCTGGATATGGGCATCGGATACTCATGGGCAATTTTTTAAGTGTCACGCTGGCCCTTGGTCTTTAGTGAATTCAATAGATGTGCGCTTTATAGACTTTGTTATGTTTACTTGTGAGGACTAAATTAAGTTTTATTTTTACTTTACAATACCATATTTAATATTTGTTAAGTCAATTAAACGCAAACTTAATATTAGGTATTATAGTCAATCAATTACAAACTTAAAACTAGTACAAGGAACTTTTTTATGACGAGCTCGTGCTTGTTAAATGTAACGAAGGATATCCTAATTCGAGATTACGCGAAAGAATTGGTAATGGAAAGTTTTGAGTTCCATTTTCAATCAAACTACTTATTAAAATCATAGCTCTTTTAATATTTTGTTTTGACCAGCTAAGGTTGTCTCTATTTAATACTCATTACCAAATAGTTTAAGTAACTTTTAATGTAGCAACAGTTAATTTATTATTACTTTTATGCATTATATTGTGGAAAGGGCACAGTTTATTTATTTCAATATTATCTCATTGCAGATTTGGATGCTGGTGCTGACCCTATTAACAGATGTACGCTGTCAAGATGGATTCAACGATCAAAACATGCGGCGGGTACCACAAGTAGGCAATGAAGGTCAAATCGAACCAAACACGGTTTTTAATAACCTACATAATGATCCAAATAGTCAAAGTTCTTTGACCACAAGGAATCCAATGGCGGATGGCTCTTCTAATTTCGAATTCAATAGAGAACCTTCAAAACCAAGGAAGGTGTACCGAATTAAAAATCCATTCCAATATCAACAAGAGGATGCTCAAGATAACAGCGATTCACAAGACAGCGACACTTCTGCGAGTAATCAGTATGCTGGCGTGCAGTACTCTTTACCGCCTGAAGAATTCTTACAACAAATGAGAGCAGAGAATCAGTACCAGCAACAACAGCAACAACAGCAGCAACAGCTGTCAACGCAACCTTCTGTTTACTCTTACACAGCTACGCCCCAACCCCAGTATTTGTATTCAACAATGACTGCAGCAAACTACGCTAACCAGCCCAATCAAAATGTACAAGAAGCGAAGTCTCTAAATTATTATAATCCCAATGTAAACTCATATCAGTTTAACAATGCAGATACGTACCGGTTAGACTCTCCTGTTAGCACACAAGTGCCGCAGTATTTGTCGTCTTCAAGTAATCAGTACATGGGTTCTCAAGCTAATACCTATTTATCTAGTCCTTCTCCGATGTATGTTACAAACCCACCCAATCTTCAACCATCATACGTTTCTTCACCATATTCAAACTCTCAGACAGGTACTGTAGATTATAATACAAATAAAGTAACAACAGGACAGAATACGTTAAGTTACGATAATAATAACAATTACAACAAAAAAGTTCAGGTAGACCACTACAGTAACTCTGGAAATGCAATAAGATATCAAGATAATTTACAGTACCAAAACTATCCATCATCATCTTCTTCCCCTGTTTCGTCTCCCTATTCAGAAGAAATAAGGGATAACTGGGTAAATGCAGCCACAAATTACAATAGAGGTGTACATAAACCTGCTCAAGATATGCTTGTAGGACAATATTCAGCAAATCCACATTACCGAGTGGCTAATAATCAAGAAGACTATAAACACGATACAAATTACGACAATGTTAACCAAGATAGTCAACGTTACAACTCTGTAAGTTCGAACAACAACAACAACAACAACATGTATTATAGCTATACCCAACCGCATAATCATGTGAATAATTTTAAAGGCTATGCTAGAGAGGCAGATCCACAGATTGGACAAACAGGTACTTATTCACACGGAGATTACGGTTGGAAACTCGATAGAAAACCATTCGGCTCTGATTTATCAACCGTTAGCTATACGGATTATCAAAATAATAATGCAAAATCTGATAATGAAGCAATAAGTCAAGTAAGTTTTCACATGGATACAAGTAAACCATATAATTATAACCAAATATCAAAGTCAAGCTCGGAAAAATTAGAAGCAGAAGATTTTATTAGATCGGCGACCAAGGCTCATGATAATTATAAACAGCAACAAGAGTTGAGTAGAATATCAAATGGTCAATTTAATAATAATGTCTACTCTAATTCTGATTCTATAAATTCTTATTATGCAAATACTGAGCGAGATAAAGTCAAAGCGGATAATTTAAATAACGCGTTTATTACTGGAAACCCTCAGTCTGATTATGTCAATGGGTCTCCTTATTTAAGGGAAAACTATTCAGAAAATAAACCAAAACAAATATTTGATCACGACAAAGCTATAAAAACTATAGTGCCGATAGATGTGTCCAATGTTGTGCAAAATTCTAATGCACAATTAAAGTCAAACATTGGTATAGATTCTAACGATAAATATTCTCACAGCAAAGACCAATACAACCGCCCAACTAGTGAGACTTATTATAAAGATAAAAATAATGTTTATGCGTTTAGTATAAGGTCTCATCCAGATGAATATCATTCACTATCCGATAGAATAAAACAATTTGACCTATCTCCACAACAGGGAAAATCTTTGGACACATTTTTGGGCTACAACAGTTTAACAAATAGTAAACGATATGTCGACGATTCGTTGCAATCAAATAGTTATGGAAATCAAAATCCTAGTAATTCAGACAATCTTCAATCATCAGGAAATATTCAACAGAGCAATTCGCAGAGAAGTCAAATTCCATCGGACTTAGCCGCTCTACTAAAGTTTAACGACATCCCGTTACGAATGACACAACATTTAAATCCTGATTCGTTGAGAATTCCGGGAAACAATTTTGACATCGGAAACTTACCGAATCCTTTGCCAGTAAGGCTTAATCAAAACATAGAACAACATCACGTTGACGTTGCATCTGATATAATAAGTAAAATATTAGCTGCAAAACAAAATAAGCAAGAAGTAGATGTGCAAAACAATAATCAATTATCTACAATTCATGGATTCAAAGTTGCTAATCCATTTAACATTGACTTAAAACTAGTTTCAGACATGCTTAAAGGGAAACCCGTCATTGATGAAAACCAATTGAGCTCAGTTCGCGATCAATACAGTAAACCGTTGCCTATTAAGTTCGATTTGCAGCAAATCCAACAGTTACTTTTAAAAAATGATAACGGGAACAGCCTTAGTAGCTTAGGTATTATTCAGAGTCCATACTTCGATATTTATAATAATGGTCGGTATCCGTACCAAGGTGTAAAATATTCACGAAGTGAAGAAGAACCAGAAAATATACCAATAGCAGAATCATCAAATTCACACCTAATCGGCGCTGTAGTAGAAGAAATGGGACAAGATACCACAGATACAACGGCGACAGATGATGATTCGGAATCAAATAACGATGAGGATAGGGCCGTGAAGCTTTTTAACACACACCACAGAATGATTGGTGAAAGATTCCGGAACACTAATAATTTGGGACGTCATATGTATCAAAGAAAATTTCCTAAAACTATGCTTGATCAACCACACCCAGTTCTAAAGCCACCGCATAAGTCTCGTAGCAAGTTACACCCATCAGACAAAATTAATAGAAAGAGACGTATTAATAAACCAAAATATTTAAGATTTTTTAAGACCGAACCACTTTTTGAAGCTAACACGCCCCTCGAAGAATCAACCGTTTCAACCTTGCTAAAACCTCCACCAGTTATGGAAGATAAATCAGATGTGGTTGAAGAAGAACAGCCGACGATAGAAAATAGTGCATAATAACATTTTCTGTGTTGCGCTTTTGCATGATAAAAACTTTTTCACTTTCCTGTGAGATTATTTTTTCCTGGATTACCAAAATATCTTATACATCAATCTCTTCTATTGTCCAAAATATACACTAAAACTATGTATGTATGTATAAATGCAGGATATATAACGTATAAAACATAATATATCATACATACCTATTTTTATAATCGGATACGAAAAGTAACATTTGATTTTCACCCACAAAAGGACGTTTACTAACAATATCTTATAGATTTATTCATTTGTAAGCTATGTAAATAATACTAATAGTTTTTCATTTTACAAAATGATTATTAGTTAAAGTAGTCGTAACAAAGTAAGCTGTACATAATTTATATTATTTTAAGTATTAAAGCATTTAGATTTTATTTTATATAACGTGTGTGTAGATCACAAAGTTTTTGTTAAATAAATATGGTTTGAAATAAAGTGTTTTTTTTTCATTTCGACGCGTCGAAGTCTAGACAAATGACACCCGTTGTCTAAAACAATAACAAATGAGGTGTATTAAAAACTAACGTATATCAAAAATACGTTATATTAACAACATAATCTGTGTGTTCAAAACAATTAGTTATAAATTGTTTAAGATAATTATTGCGTGTGTTTCGCTTTCTGCGCGCATCCATTCTACGGTTACGACCGCTTGTTAAACTCGACACTTACAAATCCATCAACATGTTGCAGTTAACCGGTATCCCAACGACTGTTTATTATGATAATGTCTTAGTATCCAACTGAATATCAACTTGAGCGTTTTCAATTATTTCAAATTTTAAATAGAAAAGGGTTCAACACAATACAAATACTTAAAAGCTTGCTTGACCTTTATTCCATCGAAACGCTAATTTAATTTAGTATTGTAATTGTATAAGCTTAATAGGCTGTAAAACCAAGACTATTTAATACAAAATTTAAATAATCAATTCATAACATAAGTAGCGCCTCTAGCACCTTATGCTGATATCTTTTTAATATTTTCCTCCACAGTACGTGTTAGTGTTAAATTTTGCACATAGAAAGAAATTTCTTGCACAGCCCGGATGCGAACACGCGAACTTCGGCTTAGCTGTTTGGCTTACTAGTGTGTTAGCCAAGCTACATGAGTAGCTTCATTAATAACTAATATTATTATGGTATTATCATATGATTTATACATATATAAATTATATGATAATCGTAACTATTAACTAGGTCACTTATTATTTTAATTTGTACATATGCAAATCATACAAAAGAGTATGTAGATACTAACACAGCATGTGGATTTAAAAAAATCATCAATTGCCTTAATTACGTCACTTTATAATGCTATTGTATTATTGTATAAGCAATTATTGTAAAGCATTAATTGAATGCGTTCTGTGTAAACATTTAATATGGTATTACATTTTATCAAATTTCTCATTTTCCATAAATATCAGAATGTATTTTATATGAAAGATGTTTGCTCCAGTTTTCCTGTGACCTGTTTAAATTCTGTAAATTGAATCAACAGTGAATTATATGCATGATATAAAAGAGATAATAATTATTGGTAATACACAAAAATATATTAATTAAATATTGTTTTTTTTTCTTACTTACAGAACGCAGTAATACCATTTTTTTAACAAAACCTTGTAGCCGCACAAAATAGCCAGTTCCTTTCATTTAATACTTTCTATGAGACATCATCAATTTTATGGCGTCCTATTACGTTCCACATTTAACCAATATACAACATCATCGCTGACTATTGGGCCATTTTTTAAATAACTTTACGTTGAATTAATTCAGATACATAATCTTATACCGGTATTTTGAATGAAAAGGAGAGAGAACCACCTCGGCCGCTTTCGTTAGCGTTTTGCGACACCGATGACGCCAATATATAAGTTTGTAAGAAATCCGAAAACTTTACAAACGAGCTTAGCTTGTTGTTGAAGAAACAACTCGGTGTGGCCAGCGATTAGCTAAATCAATATGGCTACTTTTGTAAGTAAATAAAAAATATGAGAAAATATTTGCATTGCAATTGTGTTTAAATTAAAAATTACGATATTTTATTGTTCACAGACAAAATTGACGACGTTAGCCATCCTACTAAGCAGCGCCTACGCTGGGTTCCTGCATGGTCATTCTCACGACAACATAAATGACCACTCTCATGATCATTCACCCGACCTACTTGACAATTCTTACCACAGTTTTCACAATGATGACCACTCTCATCATGATTTGGATCACGGATTACCCGCACCACTACCTCATCTGTCAGCACCCAGCGCATATGAAGGCTCATCCAGTTTCTCCCCCAGTTCCTTCCCATCGGGTTCTCTACCATCAGCCACGTATTCAGGAAGTGGTTTAATTGGAGGTGATCATACTGGCACTACTTTTGGCTCATCAGGAGTTTTAGGATCTGGTCTTTCTGGTCCTGGTCTAAGCTCTGGTATCAGCGGATCACTTTTATCTGGACCTGGTGTATCATCTGGAGTTGGTGGGCCTATATTTAGTGGAGGTTCTCTACCAGCATCAGGAATTGCTCCAGTTGTTACGGGAGGTGCTTTACACGGACTAGGCAATGGACAAACAGCCCCACTAGGCAACAAAGCTCCAGTCATTGATGAGATTCACGGTCTTGCCAACAGCAACGGTGCTCCTACACAATACCGAGTACGTGAAGAAACTTACCAAGTGTTTAAAGATGTTCACCACAGAGTCCCACACCCGGTTCCAGTTCAAGTTCCACAAACTGTACGGATTCCAGTTCCACAGCCATACCCAGTTAAAGTACCAGTAGTTAAAAATGTTCCGGTGCCAGTAGTTAAGATACAACATGTGAAAATCGATAAACCAGTGCCATACCCAGTCGAGAAAATTGTCAAAGTACCAGTTGAGAAGGTAGTACATGTGCCAGTTGAGCATCGAGTTCCAGTTGAGAAAGTTGTGGAAGTGCCTATCGTGAAGGTGATCAAGGTTCCAGTACATGTTGTGAAGAAATACCCAGTCCCTGTATTTAAGACTGTTCACCATAAAGCCCAAGAAAGCCATGGCTGGCATGGACATGCAAGTCATGGGCACAGTTATGGACACGGCCACAGCTATGGTCATGGTCACGGTCACGAAATTTCCCACGGTCACTCTATAGAATATGCCCACGATCTCGTTCACGATCACGGTCTTGACCATGGACACGGTCACGAATATATCCACGATGTCGTACACGATCACGGTCTTGACCATGGACACGCTCACGGACACGAATATGCCCACGGTCTCTCTCACGAATATGCCCACGATGCCGTACACGATCACGGTCTTGACCATGGTCATGGTCACGAATATGCCCCCGAAATCGTACACGATCACGGTCATGACCATGGTCACGACGCATGGTCTCAGTGGTAAAGACGTCCCAGGCAAATACCTCAGTACTTACCTCTGCTCTTTTGTAAATAGTTTCAGTGTTAGCTCATCGAGAGGCTGCCATGTAGGGTGATAACTAAGTCATTAATTAGTCTAAGGAATTGATATTCAATTCTATATTGTAAATAGTGTTAGTAATAGATTTATTGGAAATAAATTTTTACCCAAAGAAGTTATGCCTTATTATTACAAGAATTGCATATGGTTGCTGAAATAAGAAAATATACTTTTGTATTAAATAATATTCAAAAATTCGAACAATATTAGTTTCGAATATACGTTTTAATTAATAGAAGCAAATATGAAAAGATTTAAAAAATCTATGTATAGTACATTAAATAATGTATACATTGTATCAAATGTAGGTCTGTTCAATATAATGTCTAACACATTCAACTCGCTTCTACAAGAAAACTATTTATTTGTTTATACTTTCGTACTATATGAGATACGTACACAAGTAAAACTTAAAGTTTAAGTTATTAGGAGTGCAACTGCCTTGCCTTCAGCGTTTTCTTTCAGACAACCAAAATAAAAATAATGAAAAGTGATAAAGTGCAAAGATGCACTAATGACCTATGCTAAAACTACGACAAATATACAATAAGAAAACAATAGAAACCTATTTTATGATACTTGATAATTGAATATCTAAGATAGACGAGTCAAATCTATCTACTTAAGAGAAGATAAAATTTTATATTTAATTTTCCAAAAATTTAACTTTGACACTGATGTAGAAATAAAGAAATATTTCTTTAAATTTAAAATTAAAATGCCTCATATTTTTTGCCGTGACATATATTACAATTGTAGATAAGACTATATGAAAGCACATGTAATAAAAGGTTTGTACAAAAATATATTTTTTATTTATAAGTCCTAAAGCTTTCCAGTTAAAGGCGTACAGATATGTTTTTAACTACTATTACAGGGAAGTATACTGAAAAGTTTAACCTGTATATGCTAAGTGTATGCTATAATATAGTTTCATTTCCTGTATACAATCCATCATTAAATTTTATCTACATCCTAGGCAGAGCATCTCATAACGATAGATCAATATTTCGTAAGTGGGCCAGGCCAGTAGTTTAACCGGTGATTAATCAGAATAAAGAGACGATCAATATACAGCCTACGAATTCGCACCAATATTACGTAAAGGCTGACACAGAATTTCAACCGGAAGGAATGACTAATATATCGGTCAAACGATCTTTTATGAAACAACATTCCCAACTGAGTGAAATTAATAACAGGTTTCGGCTCAAAACTTGCTCAATGAAGGGTCAAATGACACAATTTTTACGTAACGGAAGGTGAAACACAAATCAAAATTGTAACGAAAATACGTTTTCTATGTTAATTTTATTTGACAGAAGAAAATAATTTATTGATATTGGTTTGATGACGGAAATTTTAAGTGTTTGAGAAATAAAGAAAACGTCTTGGTATTGCCTAATGGGAATTACTTAATTGTTAGATTAGCTCATGACGAACACACCCTTACGCACAAAACAAAAAGAAAGTTATATTTGATTGCCAAAACAACAAAATAAAACTGATTTTATAAAAGAGGAGCGTATAATATTAATTGTATTTTTTCAAGGAGATCATGTAATCTCACTATTCAGAGTAATGTGATGCGAATTTCACTTTAGTGTCGAAAAAAGCAAATAATATGTAATAATATGTATGAGCTAGAATTTAAAGCAAACAAGTTAATCGAGTTTCTGGTAATATCTCGTTTACAACATCAGGAAAGTAAGAGATCCGGTACCCAAAAATGTTATATAACACCACTTATCAAATGTAAGGCACGTTAACAATTTTATAGGGAAATTTAAGTACAACAGAGATAATAATTGAAAACTTTCCTGGTGTATTTAATATGAAACTTTGTAACAAATTTAAAATCTGTTGGAAATTATATTTTTAACATGCTTTGTCTACATATTCATTTATTTCTTTTAATAATTTTTTTAATATATTACATAATTTTGATCCGTGTCAAAATTTATTATAATCCGATCACTCGTATACCGATAACTAAGGATTATAAACAAACGTAT
The DNA here is from genome assembly GCA_951799465.1 of Leptophobia aripa. NCBI lineage: Eukaryota > Metazoa > Arthropoda > Insecta > Lepidoptera > Pieridae > Leptophobia > Leptophobia aripa. The sequence continues at coordinate 6,184,674 of OX637267.1, read as the reverse complement.
TATATTATAATTTAATACCGATTTGTTTTTAAGAGTTGCATTTTTGTTTCTTAGATTATGAATAATATTCAAATAATATATCTTATAAAATGAAGTGAAAGTTTAAAATCTATATAAATAACATTATAATTTAACCAAAGTAAAGTAAATATAGTCTGTTATCAAGTTCTAAATTGTTAAAGTAATTTCTTTTTAGACTTTTACTTTTTACATTTGAATGGTATAAGCAAAAATAATCATATGTTTTCGATAAAATATAAAAAAAAAAACTAAAATATTACGGCAGGAAATAATGGATCATCATTCGTTGATGAGCTTCACAGATGGCTCTATCAAATCGATGTCACCTGAGTAATTTATTCAGTGCGTTGTATCGAAAGAGCAGCCTTTATAACATGTATAAATATGTGGATCGTAGCGTTATCAAATCACAACCCACGAAACCTCGGAACCGAGAACAACAAGCCTTTTTTTTTAGGTGGCTTAAGGCGATTAGCTAAAAGCCATGGCATTTGTTGTAAGTTTTTATGCATCAGTACTAATTTAATAAATATAAATTTAATTACTTATAATATAATTTGAGTATTTCTGTGATTAAATATATAATAACAAATTGTTGCAGGTTAAAATAACAGTTTTGGCCGCGTTAGCCTACAGTGCAAACGCAGGTCTCCTGCATGGTCACGGCTCAGACTCCTACGTTTCATCAGCTCTGAATGCACCATCTGCCTCATATGGACCACCTTCAACAACATATGGTGTTCCTTCAGGACCAAGTGTAATAAGTGGCCCTGCTATTGATCATGGACTTTTACATGATTCGAACCACGGACAAGAATTGCACGGTCATTCAGACGGAATCGGATCACACGGTGAAGCTTTGAGTGGCTCAATCAATAGTGGATTTTCATCTGGCTTTACACCTATCGAAGGACCAGGAAACTTTGGACACGATTCTGGATTAGATGGGTCTAACTTAGGAAATCCTTGCTTTGGAGGCTCTGGTTTGGGCGGCTCTGGTTGTGGAGCCTCAGGTCTCTCGTCTTCATCATTGGGTGGTGACGGTCTTTCGGGAGCTGGTTTTACTGGACCTGACTTATCTGGATCTTCTCTAAGTGGTCCTGGCTTGACTGGACCAGGATTAGCCGGCCCCGCTTATTCTGGACCCTCTGATGTTTCTACACAAATTCTACCTGGCGCTGTTATCAATTCCGCAATTACCACTAACGTTGGGCCTCCAAAAATTATTGGAACCAGTGTTAGTGTTGGTCGCCCAGTCGCATCGGCAACCAGATACGAGCTTCAATCTGTTGTTCAAAACGTGGTCCGTCGAATTCCCGTGGAAGTAACAAGACACATTCAAGTTTCTGTACCCCAAGCCGTGCCTGTACCAGTTCGTCAAGAAGTGAAAGTTCCAGTTCCACAGCCCTACCCCGTTCATGTAAATGTTGTGAAGCACGTCCCTTACCCTGTATATAAGACACAACACGTTGAAGTTGAAAGGCCCGTCCCAGTAGAAGTTGTTAAGCATGTACCAGTAGAAGTTATCAAGAAGGTTCCCGTTCCTGTGGAACGACCTTACGAGGTCATTAAGAAGGTTCATGTACCGATTGTAAAGCACGTCAAGGTGCCTGTAGCCATATGGAAGCCATACCCCCTACATATCATTAAACACGTAACCCATTACAAGAAGAAGAGCTGTTGCTGGTGAAGAGTCGTGCCAAATAGTTAATAGATTTGTAAATATTATAGTCACTAGTTGTAAATATTGTTCGTACGTTAAAAATAAAATATAAAATAATAAAAAAATTGTTTCATATTTTTTTGTATTTCTATAGAAACACACGGTACAAAGCATAATATTTTACCTTATAATATTATACAATAATAATTACGAACTAAAATTACTAAGCAACTGATTAAAAAGTGAGTATATAAAAGTGTTTCCTACAACTTTGATTGGATTCCCTTATGAGTAGAATCTAAGAACAAAAGCATAGGTGCTATTTAAATATTCAAGTAGCCTGGTAGACACTACTTGTGACCACTGTTTCCCAAACTTTGAAATCAATGGTTCTTTGCAAACCAAACTTTATCAAACTGTGATACTTATTTTATTTAAGTATCATAATTTCCATGGACAGCTTTAAGATTTTAACAATTTATGTACAATTAAAGCTAATAAAATTATTAATCATTCTCATACTCATGAATCTATATACAAATGGTACAGTATAATGAAATTGGATATATTTTTTTTGAGTGGGAGTGCCATGCTGTTACTTAGAGTTTCAGCCAAATGGGCAGGCACGGCCGGAGAAATACCACTCTCTCACAGAAAACCGGCGTAAAGTGATACAATTGGACTTTGTTCATTTTGTACTTGCGTTTCGTTCGGTGAGTGAGATCTTCCGGGGCCCATCCCTTCCCCTCCCCCGTCCTCTTCCCCTACCCCTCCATTTCCCAATTTTCCTTTTAAGACCGGCAACGCACTCGCGAGCTCTCGGCCGCGTGGGTGTCTGTGGGCGGCGGCTTCACCTTTGTGGTGGGCCTCCTGCTCGTTTGCCCCCTCTTCCATAAAAAAAAAAATAAAAATTGGAGTGAAATATAATTATTTATTTCATACAAAATCTTGCCTACAATATCCAATCATAGGTAAATAATAATAATAAGCTGACCATATTATTTTTTATATATTTATTTCGTCTTATTTATATTAATATACAAAATACATATGTATATACAATATACTCGTGTTTTTTTGTTGTCTTTGACGTTTAAACGTTATTTGGGCACTAACAATCAACGCCTGTGGAAATGACATAGAAATCAAATGATGAATCGAAATTGATGTGATTTTACAATAAGATTTGGTGGGTTGTACAAACAACTATTTATTATACTAGTTGTTTAAAATAATAATATTTAAACATCAAAATCCAAAGTCCAAAATTATATTGTTTATTACAGAGTTCAGGTTTATAGCTTTAGATTTCAGTGGTTTAAAGTATAGCAGCGATTAAGTATGAAATTGAAGATTTATTATTTAATTTAAATAATACTTTTTCATTCAACTTATTTATTTAATAATAATGTATATATAATTATAACATATAACAATATGTTATAAGTATTCTATATCGCAATACCTATAATAATAAAACGTCACTTTGATACGTAAAATCATGGTGCTCCCAACTGTGCATAATATATTAGTGAAAATTGCGTGTAACCTGTTGAGTAATTTCGACATACAGAATTATAATTAAATCATTATTTTTGTTCAAGCAACGCAGACACAACCGGTTTTTACTCCATAGAATTTACACTCTCCTAATTAATTATTAAGATGAATTAATAATATGGGTATCATGTGTAATATGAAACCTAACCTAACCCATTGGGACTATGGGGCTGAACCTTTATTGAAATCTATCTACTGACCTAAAAAAAGCCCCTAAATTGGGCCACACAGATAACGCCAAACCATTTAACCCAAACCAAACTAAAGATTGATACTAAATGGTAATTGAATATATAATAAATATGTTTGCTACCGTAATATATGTTCTAATAAATATTATAAGTGTAAATTAATATGATACAGCTAAGTGATTGCAATTATCTAACACATCACTGAATACATTATTAGTAGAATTTAAATCGTGCTCTATGCAAATTATGATATAATATAATAATCTGTTGATTAACATATTCATTGGGAACACATGTATGTATATAAAATGATACTTTCTCTAGTTTTTTGTAGATTTCACATAAGAGTTGGGCGGGAAGCTCTTCAATTTAAAAATGTTTGTTTATGTAAGTAAATCTTTTCTATTACGATAGATCTTTTAGTATCAAATTCTTCCTAACACGTTTTATTTGTAACATGTTAGAAGCCTTTATTACCAGGTTTTTCATTAGCCAACGAGTTATACTTAGCTACTAAGTCATAAATTATGTCCTTTACTTTCAGAGATCCGTATATATTTCTTTAATATTTATATTAGTTCATGGAAAGGAGTTAGACCAAGATCGTCAAATCGATAAATCGTCATCGTTAACCCACAAAGGATTTGCCACAAAGGACATTATAGTTTATTTGACACCTAGTCAAATAAAGGACATTGAGTCTGGAAAAGCCGAGCTTACATTTACTGCGCCCGACCAAATAACAATAAATAAATTACAAAACAAACGGAGTGAATATAAGAATCCTCAAGCAAACTATAGTCATCTTGAGAACTTAAGTATTCTTAAAGCGCTGTTGATACCAGCACCGTACATTCAGAATTATAACCAGGAAAAAGAGTCAGCAGAAAACCGCTACCAAAAATAAAATTTTGGATACTTTTAACTTAATCTAAATAACCGGTAGAACAACGATATTCCACTATCACAATAATACGTAGGACGAAGTTATTCAACAAATTGTGAGGAATAGCATATATTGGACTATCAACAAGTTCAGAAGAATGATGAAGTCCAAAATAATTCTAAACGCTAAACTTATACAAACTGAAAATGTTAATGCAAACCTAAATCCAAAAGTGCAGTGATACCAACAAACATCATTGCCGTCATGAATTAAAAATCATCCAATTCCTTTTAAAGCCTAAAGATTTAGAAATTCCGACTTTGATGTGTTGCCACATCGTATCAAGTATTATTTGGTAAATTTTCATTTAATTTTTGGAATTATTTATTTTTGGAAAACGCCAGACCGATTCTATCGCCCCAACATGATTTATTTTATCAGTTTTTTTAAATCGTATCACGAAATTATTTTTACAGATTAAAATAAATTTGTTTTCGTGTATGTCGTGTATAATGTTCATTATCTATACTAATAATAATTATTAATAAAATCTTTAACTACAATAATACATATACACTGTATAAGTGTATGTGTCTGTGTGTGTGTATTTAATAATAAATATTGTTTAAAACTATATATTTTATTTTTATAAGTAGCTTGTTATCTGAAAATCGTACAGACAATGTAATCTATACTAATAATAAGACAGTAAAAATCGAAAATCTGTACATTAAATATTTTTCCAAAAAACTGAAAGGAGGCAATTAAAGAAGAGTCATAGAAACCAAAAAAACAATTTTTGGAATTCTTGTCTGTCTGTCTGGTACGTTATAACTTGAAAACTACTGAGCGGTTTTCACAGTTGGATTACATATAATTGGGAGCGTTGTCAAAAGTTTATATTATCAAAATCGGTTACGAGAAAAAGAAGTTATGGTCAATTGAAAATTTACTACCACTGCTTCAAAAATTTTAAACACTTATATTGATTGATTAGTTATATATTGTTAAATATGTTCTAATATAAGTTAGTCATAATATTAAAACTTATGAGAGGTAACAAAAATAACAAATAATGCAGTGCGCGCGGGCGCGGTTAAAGTGTTGAACAATGTGCTCGATAGATGGCGTTGATAAAATTCGTAGATTTATTTTATTTTTTTATTTCTTAAACCTATACAGCTTATCAAAAACAGTTTACACAATAAAAATAGATAGATAGACAGTAAAAATAAAGCCAAAATAAGGTTAAAATATAGAATCGGAAATAGAATCTAAGATCAGGAAAAAGAATAACAAAAAAAAACACGAACAGAAAACAAAAATAAAAATATATATACACATGAACAAGTGGAACTATGTGAAGTACGAGCATTTTAGTGTGTGTGTGTGTGCTGTGTGAGTGAGTGTGCGAGGTTGAGTCTTAGTTTTTTTTAAAGAACTTCTACTTAGGCCAAATATATCCATCGCGGTATTAAGATGCTCCATTGTGTAATGACTACCATGCACTTTAAACTTTCATTAACGTTTTACCCTATGATTATTTTGAGTGAACACTACCTATACCAACAAGTAAAAGGAAACGAGTGAAGAGACGTTTATCGTTTGTCCGCTCCCATTTTTCCATCTACATCCTTAACGTTAATGAGGTTTACCTTTTATTATTTGGCCAAGCTAATAAGTAATAACCTCACAACTCAACTCTTAACCGCTGAGGAGTTTTACCTTCCATCATCAGCTCATCCACATAAGAAGATGACTATTAGAATATAAAATTGTCAGAATAGTAATTGCCTGTACGTTAATTTGAAAGTTGCCCTCGATTTCCCTGAATCATCCGATCCTGTAAAGCTACATCATCCCTGAGTAACACAGGCTATATATAATTCCAATTGTAACAAGATTTTAGCCCCTGAAAGAAAGCCCTGTCGAGATCATTAAAAAACGCTATATACTTAACCAAATTACACGTGGGCGAAGCCGCGGGCGGAAAGCTAGTATTTCACATAAATTGTATAGTGTTTTGGACATCGCTGTCTATGTGTCAACATATACAATGGACAAAAAATACCAACTTTATATTATTGTATTTTCATTACATTTTCTATAGTATTATCTTATCGTGTTGATATTGTCATGAAACGTTGGTTTTATAACTAATTAAAAAGATTTTCAATTCTTTAATTAAGCAATGTAAAAAATCCATAACATTCATTTAATTATTACCAATTAATACAATGCCAAACGACAATATATAGACAATATTTTGTCTTTGGTCATAAAGCTTGGCGACAGATTTAAAGTCATAGTCATATTCCGGGCCCCCAAAACTCTTTGAGTCATAACGTTGAAGATCGCAGCAAAATATAACTGTAAAATACTGAGTGTCCATGGGCGTTTTGTCCATTTGGCAGCCCGCATGCACGTCTGTGTATGGTACATAATAAAATTGGCTTTTACGATCGTCAGCTCAACTCCAGTAACAATGAACACAGGCTGTGATGCACAAGCTGTGAATTGGTAGTTATCTTTTTTTAATTAGATGACTTTCCTACATACAAATCAAACAAACTCATAATTACGATCATGAGTAAATCTCTAAGTTTAATATTATATAAGAATAGTCTCTATTAACACTTCTCACAGTTTCTATTAAGGGATAACACTTTCTAACGTTTTACTCGCAACCTTTTTTTGAAACAGGTCTTGTGCCAAAAATGTACCGGAACTTTGGGTTCGTATACCGATATCTATCTAAACGTGATTTTACAATCTCATATAAAAATATAATCCCTTAATCTTTTCATTTCAAATCTTAAGCAATCTAATAACATTAATCTTTTAATTATGATACCCTCTATCTATATAAGCGCTAAATGTGTCTCAATTTCGTAAATCCCTTTGCAACATGAAGTTCTTGATTGTCTTAGCAGCCGTTGCTGCATTTGCTGTTGGGGACGTAATCAGGGAAACCCCGGAGTGGAGCACGGCATGGAACTACATGGAGAGAATTGGTATCCCTGAAGCTGAGAGGATTCAAAAAGCAGAGGAGGCGTATCTTTCCTCAAGAATCGCCGGTGGATCTCCCGCTAATTTGGGCCAATACCCATACCAGGTAATTATTTTTAAGTGAAAAAGTCTTTAAATCCAGGTCTTTGCACAGCTACAGTCAGCACTTGTGTAATTTGTAATGTAATGAGACATTTTTTTTAAAATTACAGGCTGGTCTTATTTCGGACATCACAGGTAATACTGGCCGAGGTGTGTGCGGTGGATCCCTGATATCTGCCAATCGCGTGGTAACTGCTGCTCACTGTTGGTTTGACGGATCCAACCAGGCTTGGAGGTACATTTGTTATTTAACATGACTCCAGCTTGCAGGTCTTGGTACTCTTATGTCAAGATTTTTTCTTAGTATATAAATTTATATATTTTTATGTATAATATAGTACTCTCATATAGTTTAATCGACTTAAACTTTTTGATTAGAACCGCAATGTACTGTATAATCACAGCAATTAAAAGAAGGATTCTTTTGCTATTTTAACATTACATGAAAATTTGAATAACAAGATATACTGCTGAAAATCCATAGTATGTAGATAATTCTTAATAACTTATATATAATTCAAGGTTCGAAGTAGTTCTTGGATCTGTACTGCTGTTTAGCGGCGGTAATAGAATATACTCCGAGAACGTGGTCATGCACTCTGCTTGGTGGCCGTTCCTCATTCGTAATGACATCGCTATGGTACTATTACCTGAAACCGTCGCATTCTCGGGTAAGATTTTTTCAAATTTAATATTTTTGAAAATGTAATTAAGTTATAAGAAACCTAATTTTATATGAACAGATAAATTTTAATAATTAGTTTTAATAATTCAGTGTTTTATGTAGTAGGTGCTTTATCACTTGAAACCAATTGTGATATTTTACTTCTAGACACCATTTCGCCAATCGCTTTACCAACAATCCTGGACATCTTTGACGATTTTGCTGGAGAGACCGCTGTGGCGTCTGGATATGGTCTCACTGGGGATAGTAAGTTCTAATATAATACTCGGTGGATTTAATGAAAAACATTATCAGTGTATTCATATGTATATATATATATGTCTATTTTTATTTTTTTTATTTTTTTCTGTTCGTATTTTTTTTTGTTGTATTATTTTTTTCTGATCTTGGATTCTATTTTTGTTGTGTAAGCTTTTTGGAATAAGCTGTATAGGTTTAAGAAATAAAAAATAAATAAAATAAAATATAAAATTTAACTTTTAGATGTCGGACTTTCTCGAGACCAATTCTTGAGCGGAGTATCCGTGCCAGTGATCACGAACGATGCTTGCCGCGAAAGCTTCCCTCTTAATGTAGTCGATTCTAACATTTGTATCAGCGGTGGTGGTGGTATGAGCACATGCCGTGGAGACTCTGGTGGTCCACTCGTTGCTGAGAAGAATGGCAGGAAAATCTTGGTGAATATACTTTAACTACTTCTAAAGCAGCTATAAAAGTTACTAAAAATCTGATTGCTTTTTAAGATAAGTTACTTAACCTACCCCCATAACAGTTCTACTTATCTAAAAACTAAATATATTTCATGTAATTGAAGTGACTGTAAATATTTTTACAGATTGGAATTACCTCTTTTGGATCGAGATGGGGATGTACAATTGGCTTCCCAGCAGCCTTCGTCAGGGTCACATCGTTCTTAAGCTTTATTAACGAAAACCTGTAAATTAAAAAAATAATAATTTTAATAAATATTATTTCTTAAATATACATATTATTTCTATAAATATTATTGTGTTTCCAACATGAGATTATAAAACCACTTTTCTAAGATTTCGATGGGGTATCGGGGGTTGGACGAAGCCGATCAGGATACATTTACGTTCGATTAAATCTCTTGACGACCTGCCTTGTTTATTAGTATTATTTCATATATTAATTATGTGTAATTAAGCTGCCAACGTTATGGGCATTTTATATTGACCAAACATTTTAAAGTTTATTGTTTTAGTTTGAATAGTTTTTAACTTTATTACGCCCTTAAATTTATATATATATATAGTACATTGTAATTTTATTCTGGGCGATTCCTTTATTGGCTAAATAAAATAACCTATATTGTATAATTCAAATAACCAAGGCATCTTACCTTGCTGTATACAATATTAATATTAGTAATTATAAAAATAAAATCTTGCGTAACATAATAAAAGCGATCGATGTATCAATAATAATTGTCATAAGTGTCTAATCATGTTAATCACCGAATTAATTATGTGTTAATTTATTAAACTTATTGATAAGATAAATTTAAAAAAAAAACAAGATGTTAACAGGATATGACGGCCCATTGTCCCAAAAGATAGTTAATGAAAAAATAATGAAGGTGATTCTAAAATTTTAGAATCACCTTCATTTTTTATTCGTTTGCATACAAGTCTTCGCAGGGAGCCTTTTAAAAACTATTGACTTTAAGGGAGATTTTAGAAATTTAAATGTTATTTTATAGATATTTACTTCACCGAAAATAAAAAACGATTGAAAATCATAGTGGGCGTCCACTATGCCTCATCTAGACGTTTTAGGTCAATAAGTCAAGTATGTAACGTCTCAGTCGTACGTTTACCGACATAGTGTTCTACTGATGATTCTATTTAGTTTTGTATAGTCGGGAAGCTGCTCTCAGAAAACCAAACAAGCTTCAACTGATTTAATACTTTCGGAACATATAACCAGTACCGATTTTTACCATTCGGCTACGGAACCCTTATAAATTATATCATAACATAATTAGATAATACTTTGTAAGTACTTAATTTTACGATAATTAATGGAATAACCTAATAAATGGCGTATATGCCTAATAAACGAGGAAAATCAATTCATTCATGGATTGTTAATAATTTTTGCCAAGCCAAGATGCTAAAAATTTCAGCAACTTGATCGATTGCTAAGCCTTACCCGTATCAATGTGAAATTCGCGTAAATAAAATAACAAAAAAAGTTGTAAAACAATCTTGATAAAATAAGCATAACAATTGTTTTTATAATTATTAACAAAATAGATTTTCTTAACTACATGGGAACATTCCTATTGGAGTAGAGCCTACATGTACAACTACTAATAATACTAATCGAATTTAGAATTCCATCGATACATATAATTATTATCGTATCATGTAGATATAATATGGGAATTTTATCAAAATAACTGATATCGAAAAACCTATATAAGTTGTCACTCCAATTAATTATTAAATCAATCAAAATGAGATTTTTTGTGGCATTACTTTTTATTCTGCCTTTCGCATGTGCGAAAAACCTAGATGTCCTCTCACCATATGGATACATTTCTAAATACGCGATACCATTTGCAGAGAAACTTCAAAAGGCTGAAGATGCTGTCGTTAACAACCCCTCGGGCAGGATTGTGGGGGGCAATCCTGCTCAACTCGGAGATCACCCTTATCAAGTAAGTCATAAAGAAACGCCTCAATGCCATTGGCACATCTTGAAGCCATTAAACAAATCTCTCTCTATATGTATTATTTAAGTAGTTGTTAACATCGCTATAATCTTATAATGATTATTTCTCATTCCTAACAATGATTTGAATTATGTAAAGTAAAATTTTGTTTACATAACCAAAGTATAATACAAACTAAAGTCATAAAGTAAATATTAAAAGTTTATTTTACAGTTTCTCGCTGTATTGCGATGCTAATAACTGTGTAAATCGTATAGGCTGGCATGATATCGGATATTGTAAACATGACCGGACGTGGAGTCTGCGGTGGTTCACTGCTGTCAGCTAACAAGGTCCTCACAGCTGCCCACTGTTGGTACGACGGTCGCCACCAAGGCTGGAGGTTTACAGTCGTTCTTGGATCTGTATTCATCTTCCATGGTGGGCTCAGGATCCAGACCACAGACGTACAAACACACCCCTGGTGGTTCCCATTATTAGCTCGCAATGACGTTGCAATGGTTACACTGCCAGAAAACGTTCAGTTTTCAGGTAAGTTTATCTAAACAAATACAATATGTGTATATAGACAATACATTCTTAAATTAATTAATCCAATTGCTATCAAAAAAACCCGGCGTGTCAGTGCATAGATACATTACATAAACAACAAAAGGATCGTTTATGAAAGCATTAAAACCGTGAAAGCTATATACTATATATTAATAAAATTTGTTTCAGCCGTTATTAGTCCAGTCTCTCTGCCAAATATTTTGGAAATTTTTGACAATTTCGTCGATGAACAAGCAATGGCGTCTGGCTACGGTTTAACTGTTTCAGGTTAGTGTTATAAGTGCTAATAAATAAATTAAAATTAGGCCAACTATTATTCGCTTTGGTTTTAATAACACCTAACTCAAAACGGCCAAAGACATGTTAATCACGAAGAGCATCCAAGTAAATGTAGAATTATTATTATTAAATATTACATATTATTTTAGGAGGAAGTCTTCAAGAAAACCAAAGTCTAAATCATGTCACTCTACGAGTGCTATCAAATGACGCGTGTAGAATGATTTTCCCTATTCATGTGGTCGATTCTACGATCTGCACCAGCGGTCTTGGTGGAACAAGTACCTGTCAGGGTGACTCTGGTGGTCCACTTGTAGTTCAAAGAGGCAACAGGCGTGTGTTGGTAAGGGTCTTATGTAAATTATTTGTAACTTCCACACTCACAGAAATATTTAAGCCTTCACTAACGGGGCGAGTGGTGAACGTACAAGTGAGCTTTTAATTATTAATAAAATTAATGAGTGTTTTGTTTATCAATAACATCGCGGTTTTTCCAGATCGGTGTGACGTCATTTGGTATCGCTCTAGGCTGTGATATAGGTTTCCCTGCTGCCTATGCAAGAGTAACATCTTTCCTCGATTTCATCAACCAAAACATGTAATACTTACAAATATTATTAATATAAAAAAATGAAAACATTGGCTTTTTATTGTACGTCTTATAAACTTTAAGTGACAATTAAAATTATATAACTATATAATATAGGTGTATAAAACTTTGAAGAATTCTATGGAAATAAGATCAATAAATTTACTTTATTTTATTAAAAGGTACATTAATAGACAAAATATAGAAATTATTAATTATTTTTATTAGTCATATTATGATCACTATTGAGTTGAAAAAAAAATACTTTATTATAATACGAAATACGTTTAGCTTAGTATTATACTTTATACTTAGTATTATACTTTATTATAATATGGGAAAAATCTCGTTAATTGGATTTTTTACTTACGGTTTTGTTTGTAACTTAACAATTGTATACCAAATTTTAACTCTCCATCCAGCTCACAGTCGATACCAAGACTTTTAAATAAAAGATATTGAGAGAACAGATAAGATAAAATTTATGATAACTGATACATAAAAGTAAACTGTTTGCAGATCCCTTGTAATAAAAAAGTGTTGAGTATATTAATATTGGTTTCTTTTGTTAATTGTATCTTATCAATTATTAATCATTAAGTGTGGACACGGGTCTATTTACATCGTTCAAGCCTTTATCTGGTCACTAGACTTATAAATACATGATTTTCCTTTCTAACTAATCACTCGGCAGAAAAATGCAACTGTTAATTGTATTATCGGCTTTGTTTTCTATCACCTTTGGTGAAGAACCAACCTGGAACACCGCGTTCGGATACTTAACAAGATTCGGGATCCCAGAAGCCGAGAGAATTCGAAAGGCTGAAGAAAGTATCAATGATTTGGAACAAGTGACCAGAATCTCCGGAGGTGTACCAGCTACACTTGGACAATATCCTTATCAGGTAACAGTTGTTTTATATTTGATCTTTGTAGGCTACACTATATATATCTTCAAGGAATTCCGTTAATACAGAAATTCAGTATGAATAATTACAAATGATTTCCATGATCTACAAGAGCCGTATTTAGAGAATATATCGTAATGACATAATTAAAATAAAGTATGTCACACCGTCATGTATTTCTACTTCCATGTGTTTAGTAATATTTTGAATATATTAACAGGCAGGCATCATCTCTGAAATCGTAAACATTGAAGGTCGGGGAGTGTGCGGTGGCTCCCTTGTCTCAGCAACAAAGGTCCTCACAGCTGCACATTGCTGGTTTGATGGCCAAAACCAGGCATTTAAACTGACTGTGGTCTTGGGATCAGTGTATCTGTTTAAGGGTGGTATCAGTATGGAAACAACAAATGTACAAGCTCATCCACAATGGACACCATTACTGGTTAGAAATGATTTGGCTGTCGTTACATTGCCGGAACCTGTAACTTTTTCAGGTAAGAATAATTGCTGCCGGTAAGGCAATCCCATTTTTATGACAGTCCAACTGATGATGTAGATATTAATAATTATAACGACTACTAAGCAACAAAAGCTTTTAATCCGATAAAAGCTTTTGAACTCTTTTGAGCTTTTAAAATCTTAGTACTAAAACGCCACAACACTAATGTATTACTTTAAATAATGATAAATCATCTAAGGTTAGTTGAAACTTGAAATTATTTGTTTTAATAGACACCGTTGCCCCAATCGCTCTGCCGAGTGAGGAACAAGCTCGTGAAACATTCGTTGGAATCTCCGCTGTGGCAACAGGCTTTGGAATTACTTCCAGTGGTAAATGTTTATGGACATATCTATATTTATACTAGCTGATACCGACAAACGTCGTTTTGGCCAAAAAAAATTTAAAAAATGTCTCTATAGATGTTGGCCGATTCTCAGACTTCGGTCAACCCGTTTCGGAGGAGTAAGGGAACGAAAACTGTGACACAAGAATTTTATATATTAGATTAACTTAACCTTGCGAAAAAATATTGCATATTAGAGTATTTTAATATTAACTTTTGTTATTTAAATTACTTTCGATTCCTTTTAATACTATCTGTATACATTGGTTTTATAGATGAAAAGGTGACCGCGGACCAAAGCCTTAACCACGTACGTCTGCGTGTAATCAAAAACACTGTATGCTCTGTGGCCTTCCCGTTCCTTATCCAGGAGTCTCATATATGCACCAGTGGCCTTGGAGGAGTTAGCACTTGCGGTGGAGATTCTGGTGGCCCACTGGTAGCTGGTGATGGCGACTCACGAATCTTGGTAAGAATTATCAAACTAGAAATTGATTACATAATAGATAAAGCTTAATATTTTCGCTAAGCATTTCATTAGTCGATTAGCGGTAATTATAAACATAATACCCATTTTTTTTTACAGATTGGTATAACATCATTTGGATCGGCTTTTGGCTGTCAATTGGGTCTCCCTGCAGCCTATACAAGGGTCTCCTCGTTTTTAGATTTTATAAATAAAAATATTTAAATTGTAACTAGCACTTAAGTGTGTAAACAAAATTGAAGTGGATGCAGTTGTAAAGAAAAAATACATATTTAAATATGAAGCAAAATAGTTTATTTATTACCCACTGAATAAAGTAAATCGGAAAAAGTCAAAACAACCATCTTCAGACTGGAAATGCCAAAATAAATATCATTTACTTACTGTATTTTTACATCCGTCTCACCCCTATTTATAAGTTTTGTCGCTCCATTGCGATTATTTTTGGGGACGCGTTATGCCTGGATATTGAAACAAGATTTTTTTATAAATAGAATATTGTAAAACTTAGAATAGGCTTAAGCAAAATATATTTCTTCATTAAATTATGAATTTTATCAGATTCATGTTTTTTAAGAATCTTAAATCGTAAGAGATTAGTTTTGACGAGTCTTAAAATTGCTTTTTAGAAAACGTTAAACAATAATACGATGGGGATCGAAAATCACAATCCCGCCTTTTATTAATTTCTAATAGTCTGTGGACTGCGCTTACCTATTATTTCCGTACAAAGCGTTATGTGTCGTTTGTCAATTTACAATTTGAAACTTGACAGCATGACTGGATAATATTTTAAGTTTTAACAACTATACAAATTACAAAGCGCTTTACTCACTGTATCGAATATTGGGTGATTGCAATTTACTACTTAATAATTCTCATTATATAAAAATGGAAGAAATCGGAATAATCTTACCAGAAAAGGTATGTAATTTGTTTATTCATAATAGGTTTTTTGTTCATTACCTGATTTGTAGGTAACTAACAATGAAATTTTCTATTTCAGGATGATCAAGTTACTGATACTAAAGGACTGGTGTTTTCTGGACCTCAATCATTTGATGAACTAGAATCCGAAGACCTTTACACAAAATACAAGGTAATAACTTATTATGATTGTCATATAACAAAGTACTATAAAATGTATTGTATGTCGATAATAATTTGAAATATTTACAAACCTAATTAAGTATTATTCTAAGCAGTCGGTTTTCTAAGTCTGAATTTCCAGTTCTTCATGATATTATAAATTTTGGATTGATTATAATTGTTTTTTGGATAATAGAAACTCCAGCGGATGTTGGAATTTCTTGAGGTGCAAGAAGAATATATAAAGGATGAGCAGAGGAATCTTAAGAAAGAATATTTACATGCCCAAGAAGAAGTTAAGAGGATACAATCAGTCCCTCTTGTCATTGGCCAATTTCTTGAGGCTGTTGATCAAAACACAGGAATAGGTTAGTCATATTGTATATTTTTATATATGGAGGATCTATATTCTTAAATATTGACAGAATTGTTGATTTATTTACATAACTTGGTAAGTGAAACCTTGGTAAAGAAATATTTGTTTAAAGATACAATACACATAAATAAAGCATCATAATTTATTGCATATTTTTATTAAACAAAAAATATGTAATATCTTAAAAATATATATAATATGCCTTATATTAATTACTATTGCTTAATTAGAAATTAATGTTATTTTCTTAGTGGGCAGCACAACTGGATCAAATTACTATGTGCGAATTTTGTCAACCATAGACAGGGAGCTACTCAAACCATCAGCCTCAGTGGCACTTCACAAACACTCTAATGCACTAGTGGACGTACTTCCACCTGAGGCTGACAGCTCTATATCTATGTTACAAGCAGGTACTTTAACATTAATTACCCTTGTTGTGTTCAGAAAAATATTTTTTAATTTTATGAATCTGTTTTTATCCTACCATGGTCAAGATCCTTAGAAGTATTAAATCCTTATGATGTATTAATATGCTAAGAAATATTATTTAAATATTTACAGACGAAAAGCCAGATGTCCAATATTCAGACATTGGTGGCATGGACACTCAAAAGCAAGAGATAAGAGAAGCTGTAGAACTGCCCTTGACACATGTGGAGTTGTACAGACAGATTGGAATTGAACCGCCAAGAGGTGTGCTTATGTATGGACCACCTGGCTGTGGGAAAACTATGTTGGCCAAGGCTGTTGCTCACCATACAACAGGTATGTACTAATTGTGGTTTTCATTTTGATATACTATGAATTGTTCATTTATACAGGATAGTTATGGGTTATATTCTAATTCTATCATGAAAAGTATTCATGCAAAATGTCGCAAAAGCTATCAAGAAATCTCTTAGTTATTATATATATGATATATAGTATGTTATTTATTGCAGGTGAAAATGCAAGGCACAGTTAGTAAAATTCATAAATGATAATTTTATGAATTTTACTACAAAACTAACAAAAAGTTAACTAAACTGTGTTAAGAATTGGAAGTTGGAATTGTAAATTGAAAAACATTACATTACTTATAAATTAAAGCCCCTATTAAATTATGTATTTTTTACAGCGGCATTTATTCGCGTAGTTGGTTCAGAATTCGTACAAAAGTACCTCGGTGAGGGACCCCGTATGGTCAGAGATGTATTCCGTCTCGCTAAAGAAAATAGCCCTGCTATCATCTTTATTGATGAGATTGATGCTATTGCAACGAAAAGGTATAATTATCATAATAATATTTGAATACTTTTTATTTTGTTCACCAAAGTTGCTACATTTTTTAAATAATTTTTTAAAGATTCGACGCTCAGACTGGTGCTGATCGAGAAGTGCAAAGAATCTTGCTGGAACTCCTGAATCAAATGGATGGCTTTGACCAGACCACAAATGTCAAGGTAAAGAATTAAAGTTAAAAATTCACTATTTCAATTTTGTATGTTTGTTAAATACTTTAAATTATTTAGTATTCAGTAAAATTGCAATAAACCTTTTTTTTATTTTTAGGTTATAATGGCCACTAACCGGGCTGACACCCTGGACCCAGCTCTGTTAAGGCCAGGACGTCTTGACCGAAAAATTGAATTTCCTTTACCTGACAGGTAAGTGATACTACTTTGGACAGGTATTGAATATAAACTTTAATAAAATGGAAATGTTTTCTTTGTATTACATTATTTAAAAATAAATTAACCTATCAGTGATACTGAGGCGTATTAAAAACGGCATAAATTTCTAAACTTTTTAGACGTCAAAAGCGGTTAATCTTCTCCACCATCACGGCTAAAATGAATTTAAGTGAAGAAGTTGATTTGGAAGAGTTTGTGGCAAGACCGGATCGTGTCTCCGGAGCTGATATTAACGCCATCTGTCAAGAAGCCGGAATGCATGCTGTCAGGGAAAACCGGTGAGACTTGCGAACGCATAATCATTTTGTTCATTACTCCTTTTATGGAACTTGATATAACATATGTATAACACACGAAGTGGTACTCTAAGACCTATAATTAATTTATACAAAACATCAACATTTTAAATTGTTATTGAACTAATCAAGCTTCAAGATCATTGTAATATATGTAGTTAAAAAGTTCCTTTACAATTATATAATTAATCAATGTATTGTATGAACTTCAATTAAAACTTATAGGAATTAAATAATATATTACCAAGTTATAATAACCTGGTTCCTAAAACTCAATCTACATTTTAAGTTTTTGTTAATTTTACAGATACATTGTTCTGCCGAAAGATTTTGAAAAAGGATACAAGAACAACATTAAGAAAGATGAGAGTGAATATGAGTTTTACAAATAGTTTTATCTTTCTCATTGTATTAATAAACAATTAATCTGTAATGTATTATCTGTTTTCTTTTTAAGTGATATTTTTTATACTAAAAGGTGATTTAATGAAAAGCGGATCTCTTTCAAATCTATAATATAACAGTTATTAACAATGTGGACACTATTACAATATATTTGGCAAACACCTTACTTGAGTCACAATAAATTACATACATCTATTGGACATGATTTGTGATGATACGTGCAAACAAACTCTACCACTTATATCTAAAAGGCAGCGAAATATAAAACCACTGGGAAAAAATCTTATTTAGAAAACTATGAAATAGTGTTGATGATAACATAGCATTAGATATATCAAATCTTAACAATATATGATGATATAAATTAAAACATTGACAAACTAACACTTGTTTAATAAAAAGCGCCGATATTTCAATAAATACACATTGAGTCTTCCCCGTTCCCCCTTCCCTCCATTTAAAAAGTAATTCTTTATAATATACCAAAAATAAGAATTGCTCGAACGCTGATTTGAAATGGAGGTGGAACATACATTTAAGTACATTGAGAAGGACAATAATTGCAAAAAACTAGTGTTTTTCTGATTTTATACCAATTCAATTGATTTTTGTTTTAAAAATGTAATACAAACCTTTAGTTGCGAAAATTGTCCCCCCGTATTCAGTCTATACATTCTAGCATCATAAGATAGCCATCGTGAATAATCTTCACAAAGAAATAAATAAAAAAAACTGGAATGTGAAGAAATACAAAAATAGTATATACATTAAATATAACATTAACACTAAAAATATTTTATTATTAATATCTTGATTAAAACGATTGTCAATAACATGCATAATTTAATAAGGCGAAGCACTTTTTATAAAAACAAATTCATAAAAAAGAGCAGAATTAAACCGTCTACAAATAGATTAAATATTGATAATACTGATTAATTTTATTTAGGCACTGATTGCTATTTAACCAATTTTAACAAATGTTAGAGTATCATATAAACATACAAAAATACTAAATTAGTTAAAAATGTTATGATTCTTAATTTAATGTCACAATTGGGACTGGTCATGTAAGGCTTAAAGCACATTTATTAGTAAGTAGCTATAACGATTTAAAAACCAATGGACGGGCTAGTTACTACTAAGGCTGAGTTGCATAAAACATTTTTATATGTAACTTTTAAAGATTGTCTGTTATTTGGTTGAATTCACATATTGAAACAACTGGCAACTGCAATTCTGCTCACAAAGTATTTTATATTACAATATAAATTTGTCATGTTTGTGGAATAGTGTAGTTCATAATAAAAATTAGAAATTCTTCATAGCTCTGTAGCTAGTTTTGGTGGAGTTGGTAAATTATTTTTCTGTTAGATCAAAGAAACAGAAAACTGTAGGCAATAACCGTTAATAACAATAAAAGTAAAAAAAAGAAATATATATTTGGGAATGAGTAAGTGGAATGAATTCACTGGTTGCATAAACTAGAAAACTTTCTCAAAGAATGGCTTAAATATAAATTAAAACTACATTTAAAATTTAGTTTGTTATCCAAAACTGTTTTCCAAAGATTTTAACTGCCAGTTTTACTAAGCAATATATTAGTTTTACAAAATTTACTTTAAACCATAGATAGCCTTTTATAGCTTTAAGGCACTTAAGTTTTTATCATATTTATAGCCACACATTAATAAACATTATTCACAAAGAATAATGTCTTGATATTATTTTTCACACCACTCCTATGCATATGTCATGGGTTTAAATATCTTTTGCATAAATAGCATTGTTTCGTTTGAGTCGCTTCAAAGTGGTTATAAAACAAGAATTGTTTAGATAGCATTTTATATGCAAAAATTATATGTTAAATCGTAGGCCAAACTATTTTTACAAGACGACAGTCCGTCACATTTTAGGGTCACTGACCTTCCGTACAATGACGTCACGACAAATTTTCTGATATAATTTTCTTAATGGCCAATTCGATTATATATTTTTTGTCCAACGGAAGCTTGTTGTCCTAAAATAACTTTCCAAGACAATTACATGAAATTACGTATACTTCTTAAGATTTAAATTCTAGACTGTTATTATAAAATATTTACTTGATTTTTGACATGAATGACACATATTCCAATCATTGTGGCATTAAAGGCACTAACAATGCAGGTGGCCCAGCTCGCCGTAACAAAGGATGATGAAGTAGTCTCGCCGCCGTATGCCGTTGAGCGGGATCTCTTACTAATGCGCACTCCAGGAATGAAGACAAGTCTGGAGGGCATCGAGATGCACCACGAGGCCTTGGGGGAGGCATGTCCCTAATTCGACGCATGGCCTGTAATTTAAAAAACAAAACATTTTTTTAAAGATTGTAACACATAGTAATAATTATTAAGAAATTATGATGCAGCCTAAAAGTAATGAGAAATATTTATTTGCTAAATTTCTATTAGGGATAGCTAACTATACACTATACCTTACTAAAGAGGAATTGATTATTTCTTTAAAACACTTATACTCCCATTAAAAATGACAATAAAACGGTTTATATATCTCATTGTTTTTGTTTGGCTATTATACCTGTAATGGTGGTTCATTGAAGAATGGCGGTTCACCATCAATCATTTCGATGACCATAATGCCCAATGACCAGACATCAACTTCTGGTCCATAGGGCAATCGAGATACAACTTCGGGAGACATCCAGTATGGTGTGCCTACTAGGGATTTACGCTTAGGTAACTCCTGAAAAGTATGAGTCACAATGCAGTATTGGTTTTAAAGCATAGATCTAATGTTATGTTGTCAAAATTGCACAATATAGGGCTGTGAAAATTCTTTTCATTTGTTCGAAATTGATATAAGTTTTACATTTTATTTGCCTTTACTGAATAATATTTGAAATACTAACCAATGTTAATACTAGCAGCAATGACAGTTGATGTGGCAAAATTTTAAAGAATAAAATCATATAAATTTAACTTGATGTAGCAAGGATGTGATAAGACAAATTAGTATCTTTTAGAAAATTTTAATAAATTTATGCAATATTAATGTTAAGTATTTTTTTCATTATTGTTCAGTTGTATTATTAAGGTTGTTGATCATTAAAAGTTACTGAAATAGACTGACCTGTGAAACCTGAGCGCAGAAACCAAAGTCAGAGAGTTTGACACGTCCATCGGCCGTCATCAAAATTGAGTCAGATTTGATGTCTCGGTGAATAACACCTTGTCCATGTAGAAACGCCAAAGCCTGCAAACGAATTTTCATTTTTATTATAACCAATCGTATTTTTAACGCCCCGTTTATCTTAAGTGCACTAGTCATGCATTTACTTTTAAATAGAAAGTTTGTTTTATTTATTATTACAGATATATAACCGGTTGTCAATAACGGAAATGTCTTCCTTTTTATTAGTATTTAAAAGTATTTAATGAATAAACGTTTAATATATTTGACTTTTAAGAACAGGGCATACAAAATAATATATTTGCATTACAAGAGAAGGTTATTGCTGGTCTTTTTACCTTTAAACACTGTTTGCAAACAGTGGCAATTTGTTCGGGGTCCATGCGCGCGCGCGTTACAATCTGAGTGAGCGAAGCCCCAGCCATATATTCCATGACGACCCACAATTCATTCCCGACAAGGTACGATGCATACATTTCAACGATATTTGGATGCGGATAGTCTCGCATTATCACCTGTAATATTACATTTGCTTTTTTTAAACAAGCGCAAAACAGTTCAAAAAATAGATAAATACATAATTAGTTCGAAATTAATTTTTTTACAATAATGCACACCATAGGAGCGATTGTGAGTGTGTCGCCGGCCAATTTTTTAAAGAATGTAATAATGTGTAATAGTTGAAGTACTAAAAGAAATACAAGATGTCAAACGAGTCGTATGTTATGAATGGCGAATGTGATACATACCACTTCATTAAAGAGCAACTCCCTTCTTTGCTGATTGCGTAGGTTCATCATCTTGACGGCTACCCGTCGCCGCGTTCTCGTGTCTGTCGCCACGCAGACCACGCCCGTACTTCCCTTCCCGATCTTGCTGAAGCCAGTTAGCGTCTCCCGAGGATCACCCTCGCTTACAACGAGTCTGAGAGCAGCGCGGAACTAATAATCATAATGCATAATAAATACTTTTTAATAACACGAAGCCTCAGTTCTGTAACATAGGGTCACAATGACGGTCCCGAGGTCGATTACCGGTACAGTCAACAATTTTTGTATCAGAATATTTGTTTACTGCGGTTGGGTGAAAATAATATTTTTCTTTTTTTATATAGTTAATCACTTAGCAATCAGCTAAATTTGCTACCTTGTGTCCGTCTTAACTCACTATGAAACGTAAAATGGTTGATTAATACATAAATTATTGGTTTAAACTTTGGTTAAACCACATATATAAACTTAGTTAAATATGTTTAACATTTATATAATTTCCACATAAAGTACTAACCTGTTCATGTGTCAAGCGTAACTCATGTTTTGAGGCAGAGAGTACTGGCGGGCCTGGGTGTTGGAGTCTCACACCAAATGAACCATCACCTGTAATATATGAACATACTCATTATTATAAAAACAAACTGCCTAACATTGATCCAATATCATGGCATAATGTAATATCTTATAGATAAATCCCAAGATAAAATAACTTTACTAAATGAATTCTTAACTTTACATTTTAATGATATTTTTTACAAGTTAACTTAACATAGATGTTATTATTGTCATAAGAAGTTTACGTAATTTGCATTATTAAATACCTCACAGTGAAAATGCACACTCTTCTTATAAAAATAGAATAATGACCTGAGTTATATCTTTTATAAAAAAACATTAAATCACACTTTAAAAGTAAGAGAGTAGAGTTCATATTTCACTGATTGTCATTACAGATTCATAGCATGTACTTAGGCCTCAATCATGATGATAATATATAATTTTGACACACTTGTAAGGCAATAACACCATTACGCTGTAAATGTTTAACTTTCGGTAAGTTGCTATACTGAACTAACATTTTAATATTAACTCCTTCATTTGTTTTGCTAATATTTAGTTCATGATTCTTACCTATATGGAAAATGAAACCTTAGTATGTTTGTAAACCTTGCCTGTTACATTTTCATTACACAGCATAAATTATGCGATTACATGTCATAAACACTAAATTGTCTATTATTTATAAACTGTTCAATAATCATAAGAGAATAAATTAAAAAATCAGACCTGTATTTATATTATTGCCATTCATTCCATGTTGTGGTTGCTGTAAAATAGACTGAGGCGGCGGGTGGCTGTGTTGGAATGGAACATTAGCATTCTGTATATTTTGATATGTCATATTTGAAGATGGATTTTCATTAACATCATTCATAGATCTTATAGCTGATTCATGAGCATGTTGAGACCACTCATCAGGTGATTCTCGATTTGGCTGATTAAGTGTATAATTGCTTTGTTCACGACGTAAACTTGGATACTGTGGTGCATGTTGAACAGATGGAGGTGACTCTTCTGGTACTGAGGGTGGGATATTCGCCTGACCCCTTAGGTCTCTTCTTATTTTTGGTGGACTTGAACTCCTTAGGGAGTTGGACCGAGCAACATTAGACATTTTTGGTAATATAACACCATTCTGTACAGGTTGTATAATTGGGTTTGTGGATGTTGGTCTTGAAATTGCTGCAACTGATGATGTACGGTGATCCCCTCTAACTACAGTTTTTAGGTCCAAAATTTCTGTTGGTGTAATTTCTGATGGATCAACTAAAGGTATTGGCCGATTTGTTGATTTTAATATCTGAAATACACATTGTTTACATAACTATCACCAGTTATATAACTATTACTTGGAGTTTACATAGATGAAGCCATGTCTATACAGTTTTAATTTAACCTACTTTGGAATAACTGGAGCAAATGAAGTCACTAGGTAAAAAGTTAAATGTAGCATTATATCTATAAATAATGCCCTACTTATTTATAGGCAATTTGATAAATAAAACTTACCTGGTTATTTCCAACCAATGAAGCCCATTGCAATGGTAGACCAACAAACTTGTTTTCTCTTCTATCAAAACCAGTGTGCACTCTGTGTTCAAAGTTACTTGGTGGTGAAATAAGGGGCTTCTTCTTTTTTTTTGAAAACATAGTGGCCTTTCAAATTCAATGGTTCTGTGATAAGATTTAAATAATAGATATACATTAATAAAATGACACAAGAAACGGAAATAATTGGCTGAATGAATTGGCTCTTGACAACTAAATTATAGATACTTTTACACACGCACCTACTAGTTGTTTAATTTCACTTCCTCTAATTTCGCTCCAGCCAAACCCTGTTTAAAACTTGCGTTATTTACAATTCACATAGCAACAGTCATTACACTGGTCTTTAATATCTAATGAAATGTTTAAAAATTATTGCCTTATTGAGATAGTTTTGGGCAATGTTGAACTATTTCTTTAAACATGCACATTTGATAAAGTAATTTATGTGTATAAACTATCAAGTTTTCACCAACTCCCAAGTTTCAACTTTCATCAAGTATTTTTTTAATAAATAACTACACAGTCCACAGTCATAAGTCAAAATTCAAACCACACTTGAAACTCATAAACTGCCGTGGTCTATAGTTAGTGTCTATAGCATAAGCACTCAACGGTTATTGGAGATAGATTACAAAATATTATATTAACCACCAAGTTCCCTTCGAGAATTGAGACAGCCCAAGCTGAGCAGAGCTAGAACCGCCAATTCTAAGCAGAGCTAAGCTCGCCAGTCGCCACCTAGACCGTGTTTGTGTCTGTAAAGGCCAATCGGCCGACAGTGAGATTTCATCAAAAAAAAATTGACTTGTTGTTTGCTAGCCTTGGTTCTTGACTCTTGACAATCGACATAATAAATCTTTGTTTAGTAAGCAACTAAGCAAAATATATATTACCATATTTCAGATTTCACCACTAAGGTTAAGAATGAAAGAAAAAAAGAATAAAAAACACAAGAAAAGTAAACGTACTAAAGAAAAATGTAAATCAGATGTAAGTGATTTCAAGTAAAAGTACTTTATATAGTTTGATAAATAATAATTTTTTTTTTTTTGTAAATTTTAGGATTCTGACTCTAACTCTGCGGCATCAATTGAATGGGTAGAGAAGCCATCCAATAATGACCCAGGTCATGATGAATGGATGTCGATGAGTGGTATGATCAAAACATACACTAAAGACGATATTAAACCGAAATTGGAAAAACCTAAATCACAAATAGATTCATATAATCCTAGTACCAGCTGTAGAGAACTCAATCCATACTGGAAAGATGGAGGCTCCGGGCTGCCACAAACTCCTGACCAATTTCGTAAATCAAAACCCTTCATGAAACCTCATGATGAATCTAGTTACTTTTCTACAAAAAAATTAGAGAACCATCATTCAAATATACAATCTGGCCTAACCAGCAGGGATAAAGACAAAAGAGATTACAAACAGTCACGTAACTGGTGTAAAGAGAGAGAAGATATACTTTTGAAACCTGAATCGTCTGAACCGAAACATGAAACTAACATTCAGAAAGTGGAGAGTCACTCTATTTTAAACATAGAAAAAAATAATAGTGCATTCTTGAGTGATGATAAAATGAATAAACTCGGTGCAAAAATTATCAAAGCCGAAATAATGGGTGACCATCAACTAGTTCAAAAATTGAAGGATAAATTGGATGCAGCTAGGGAATACAGGAAAAATAATCACAATGAAGATGATGGCATAATGTTAATTTCCACTAGTTCTAGTGGAAACAGTTGTCCATTAGTCAAGAACCACTATGAAAATAACTCCAGGAGCAAGTCTGGTAAACGTAAAGCCGAGACATATGATGTTGGTGGTCGGTGCAAATATTTCAGCAATGATGATAAATACAACCTTACAGAAATGGTAAGTATCCTTGAAATAAGATTTTTTTTAATTTTGTCAACAACTTTGTTTATATTATATCAGTGTTAACACAAAAGTAAACTGAACAAAATGTGAAATATAATATAATTTATCATTTTAACAGTTCCAACAAGAAAAGTATGGTTCTAACTATGATGCTGATGCAGAACTAGCTAAAATATCAAGTAAAAGTAAAAATCCAAATGATGATTTGGAGGATATTTTTATGGATGAGATATCGAAGAATAGAAATGATGCTAAAGACAGTGAAAAAGAAAAGCAAAAGGCAATAAACCAGAGTGTAAAGTTGGAGAAATCATTGGATGGATGTGAACATTGCTTTGATTCCAAGAATATGATTAAACACCTTGTTATAAGTTGTGGTAATAAAGTATACATGGCAGTGCCAGCGAGAAAGTCACTTGTAAAAGGACACTGTCTTATAACTACAATTCAACACTATACCTGTGTCACAGCTCTTGATGAAGATGTATGGGAAGAAGTTATGGTAACTTATTTTACTTCTTAATATATTATGAAACTATAATTAGGATTTAAGTCCTAATTTAAATGTTGATTGTTTTACAGGGTTACCGGAAATTAGTCACACAGTTTTTTAACTCTCAAAATAAAGATGTGGTCTTCTATGAAACAGCCACAAAACTGCATAGATATCCTCATTTGGTTATAAATTGTGTTCCATTGCCTCGGGATGTAGGTGACATGGCGTCAATATACTTCAAAAAAGGTCTACTTGAGTGTGAAGCTGAATGGTCTATGAATAGGAAAGTAGTTGACCTCAAAGGCAAGAACATTAGAAAGGGCATACCTAAGGGCTTGCCCTACTTTTGGGTAGATTTTGGTATAGATCCAGGCTTTGCTCATATTATTGAGGATCAGTCAATGTTTCCAAAAACTTTTGCAGAGGTCAGTAATATTCATTCATTCATTTACAAATATTTTTTCTGCATTTCATTATGTTTACCACAAGCATGCATGTTTCAGGAAATCATAGCTGGAATGTTAGATTTGGATCATACAGTGTGGAAAAATCCTCAAAGAGAATATGGTGAATTACAAAGGAAAAAAGTAATGGAATTTATAAATGAATGGAAGCCATTTGAAAAAAGCAATAAAGAATAAATCATTTTATTTTTCACTATCTTCTTTTAACATCTCTTCTATTAATTGTTGTCTCTCTGCAGCCTGTCGCATTTTGGTTAAAACAATAGACTCGTAGTCCCGATCAGAGACCAGTGATGGGACATTAACATCTTTCTTTGTTGATAATATAGGTCTTGCATTTAACCATTTTAATGTAAGTGGATTTTCTGGTAAACCTACAAAAACAAATCTTAAGTTAATATTTATTTTTTATTTGTGTTATTTGCCTGGACATTCAAAGGAAATACAATGCAAAACACAATTTAAGAAAAATACTGGAGCTATTAATAGTGTTGAGGATATTTACAAATAATTTATTAGGTAAGATATTCCAAAAAAGAAGATTGACAGAGATATATTGTTTTGAATAAATACAAAACTCATTATACCTTTTTCAAACTCCACTGCCATTTCTGAGGCTTCCTTTGTTGCAAATTCAACTAAGGCACTTCCTTTTTTTTTAGGTGAAATTATGAGAGCTACAATTTCTCCATATTTCTTTAAAAACCTTCTTAAGTTTGATTCATCATAGCCACCAGTTCCTATATTATTTTTGTCTAAATTCCATTTAATTTTTATCCTGTTTAAACTTGAATCCCACACTGGTTCATTAAGGCGACCCAATGTCTTTTGTATTTCTTGTTTAACTCTTTGTTGTTCTTCTAATAAGAGTTTGCTACCTTCACGTTGTAACCGTTCTATTTCAACAGCTAATTTCTGTTCATCAGTTAAGTTGACTTTGGCACTTGAATGTGCCTCTCTTTCGCGCCGTTCTAGATTCTCCTTCAGTTTTTGTCTTTTAGAATCTAATTCTTGATGCCTTAACCTTGCTGCTTCCTTTGCTCTAAGAACTTTGTCGTAAGCGTCTCGAGCAGACTTGTCTATAAGTATTTCTAAAGCTCGAGACAGTTCATGAAAAGTTTCTGCTGCTTTTGGATCATCGGGATTTTTGTCCGGATGGCATACGAGTGCTTTTTTTCTGTAAGCCTTTTTTATCTGGAATAATTTAAAATGTGTTAATAAAGAGTTCTTAGACTAAAATAGTAGTAATATATAATAAATAATATTTATTCTTATTAGTACTGCAGTTACCTCTTACCTCTGCTTCAGTAGCTGTTATTTTAATATCGAGAATCGAATATAAATCGAGATCTTCAATATTTTTCTTATTCATTTTTATATATATATATATATATAACTTTGATCGCTAATTAATTATTATATTAGCTATGAATTATAACTAATAATAAAATGTGATACTTTTGTATAGTTGTGGTTTTATTATTTAGTTATAAACCAAAAAATACTAACTGCGAAAACAAATAAGTACTTCGTTATATTAAGTGGTGTACTTACACACCACAGATTAAAATTATTTAAACCGAAAAACGACCATCGGTTGTCAACTACAGGTCACAGGTACTCATAAAACGACATACGTACTTTCAAAAACATTTATCTTACCTATCAACAATAATAGACCGTATACAGATCAGACCAGGCAAACAAGCAGGAGGCACACTATAAAGCAGTCGAGAAGTCGCCGCCCATAGACACGTGGCTGGGAACTGGTGAGTGCCGGCAACGCACGCCTTTTAGGGAATGATACGCTTTTGTTTTTTTATTAACGTTACAATATTATAAAAAAACTATTTTATAATACAAGGAAATCATTTAACCTTAATTAAATTAAGGGATTTTTTGTTTTATCCACATAAGCTATTTTGTGACCTTCTGTACTATTTGTTTATGTTCTGTGGTCTTGGTGCATTTAATACTTTTGAATTATTAGATAATCTGCGATTCTCCCACGGTGCTGCGATGTTATGATCATTGATCACGTATGGCACAGATTTTCTTTGAGAGAATAATCATTTACTTTTTTAAAGTTTCGAATAAAAATAGATAAAGTTAAACTCTCGTTCTCGAGAACTACACAATACATTATGTTTCCAAGAATAATTTTAAGTAAGTTTGTACCATACACTATCTGCAACAACTTAAAAAATATTTTTGGCCTATCTAAATCTATTTACGAATACATATAGCATAGATTTATAATTATGTTGTTTTCAGAGCGTGTAATTCAACATGTAGCGATAGTTTCCCGATACAATTCGACAGCAGCAAAACCATTAGAAAACTCTGACAATGTTGAGGGTAAGTTTTTGCCAACTACTTCAAAATTAACAAATTTTTGGTTAAAAAAAATCTCTTGAGGCTAGTCGCTCAGTCGGTAAACATTTTCTGTTTAATTATTTGTACTATTAAGTAAACTTTTATGATTAATAAGAATAAATATTAAAGCAAATGGTAATAATGGACTAATAGGAATATATATTATTATCCTGTTTAATTATTGAATGTATTCATTATATTTTCAGAAGTATTAAATAACAAATCTTCCCCCTTGGACAATCCAGACTATTTTCAAGTTCATAATTTATTCAATGTAAAAGACCTATTTGATGCCAGAGTACATTTTGGACATAAAGAAGGATCACTAAATGAATTAATGGCACCTTATATATATGGTTCAAGACAAGGACACCTCATTTTTGATCTTGATCTTACTGCTGAACATCTTAGGAGAGCTCTTAACTTTACAGCACATATAGCTTATAGAGGTGGCATAATATGTTTCTTTAACAGAAATGCCTTAAACTCTCACATTGTTGAAAAAACAGCAATAGAGTGTGGGGAATATGCTCACACAAGATTTTGGAAAGGTGGTATATTTACAAATGCCAATCATCAATTTGGTGCAATCACTAGGTTACCAGATCTGTGTATATTCTTAAATACACAGAACAACATTCTTAATCAACATACTGCTGTAAGAGATAGTGCTAAAATGTTAATACCAACTATAGGTATTGTTGATACTAATTGTAATCCTAACATGATAACTTATCCAGTACCAGGAAATGATGATAGCCCAGTGGCTATTGCGTTATACTGTGAATTGTTTAAAAGGGCTATTCAAAGGGGAAAAGATGCAAGATTGAAATTTTTACAAGAAGCCGAAAATCAAGAGTCAAGTATTTAGTTTATTTTTTTATTTCTGAATAATAGTTATTAATAACAACAATAAAGCACTTTTTTTTTCATAAATTTGATTTTGATGAAAAACTATAAATAATTTTTAATATTCAAAAATGACTCCAATTAATAAATATTTTTTGTTTATAAATCCCAAATTTATAAAAATAACAAATAATTTTTAAAGTTTTGTGTGCACATAATAACAAACAATAGTAAACAGTACATATAATAATTGATAAATGGTATTTCACAGCTCTTTGTTATTGCAGACTTAACATTTAATTTGCAAATGTCTTATTACCAAGATGGAATTTGTAAATGTATATTTTTGTAACATCTCGATAATATGAAATTTATTAAGCTGCCAAGTGTGTTACATAATTTATTATAATAGTATAACAAGCATTACAACAGTAGCCAATATTTATCCCAACAGTACCCTACGCATCATATGAGTTGGTGGGTTACTTTCCGATTCTCGGCTCTCCCAATTGCCGGTGATGCATTTAGAACTACATAAATATTGCAAAAGTGGAATGCGATATCTCCCACAAAAATCCACGAATTTTATATGCTCAATATGGTTGTCGAAGAATACACCTGCAACATATATTGTTTATATTATTTTTATTCTCTGTTAAAGGTTTTATAACAATACATTGCACCCGCTTTTTAGTTGGCATTATCACTGTAAAGCAAAGTCCAAAAAACCCAGGTACGATACTGTATTTGCTCAGAGGAGAAAATATAGATAATGTTATATGACTGGTAGGTCAGAATTCAGTATTAGATAAGGCTGCAAATCAATTATAGTATAGATATAACAAGTACAGAATACTAAAGAATAAACATACCAAATTATTTATCGGCGGTCGAATGACATACACAAAGGATTTTATCGCTCTTGCATGTTGCAACATTGTGGCAAAGTCATTGTTACGAATATAATATATTCACCTGATATTGATAATACTCTTAAGAATATTATCGTAAATTATATTACATACCTCTACATTTTGGATTAACACAACAATTTGCAGATTGAAGGTATTTTATCAAAGTAGTAGGGACTTCGCCAGGTCTTACAGGGACGTCGTAAAGTTTGATGGTACGTCCTGCCAACTCTAATAAGGAAGCTGGCTGTATCGCCATATCACTCACAAATCTGACAACCAACGGGTTGTCTCGCAGACTCAACTGTAAAGTGAATTCAGGTTATAACAACATATTTTGGAGGATAGGTGTGATTTTTTTTGTAAAATGTATTTAAAAAAAGTAGAAAATATACATTATTACTTTTATCTTATCTTACTTTTTAGCTTATAACATTTTTAATTTAGGGCAAAAAGTAAGATAAGTAATTTTGTTGGCAAAACAATTTGCTACAAATTATTTGAGACGCAGTTTCTCTGATATTCCGTAAAAAATGTTTCCACCCCTTTTTCCAAGATGGCGGCCGGACGACAAGGGTGGTGACCACAAACTTGAAGTTAAGCTTCTATTGACCCTTCAAACATGTCCCAAAAAAAATGCGTCTTCTAATACGTGTATGTATATGTACCTAATTCGGTTCTATTTTAACATTTCAATGGACTATTGAGCCAAACGGCGAATTGAGTTCGATGTGATTTTTTTGCGGACTGAGATTATTATGGTAGACAAGTAGTTAAGCATGTATTAAGTCTAAACATTTAATCTAAAACTTCTTGCCAGAATAAAAAAAAATTAAAATATTCAACCGTTCGTATAAACTCACTTCAGTCAAACATTTTAGTTTGATTATTTGAGTAGGTAATGTTTTCAGTTTGTTCTTATGTATGAGCAAAGAACGTAGTTGGTTTAGGTTGGCGATGCTAGCAGGCAATTGTGCAATCTGATTATCACTCAGTACCAGCGCTTGCAATGTTTTCAACGCACCCACGGATTCTGGCACTTCCGTAATTCTATTACCAGCGATGGAAAGTATGCGTAAACTGAAAAAGAATATAATTTAATTGTCTTCTCTCGCAGTTTCCTAAACTAATTTTGAAAAACGAAGTCTGTAGTCTTCTGAAAAATTCTGAAGATTCATTCACCGTTAATTCAACTAATAATATAACATGTTAATAAGTTAGATAAACTACTTTAATATCTTAAACTTATTTAGTATCGTACTTATTGTTAAACAGGGTATGTTTACGGATAATTTTGGCGTAACGAAACTATAGCTACAATAATCTGTAGTATAAACAATTTGTTTTAAAAATATATTTTGTTTGATAATTTCAAGGTTCTTGTTCTATGTATTTAGTTAAACAAACAGACAATTAAATTAATTGTCTGTTTGTTTAACGTTTATTAAGCATTACAACTGATTAGGATTTAGGATAAATCTCGGTATTGGTAACTGCTTTTGCAGTTAATATAAGACTACCCGGCTTTTGATGTAAGGAACTCGAATATTTATTGATCAAATATTTTAAAACGCGAATATTATTGAAACATAATCCAACTTTAATAGTCACATCAATTAGGTAGGTGATATTTGTCCAGTTGAAGCCACTGTCTACTGTCACCCGGCCTGGAGGCCTTAATGGCGAAGGTCGAGAAGTCATATATCTTAACACTTATGGTTAGGGCTCGAGAGAACTTTGTAGCGCAATTCAATCTGTGACGTCATATACTGATTGTGGAAAGACAATAAGGTCTAGTAAATTATAAATTTATAAAACATGCTAGTCATTGTAATCAAGCCAAAATATCAGCGATTGTAATCTCTACTTATTTGTAATCAAACGGTCATCAGTTTAATGCTATGGGTGATTAACAATACATTTCTAAGAACTTAGTATTTAATCAGTTTAATTTGAATTTTATTCTCCAATTTGATAGTACTTATTTTATAAGATAACATCCTTTTTTTACCGTCGAAAAAAAAAAAATTTGTCTGAATTCGGAATTATAATTTCATTGAATCCTTAATAATCTCTAGCGCTTCCTTAGAAGGCGAATGGGAAAAGGTGAATGGCACCTGATAAGTGAAATCCACAGACATCAAAAATATTTAAAAATTGATATTAGATACATATGTTAAAACTATTACCTTAACGTTTTAAAGCAATAGAGTCAGAGGCTACGTATGTACCTAAATATACGAGCTGATGCACAATGATGCTATTGTTAATAATCTATTGTTAACAATTTCAACAAAAAGTGTTTACAATTGTAACTAAAACAATTAGGTACCCGCTGATTTAGTATCGTAACATACAGTATTTACTATCCACAAAAATATTTTTTTGTGGATAGTAAATACTTGGAACTTTATTTCGATTATTTAATTTAAACTAAATGTTTCGGCTATGTTCCATGCGTCGTGGTGACGGTGACTATCTAGCAATTAAAATACCCACAAGTTTAATTATCTGCATAGATTATATAATTTATTTTAGAACAATAGTTCTAAAATACATTTTATAATATATCTATCAATAGATAGATATGATTATTAAATTGAATTTTAATTAATAAAATATTTTAATTTCGAAAGTCTTTTATTTCCATATGATAATAACTCCTTGTAAGTTCTAAGACAAATGTTTGTAAAATTATTTTTTCTAGGCAAGTGGAAAAAATATTGTGTCTGAGGTATGCCGATTTCGACGTTCGATGTATGAATGTTATGTAATTACGCTTAAAAAATAACTGGTGCACAGCAATAATGTTTAAACCAGGTATTATAATCAGAGCGATTTTATTGTATGATTTTAAATTGATAGCCAGATTATCATGATATATATAATTTAAATGTTATATTGTGATACATTTTGTATCTTTCAAATTGAAATATTTTATTGTCTGGTAATCAAATCACTCACCTTCTTATAAGAAAAAAACTAGAGAAACTTTAAACAAAGCAAAACAAATTAAGATATCTACTGACCTGTTTAGTTTCCAAATATCTTTTGGTATATTTACAATATTATTTCCACCAAGGTATAGATATCTTAGTGATGATAAATCTAATACCTGTTCGGGAAAGAAATTTAATTGATTTCCGCTTAAGTTAAGTTCTTTTAGAGAACTTTTTGACGAGAAAAACGACTTTGGTAGTGATTCATTTGTTAAATTATTATGCTTTGCTATTAGAGAAGACAATGCACAGTTCTTAAGGACGTCTGGAAGGACAGTAAGTCGGTTGTTGCTTATATCAAGAATTTTTAAATTTGCGAACTTATTGAATGCACTCGGTAATGTTTTTATTCTGTTGTTGTAAAGCAATATCGTCTCGAAATTGACCGCGCAATTCTTCTCGTTGATAATTCTGTCCAATTCAGACTGAATCGTTTCACAGTCCAGTAACCTATGGGATAGGTCTAAGGTTTTTTGTTCCCTGCAGTCACTGTCGCAGCTATCTGATGTGTAATAGCACTCCATTCTTGCAATTCGTACTCCTCTTTGTAAGTTTGAATGAATTTTCAAGTTCAAACACGACAAGGCTATGGAGCCACGGATAACCCGTGTCGCCAGTCTCGCGACGCACGCGCAACTGGTGTGGCTTATGACAGATGGCTCTCTTTAAACCGCCATATAATATTTGCTTTGATAAAATAAATGTCTATCTCCCTACGTGTTATTATTACGAAAGATAACAACTTGCAGATAGCAGCAGCGCTGAATGTAATAGATACTTAACTAAAATAAAGGGAACAAAAGATTGTTTTAATAGTTAGAATCCCTTCGTTTCTAATACCTGCTGCCAAAGGTTTATTATATGATGATATATTTAAAGAACTAATATCCACAATAGATTAATATCAATTACCAAACGGTGTTCAAATAGTTTAATCAATATATAATTGGTATTCACTCTCATTGCAATTTAACATCTGAAGACTATCTTGCTGTTTGCAGGGCTAAAGTAATTTCATAACTTGGTTAAATACAATAAAGTAATTTTTATTAGTTATCAACATAAAAAATATATTTTACGTATTTAGGTCACACATCTATACGATGAAAATATATGTACTAGAACTGTACAAAAAAATTCGCAACCCATATAATTGTTAGAATGAATTGGTACAAAAGCAAACCTACATTTAATAAAAATGTCCTTCTAATGATAATTATAGTAATATTTTCAACTTATAAGTGTTGGTTTAGCCAACACTTATAAGGCAAAACAACACGAATTTTTTTTCATTTAAAATAGGAGATGCTAATACAAGATCTGTGAATCGTATTTTCTAATATTTATATAGGCGCCATCTGCACGCATAGATTTTATAAGTTACATTAATTTTTCACAAATTACTAGCAACACTTAGTATATGACGTCATACCAATGAAAATAAAAATTCCAAAATACGGTATTACCTTTAAAAGGAACGGAGAAAAAAAATAATGTTTTATGATATTCCATTTTTGTCATTTATTTATATTAAGTTTATTTATTTAAAAGTACTAAAGTTTTTGCAAGGATATCCTTTTATACACATCCATATGGATGCTTTTCTTATTGTGGCATTAGCCAATAATTAACAAGACACATAAGAAGGTTGCGTGTAATGAAATTCACGTCACTGATCGAACATCCGAAGTCCGAACGAGTTCCGAAAATAGCCGAATGAGTGAGCGAGCAACCTAATCTGTGCTGCTGTGAAATCCCGATTTCGACTAGTCCGTAACTAAAAATTTATTGTTCATTGTATTGATGTAAATTTGAAAAACTAACAAAATGGTATTGTAAAACCTCTTAAGAAGTCAATATTTTGCTTAAGACGTTATTGTGGTGATAAAATTTCGACAATCATATGCACAATTTTGTATTTAGTGGTTTAAGTGAGAAAGTTCAGTGCGAGTGCAAGCAAGGGTGGTAACGAGAAATGTGAAGTAGTATCTATGAAGTTCAAGATTGGGCCGTTTATTTTATATCTATAATAATGAGCGGGCGCCCTAGGACCACGTCATTCGCCGAGGGCAGCAAATCCGTTCGAAAGACATTTGAAAATCAACCACCTAAGCCACCTTTAGGAGGAGTAAAAATTAGTAGTGAGTACCACTTAACCATTCTTTGTCGGCCATCGTGATTTCTTGCGTTATGACGTTTCTCAATACTACATATAATTAGTGTTGAACAAATGTATCTGCGTAGAATTTCTATAACCTAAGTCATTTTTAGATTTAATCGATAACGGCGAAAGGGACATTTCCTTTTCAGTAATAATGCATAGATGATGTTATTAGTACCTGCCACATAGGCCTTGGCCCGATCTTTGACAGATATCATGTCAAAATTTGAAATTAATGGGCTAAAGCGAGGTTTAGTCGAGTCGTCGCCCTAAGGATTAACAATTAAATATCTGTCGACGAATAGGTTATTTTATATGACGTAATTGTTAAATTAGTCAATGTAAAATTTTAAACATTACTTATTTTGTAAAGTGATTAAAAACTAACAAAAAACTTGAATAAAATAAAATATGTATATTTATAATATTTCAAACCTATAGTATGATAATCACCCAATTTTAGTTATTTCTTTCAGTATTTACTGTGGTTTTCTATTAATAAATAGCCAAACATGATTTAATGAAATATTCTGATGATCTCTTTTAAAAGTAAGACAGTCAATAATCTGTATGAATACACAATCTTTGCAAAATTCACAATGTACAAATTCTTGAAACATTTTTGCCTATTTTGTGTAGTAGACCTAAAGCTACTTACAGATTTCAAATGTTTAAAAAATACACAACACAGTAACATTTTTTACTTCTAAGACAAGAATTTTTCTACCATATGCTTGTACAGCATCAATGAGTTTGATAAATACATACATGCTTTCCTTACAAGAAATAAAATCCACTTATTTCTTGTCAAAAGTTACTTTAATGTTACTTAAAAGTTATTTTTTTCTAGAAAAACTTAATTGTTTTCAGTTTCTTTAAAGTTCTGTATATCACATAGTTGTTTACTGAGATGTCAAATCAATTCAGTTAATTTAAGCTTCCCTTTCTTCCCTAATCCAAATCACAATCCAAAATTATTAAATTCATACCTGATGAATGTTACATTTTTAGAAAAACAAAGGCATCCAACGTTTATCAATCAGTTTTTATATTTAATTAGAGATTTGATTATTCGTGTTTACAATTATTATGACAGTTTTTTTGTAGTTCTCTCCCTTTCAAATTAAAAGGCAACATTAATGTTTACTTTTACAAAATAGAAATACTTCTACAAACAATATTTTTTGCTTGCCCGTAACATGTTCCTAAAATATTTTGACATTATGTGTATTGAATTTAAATACTCTAATGTTTTGTTATTGTATCTGGATTAAATAGATTGTGTGTGGTTAACAAAAAAATTTTGTTGCAGCCCTTAAATTACAACACTAGTCCTGCTATCATTTATATAGTTGCAGTACATATAGGCTTCAATTCATTTTATTTTATTAGAAATGGACTCCCAATTAGTTATTATTAAAGTTGAATCTATGACATGTTTGGAACTATCTATAATTATTATATGTGGTCATTGTAATGGTTATTTCTATAATATACTAGCTGATCCCGACAAACATAGTTTTGCCAAAATTTAAAAAAAAAATGTCTCTAAAAATAGATGTTGGCTGATACTCAGACCTGCTCAATATGCTCAGAAAATTTCAGGAGAATCGGTCAACCCGATTCGAAGCGATAAAAGGGAATAAACATTTTGACAAGAGAATTTTATATCTTTTATATACATTTTATTTTGCATTTTCTTCAAAATTTCTGTCATTTAAGGACACTTGAAGTCCAATGACATTTTCGTAAAATACTTATCATGTGTTTGTTTCTAATTTTATTATGTCAGTTGTTATCAATGTTCTATGTTATCAGTGACTTCGGTGAGTGGCGGCGATCTCACTATCATGTACGGTCGAGAGCACCATCCTGCCATTCGTAATGTAAGCGTGGCGACAATCTCTCGTTTTTGAATGCCATTCGCTCAGGTGACCACTCGTGGGTAGCGACTGCGTGTCTAGTGCGGGTTAAAACTCTTTAATTCGCTCTGCGAATTTGGAGTCACGCATCATCCTATACCATTTTAACTAGGTCTTGAATTGTGTATTATATTTCTACAATTAATTGTGAAAAGATGCAACGTAGTTACATTCGGTGGTTACGTAAAAGTGTCTTCACGCGGTATTATATTCAATGTGTTTAATTTTGGGCCTGTGATTTGACGTGAATAAAAACATGAATAATGTTGCGTCGTCGTGGTACATACACGGTGAACGATGAAGCCGATATTCGTCGCAATAGAAAATCGGAAAACTTTACAGTTTCGAAGAAAATTGGTGAGTCCTCAGCTGTATTTTAAATTGTTTTTTTTTTTTTCAAAAAATGTGATTAAGGTATTCGTATATTTTAGCAAATTAATCTAAGTGAAAAGACTAACTTCCTAAATTAGTAACAAACTTCAGAATTCGTCATCGATTTTATGAGTATTGTTTGTCATTCAACAGTAATACTCTGTTGATAAGATCAGATAATTGGTTAGCGTTTAACTACAGATAAAATAGAAACTCGCGGTAAAGTATTGAGCTCGCCAACATTTTGCATCATACGGCACAACACACTGTATTATATAAATTTAAATGACTTAACTAATTAAATTAATTTAATCTAGTAAATATTTATATTACTAAAATCTTAAAGATCTTTTAATGTATATACATTTTTTTTATTTAAATGATTTATCACCCTATTTAATATGCGTACACACGAATCCGTTACACCGATTTATTTCGTTTACGAGTATGAAAAATTATCGTTTTTCCACAGTAATCGCTTGCATATCGCGGACATCACGTATAAAGTATAAAGACACAAACATCAAAAGATCCATTCTCCAAATGCTCGTAATAATAGTTAAAGTAAAAGTTGGTATGAATGTGCAAATATTTTTTTTGGATGTCATGCAATGTAATGGTTTTACTAGTTTCTTACCGAAAGTCAAATTTATTTCTAATGTTGTTGGTTAAATAAGTACTAATAATACTTTAGAATATTTTTATTGAAACTTATAATAAACATGACACGTTATAAACAACACAGGAATATGATATAATTTGAGCTTACAGTTAAATAACCCTTCTTAAAGCCAAGTCATCATTGATTGGGCACGGTACCTCTTGTTTTCATCGACGTTATAACTCTAGAAATACTGTGAAAACCTGGGAGTGTTTCTCGAACAAACCTTACACTGTCACACTTGCCATAAACTTTGTACCGCTTCAAGACCATTGAATCACTCTTTTTTTTAAGGAAACTAAACTATTGTTAGCTTTTCTTCGCATCTACTATTACTTGATTGAATATGGTGCTTAAGCTGAAGCGCTTTAAAAACTCAGGTATTCGATTCGTGTTTGGCCTATAGAAGTATGACCATAGGAACAGTTATACTAATAGTAATAATGTTGTTCCCAATATCAGCTAATTCGTTTAAAGGTTAGTGGGTACAATCTAATATTAATCGAAAATTAATTGAGAAGAATTTCTATTTTCATAGAAATATTTATATCACGGATACTGCCACATGGAAATAAATTGTTTTGGTTCAAACGCTACTTTTTGATGTTAATAACAACAAGATATGTCACATTCAATCTAGATAGATAGAATGTGTAATGTAAAAACAACTACCAAAAAATGACAACCGAACTGCGTTTCTTGTGGGTTCTCAGCGGAGGGCGCGCCGTGCCGTTTTGTTAGTTTTAGTTTCGTTCAATAGTGGTTGTAAATGATCCTATATGACAAAAACACTTTGACCTTGCTCGGATTACTGCCAATACCTAATTCAATCTCATAACTCCTTCCTATGTCAATAAGAAGATGTGACATGTTTATGTGCCCTTACTTATAGTGTGTAGAAATAAATATACTAGAAATCTACATCCATAACACAAACTTCTTTAGCAAAGACTGTGTGTTTGAAACATCCCAGCTTGATTTCATCTTATGAAAATCAAAAAACTACGAGAACTGCCTTTTCGAATAGAACGATATTCGTGTATTTTGATTGAATTATTAAATTTTAAATGTATTCTTCTTTACTTTTTTATTTCCCTTTCGTCTCTTTTGGCCAACAACTTATCATCTATTTTAGATTTTTTTTGTTTCGCACTTCCTCCACCACCTCTCGTCACTGTTGTTCCTATAAACCTATGGTTCGAACAAATCCTGCAAGATAAAGCATCTTTAGCGACGAGGTCATCCGTTACTCTATACATTTGTTTGTTATCATTCCTTAAAATATATTTTATTGTAATCAAGCGGGAAATAAAATAAATTGACCAACTATCTATTCGGTCTGTAATCAATTTATCATTACGATTATCTTCATATATTTTACAAATACGATGTTTAATATTGAAATGGTCTTATTATAATAAGGGGGCTATAGTTAATATTTGTTGCCATGGCTACCATATGTTTTATGACCCTGGTATGTAAAACCAGCAACACAGATGAGTGGCACAACCGGTTTCTTATTGTTTCTTGGTTCAACGTAGTTGTGAATGAATTAGATCACGGTGTCCCTTTGCAAAAACAATGGACGCCCCCAGCTGTGACGCTTGCTGTAAAGGCCGCGCTTGCTAATAATATATGATCTTGTTAGGTTTGTTTTTTAAGTCGAGTAACATCGCAGTAATTTTTAAAATAATTAAAATTTCGTAAGGTAGTCCATCCATGAATTCGCACGGTAAAACCTGAACATATTCCATGTTTGGTGAATGATTTCAAATTTAGAACCATATCGACGTCTATCGCTTAGTTATACATATCAGTTTCGTTATCAAATCAAGATCTATACAGATTATATGTAAACTAATAAATACACGAGTGTGAATTATATAATTTTATCTGTTGATTCTTAATGATATACAAGTGAAAGTTTCTTGCGAGGAGCATTCTAATTTGAATAAGTTTGTACCGTTGGCTTCTTACGTACAATCAACACTAATAAACTCAATATTTTTTAAAGTTATTGGCTCTTGTGGCTAATTAAGGTATGAAACTAGACTGTGTCAATGAGTTTTCTTTTAAAGCTCAATTAACACTCCATTGTAGGATGAGGAAACCGGCACGCTTTAGATAAAACAGCCAGTGACGTGACTCACGCACGACAAGAGACGTTAAATTCAAGGGTTGTTTTACATAAGATTGTTACGGTGGTTTTTTTTTTTAATTATTGTCCGTAATCAGGACTCTTTTTTGTGTGCCATAATAAATACATGTACAGGGCATTTCTAGTGGGCTATATGATAAAAACTTGTTAGAATTGTATAAATGTAACGATCATTTTTTGCATAAATCTTTCTCAACATCTCTCGATTAGATAATAAACTGCGTAACTTGAATGTAATAACTTTCATATATACCCGGTACGAATACGTGAGTTGTCTTGTGGCGCTAAATTTTTGTGTAAATCTAGAGCATATTTGTTCAAATTGAAATAATATGATGTGCCAATTGCATGAACAATGCATGTACGTTCTGGCACCCGGGCTTGCCTTAATAGGCGAGCACCAATGCTTTTTAACTATACATTAGGTCATTTAGTCAAAGAGGCTACATTCTGGTATCAGTTTTGTTCAATTTATCCTTATGAGTCAAAAAAATATTTTTTATCCA
Organism: Leptophobia aripa; assembly: GCA_951799465.1. Taxonomy (NCBI): domain Eukaryota; kingdom Metazoa; phylum Arthropoda; class Insecta; order Lepidoptera; family Pieridae; genus Leptophobia; species Leptophobia aripa. The sequence goes on along the minus strand of OX637267.1, from coordinate 6,142,512 downwards.
AAATACAGTGTTATACTGTTGTAGATTGTAGCAATGTATTAATAATATTCTTTCACATTTAAATACTTCATAGTTGCACTTAACAAATACGGACGACTTATGTACACAGTTCAATGTTTATAATATTGTATGTATGACGTCATGAATCATAACACAAAATTATCATCATATGTATAAAAAGATAGACACGGCACAGTTGGTCATGACACTGGACAATGATCAATTCAATATACATTCGATACGTTACATATACGTTATAACACTTATATATTGCATATGCCCAGCATGATAAACAGTAAACACACACTAAAGCTAAATAAGATTTAATATTTCTTGCGATCTAAGAAATATAAGACCGATGTATTTAAATAGTAAGCTTAAAGTAAGGTTATTTCGTGATTACTAAGACTTATGAAACAGTTACATATTGTCGGTTTCTCTTGTTAAAAAAGAAAAATACTATGTTTTTATAAATTATGGTGAAGAATGTAGGCTTTCTTCATTCTGAACTAAAAAATTACCCATCTAATTTCAATAATATAATATTGAATTATATATAATAAAAAATGTAGCTGCCTACTGAATTTTTAGGTCGATCGTTCAAGTTGACAACTTCGATATTTAGTTTGTGAATTTGGAATTAGTTAGTTGACTTGTTTATTAGCTTAGTGACAAAGAAGTACCTACGTGGCGTTGTGCGCATTCAGTCGGCAGTCGTTGTTGGAGCGCGATCGCGTTCACTCATCCAAGCTGGCTTACCCGGGACCAATATGTTTAGAAAACTTACGTGTATCCGAGGGTCCGAAGACCCACCGTTCTGTGGGGGAAGTGACCGTTCGTTCAGAACCATCCCTCCTCCGACTTGACGATAAAAATGGTCAATTGAGTCGAGCGTGTGACCGTTTCTCCACTTTTTGTAAGAAATTTCGACGCACGATTAGTGAGTTTAATTTCCATTAATGTGACCGTTTTTTATGTGCCAATTCTAATGTTGCTTTTGTGTGTGTGACACGCAGGCGAAGTGGATACGCCTAATAAGAACGAGCTGGCTTCGGATAAGAAAGGATCAGGCTCACATCGTAAGTGCTAGATTTGCACAACATTAGCTCATGTAGTCTAGATTGATGTTGTCACCTTCATACATTGGTTATGCTCTATTTTTTTCTTCCTCTCATTTCACATCACTCTCTCACACAAGACCGCACTTGGCGACGAGGGCCATTTATAATATTAATTATTAAAATCTAACATAATAACTGTAACACAGTCTAAAGTTTTCGCATTCACTATCCATAGAAATAAATGATTTGCGGAGTTCAAAACATGTCGCTGTCACTGCGACCACGGTGCCTGGAAAGGAGCCGAAACGTCGGTTTAAATGAAAATAATCGAAATAAACGCGGAACTTCGAAAATCTCTTTTTTTCTACAACTGGAATGACATTTAATAACGTAAACCCGAAAGATAAGTAGCTAAAAAGTGTACATTTAAACATAACTCCTGTTTATGAAAATATATTCATTGATGTGAAGATGGCTTGACATTTCCATAGCGAGATTTTCTGATAAATTCTAAACGTTCAAAATATTATTTATGAAAGTTTTTAAATAAGCACTTCAGTTTCATCTTTGCTTCCACAACCACTTTAAAGTTGTTTTTTCCATTCTAAATAATACCTGAATGTTATCGTGTTCGTTATTTTCTTTATTTAGTCTGACTTATTCAAGTTTTAATAGTTTTGGTGTTGTTGCTGATTCAAAATTGTAGTGTTTGTTATACGAATTGGCTTTTTCAATTATTAGTATTTTAAACACCCAACACTATATTCATAGGTGTAGATCGTTATTAACCACAATAATAGTCACAATTATAAAGTAACGGCTCGGGTTACCATGCTGGCCTGCCAAACAGGGTTTGGGGTTCGATCCTCAACAACAATTATTTGATAAGCATATATGTTATCTGTGGTTTGAGTGTTTTTAATATGTATTTATTTAAAATATATAATATGTAACGATAAGCTGTAAATCGCTTACGATGGGGCCAACCAACCGTCTGTGAAATGTTGTAAAAAATATTGACGCCAAAAAAACTATGTATTCTTTTTTTACATACACATGTACATAACTACTAGAATAAATTAAAATGCATGGTAACATATGAGAAAGTAATTTTAAACTACAAATAGACAATGTTACTTCATTATATAAATTTGCTACTTTGTTTCAACGCTGTTGTGAATTTCTAGGTCAATAGGAGTTACTGCCTCCAAACTTATATGCACAACTGACATACTTTTGACAATATATACCCGAATCTTTCTCGGTTTAAAAGTGTTATATAATTCTTAATACGTTTAAATAAAATGTGCTTCACTTCGATAAACAAAAAAATGCAAAGATCATTCATCACGTATACACTACATTTGATTAGCACTTTCTTCATCTGGATGTTACGATGACACTTTAAATAATAAGGCAAAGAAACTCCGTCCAAGTATAAATCATTATCGAAATGTCATGGCGCGCCTTAGCAACTGTTGACGTAAGTAGCACTACCCTTGTTTATCGGCTTTTATGTTTATTCTTTTTATTCTCTTGGGGTATTTTCAAATTGTGTTGGTTAGTAGAATTCCATTGCGAGCGTACTACGACGCATGTGAGTTTCAAGTCGCGTAACTAGGGCATGATAAACATATATTTGTGATATTTGTTTTGTATTCCAACATTTGTTTTTATACGGAAAATTTTACCTTTTCTTTTTATTAAAAATATGTACTTGGTTATAGGTACAAGTTGCGTGCCGAAACACAAGAAACCTTATTTAAAGAACTTAGGAATGCCTATTTATTCAAGTAAAATTCAAGAAAGTGTTTGTTTTTTTTCTATTAAAAAACACAATAGTAAACATATTTAGGAATGTTTTGTTGTTCATCGGACACGACTATAAAATTAAAAAACGCGTGGAAATATTCAAGTTGAAATACAATAAGTAATAAAGTAAATAAGTAAATCAAATACAGTAAGTAAGTAGTAAACTAACTAAGTACTAAACTAAGTAGTAAAAGTGAAACGCATATTTTGACTCAGTCAAGGGAATTAAAATTGATCGGGTATTTCCTGTTGACCTAAAAATTTGGGTAAACAGCAAGTAAGCAACACTCTTATAAATATATGTAGGTGAAAAAAAATACAGAAAAATAGTATTATCTTACTTTATAGAATTTTGAAAAAATATTTACTAACTAAAAACACTTCATTACCTTAACTGTAATATTTATATTATTGGTAAGCTATTTTCCAACTACGTCGCATTTTGTTTGTTTTATCTAATTAGTGGTATACGTAACTGTGATATCACATGCAGAAACTGAGGACGCTACAATCTAATTACTGGCTTAAACAGGCGTTCCTATAAGGTCGTTATTATTTATAATACTATACTTAAAACAATCCATTTACATTGGTTAAAACAATGTCACGTTCCTGGGATTATATTTTAAAGCCCAACTATATTATGTTAAATTACTTCGGTTATCTTTATTATTTTGTGGTTGATCAGTTGATTATGATAATTTATAGATAATTATCCTGAGAGCATGTGGCGTACGTGTTTGTATTGTTTTAATCGGCGCAAAGATAGTTTCTATGTTTAGAAAACTAACGCCACCTATAACACGTAAGAACGTTTTCCAGCAGGTATCTGAAATCAAAATTTTCAGTTAAGCGATGTCAATATTTAAAAAAGAAATAGTCGTGTATCGTTCTTAAAAGTAGATTTATGTTAGTGAATTTCTTGGTGGGTGCTTTATGAGAAATGCTCATTTCAGCGTATGTGGTAGTTACACCGTTATAGTTTGATTATAAAGCATTAACTTTTTCTCTAATATACCCCTCTAATATGTAAATGACAAAAAAACAATATATTGTAAAAGCAATAGAAAAAGTTCTAGCTTCATATTTATTACATGGCCTCAGGCCTTGCCTACATTTGTCCCAGTTTGTCCTTAAGGCGTTGGCTCGTACAGTTTAGTGAAGTTAGCCTTGATATTTATATTATATAATGCCAAAATGTCTGCACTAAACTATTTAAACATTCGTTGTTTGTTATCAACTGTAACATCGTTGGTAAATCACATGGTAACCAACACGGTTCTAACTTTAATCCGGATTAGAAGAAAAAAAACCTCTTAAGGTATCAGGCGCTACGCCCTTGATTTGGGGACTGGCAGAAAATGTAATTATATAATTTGTGCCGGTCAAATCTTCCTAAGTTACCAAAATGAAATAAAGTATTTTGAATTAAATAAGTTTCAAGCTAAATTCCTTCTAGACATTTTGCATTGGTCAGGTTTTTTAATAAGCAAAAAAAAATGCTTCTTACATGTTCTAGATCGTTCTAGTGTGTATATAACCTGTAATTATTGGCAATAAAATGTAACGATAATTAATATAAGGCGGCTTCTTTTGACATTGTCATTTTAGTTGGGTAGATGGTATGTACTCGTATAGTTAGTTTAAAAATTCATAACACCACATCGTTCTTCCGCTCAAGGGTTGTCCCTCTGATGTGGTTCATTCTACCGTACCCATTTAACATGTATAGCATATTTGCTATTTATAAAACGAACAATTAGTTGGCAAAAATATCACCCTCAGTCATAATTTATTTTCGTACACACGTTACTAATCTTATTGAGATTATACTGAAATATTCCTGCGAAAATAAGCCACTAACGCCATTAAGATTCATGTTATTTAGGATATCATGAAAAGATATTTGTTAATTAATTTAAAAAATTTGCAACGTTAGTATTCTCTAGGTAGGTGAGAAAAGCAATATGGCCGGTCATAATTAAAATCTAATCTTATACTGTATTGTAATAGTTTTTGTTTATTTTAATAAAGCATACGTCAATAAGAGAGTTCAGTCTACACACACTCTTTTATCAAAAACTGCACACTAAGAGAGAAATATTAACTTATTCATTCAATATAAAAGTTATCTGAATACTATATAGATTGAAAAGAGTCTAATATTTCGACAGGTTCTTTTAATATTCGCTATAATTATATTTTATTGTTTGTTCATGCTAATTGCTCGAATGTGTGAAAGGAAATTGGTTTTAACAAAATATTATACTTCTATTCTAAACGGAGTAGCGATAATTACTTCGTTGTTTTTATTTCTAAACATTTAACGTGTTTATTCAAACTTTTTAAAAGTGAAACTTGAAAGAAGTAACCAAATTTTGTATGTCAACTCGGGTTACAAACGTTATTAAGGGACTATTGTATGACTGAATGTTAAGTCGTATCTTGAGAAATCATTAAATAATAAAACTTCTTACTCTTTCCAGGCAAGGACGGCTCAAAGGTGACGACTGTAGTGGCGACGCCGGGGCAAGGCCCCGACCGGCCCCAAGAAGTTAGCTATGCAGACATGAAGTTGATTGGAAATGGAAGCTTCGGCGTTGTGTATCAGGCCAAGCTGTGCGATACCGGTGAGCTGATTGCCATCAAGAAGGTGCTCCAGGACAAAAGGTTTAAGGTGAGTGATCTATATCCATAATATCCCTAAATTACTGGGTAATCAGTCGGTTTATGACTGAAACATAAACCAATAAAATTTTGTATGTTCCTTTCAAATTTCGACATAATTTATTGTATAATTATTAATTACAATACAAAATAGTACTTACAAATTTCGTTTGATTATTTTACAGAATCGGGAGCTTCAAATAATGCGAAGACTGGAGCATTGTAATATCGTTAAATTGAAATACTTCTTTTACTCCAGCGGAGAAAAGGTGAATATTACATTCTTTTTTTAAATGTGTTTACCTCCGGATTTACAAGTTTATTTTGGCACGCGTGAAAAGGAACTAGCGCCGCCATCTTGTGAATGATCAAACATATGGACGTTTGGATTCTATTTCTAATTAACAAAGGATCATTATACAGCAGGCCATTCAAGTGCCAAAAGATCCTTGTACTCAATATGTTATATTTCAATGTCATTGTATATCCTCGGTAATAAAGTCTGGTTTTTTTATTTGGGGGAAGGTTGCAGTACCTGAGGCAGTTAGCTCACTGCTAAACGCAATGCAGTCCCTAGATGTCACAGTATGTCTAATGAATAAATCTTTCGCTAGCGTGCTAACGCACCTTAGGTTCCGTTTTTGGCAAGGGTTACCAGGAGACAATTTATCCCATCATCATATCTAGAGCGACAGTCTTTTGAGTGATAGAATTGCGCCCATAAGCTTTAAGTTAAAAAACATCATTCTCATAGATCATACAATGAATGTTAGACACAAATGCTTGTTATTTTTGGATTTTGTGCTTTTGTTTTATGCACTTCTCATCGCCTCAACTCGGATTTGCTTTGCTATATCATTGGAAATAGTTTTTTTAAGACAGATTAAAAGATTAAAAGATAATTAATAATTACACACTTAGGTGAATGTATAAATTGTTTATAACTGTTAAATATCATGTAGCCATTTCCTTTTTATTAATTAATTTTTACATTAATTTGCCTAAGCTTGTCACAACATGAAATAGATCTTTAAAATATACATATCACCTCAAGAGTACAGTGTGTCATGGCTGGGTGTGAAGACATTTTTATGATGGTTCGTGGTTTTAGTTTATTGTTTCTGTCTGGTGCCTTACTTGAAATTTAAATATGGTATTCCTTCATTTGTTGTAAATAGAACTTCTGCACACCTAAAGTCTTACAAAATTTTATCTGTAAAAATATAATCAAAAATAAAGTGTTTTTTTATAATAAGAACAACCGAAGTGGTGCTACGGTTAGCGGAACATAACTTTATGTAAATATACATCGGGGACGAGTAATTACTAGATATTTCTTGTGTTCAACTGAGACATAAATTTATGCATCTACTGAAAAGTAACTCAACTGAAAAGTTACAAATTTAAAAGTCTTAACGTCTTCATGTAGACTACAATAAAAAAAAAAGTCTACGTCACACTCTCAACAATCTGTTTTTTTATGTACACTTAATTTTACATATAACCTTTGTCGTTGCAGCTTACACTTTAGGTACACCAACATATACCCAAGATATATAGCTGTGTGAACAGTTCTAAGTTTATTTAATTTGCAGAAGGATGAAGTGTACCTGAACCTGGTGCTGGAGTATATCCCCGAGACCGTGTACAAGGTCGCGCGTCACTACTCCAAAGATGAACAGACCATACCTATTAGTTTTATAAAGGTAATTTTATGTTCGACAGTTTTGTTTATGACGTCTGTTGACATTTATATTGAGCAGTGTCAGCCATGTTGTTTAAGCGACTACAGCGGGGTCGTTTCATTCTCTTCTACTAACAATTAATACAAGTGGCGAAAGCAAACATCGTGAGGAAACCGGGTGGTCTTTCTTACATCCAAAAAGAAGACACGCATCATGCATATAAGGTTGATTCTCTTAAATATATCAATCCGAAGGCCAAGAGACATTTAAGGTTGTTTTTTTTTACAGCTATACATGTACCAGTTGTTCAGAAGCCTTGCATACATTCACTCGCTGGGCATTTGCCACCGAGACATCAAGCCCCAAAACCTGCTGTTGGATCCCAAGACTGGAGTGCTCAAGTTGTGCGATTTTGGCTCAGCGAAGCACCTGGTGAGGAGTGAGCCGAACGTGTCCTACATCTGCTCGAGATATTACCGCGCGCCCGAACTTATTTTTGGAGCGGTCGACTATACTACTAAAATAGGTGAGGCTTAACATAAAATACAACCTTAGACCATTTAAAGATAAATGATAACTCCTAGTCATCCAGAGCCAACAAGCATTCTAGTACTCTATAGTACTACGTATTCTAATTAAAGAACTAACTGTTTGAACTAATCGTGATATTGGTCTCTTTTCATCAATACCGTAAATGTCCAATAAAGTAGATTGATTTCATTTTGAGTAGAATATTCTACTGTTGTCAGCTATGGCTATATAAAATTTGAAGCTTTTACTGTTAAAGATTTAATTAATATTGTTAGTAGTTTGTTTCTTTCAATATGAGATTGACACTTGTACAAACATACATTTTTACAGTGTCTGTGTACCATGGTTACAATATTATTTATGAAAAGGTGTATTAGAAGGCTAAATTTCCCTATTGACAGACATCAATGTTATGGTATTATAGAAAGATGTATGTAATCTATAACAAAACTATCACATATAAAAAATAAGTTTCAGGAACAATAAAATATGTTAAATTTTCAGATGTATGGAGCGCGGGCTGTGTGGTTGCCGAGTTGTTGCTAGGTCAACCAATATTCCCTGGAGATTCGGGAGTCGATCAACTCGTGGAAATTATAAAGGTACGTCACGGGTCTTTGTGGTTAGGGTGATGTGTTGAATGCTCTGAAATTCAATATTAAGGTATACTGATGCCGAGGCTAAATATTTCTGCATATTTTCCTTCGAACGCAATAGCACGCCATACATTTGACACAAGGTCGCTTATCCTCAAGGTAAACGATGATTTGTTTTATTGGCACGTGTTTGTGTGTGCGGGGTGTGTGAATGAATCGTGAATGATTATAAACTATAATATGTGAAAGAGTCAAATTACCTACTGTGTTATGTCTATATAAGACTGTAGTAAGCTTACATAATAAATTTGAGGTATGTACTGAGGTGCCACTCTAAATCGTGACTTAAATTATTTAAACTATATGTGAATGTGGTTCTTTTTTAAAATAATAACTTGATCCCTGGATTAAACATTATCACTTTATAGGTCCTGGGCACACCAACGCGGGAGCAAATTCGCGAAATGAATCCCAACTATACAGAATTCAAATTTCCACAAATCAAGAGTCATCCATGGGCAAAGGTAATACATTAAACCACATACATTATTTGCTGTATATAATAACTGTCGCTTTTGTTATATCTTAATAATGTTTTAAAAAACATTTAATTTGGAAAACGTTTACGTCACAATAAGCGAGTTGCTAGTAAAATATGAAAATTTTATATCGAAAATGATTAGCTCGTTCGTCCCTTTAAAAAAATGCTAGATTCGAACGTTTAACCTTATTAACACCTGCACCGCTAGATGGCGTTGAGAGTACATGCGTTGATATAAACAGTAACACAAATACAATGTCCATCAGTTACACACACAATTTATTTATTCTGAATACATAAAATATATCTGAAATAAGAAAACTGTAAAAATACACTAAATTATCAAAGATTGAGTGTAACTGATGGTTTTTTTTAGAAAGTGATACAGAAGTACAAAATTAATAAAAGAAATCCTAATAGACGGACGTGCTAAAACAACAAAACGATTAGTTAAATGACTATAACTAAGTAGAAAGATATATTTTCTTTTACTAGATATTTGTGTTATAAATGCACAAGCGTCCTTACAATAAAATCAATACAACAACTGACATAGTCGCGTACTTACAGCTATTGTTGGAGCGAATGACGATGCCAAAGTCACCCACTGACCACCAGCGTATCAGAGTAAGGCTGTAAAAAAACTAAGTGGCGACATTAGTAGTAGCTTTTCTAGTATTCTGACGATCTAGGACTGTTAAGAAAACGATCCCGCTCAAACAGTATAGCATTAAACTGACCCACTTTATGGTGGGACATAAAAACCTTTTTTGTTCAAATAATAAATTCATTCAATAAACTATTGTAGAAATATATTTTTTCATTACATTTAATACTACGCCCTGTATCCTGTTGTGGAGCGTTTCGTATTCATACAAATGTCGCCATTCAGTTTTAGGTTCGCATTTTGACGTCTTATTTGATAATTATGTTTGTTATTTATGATTTTTTTTAAACATATGGGCATAATTTAAAAAATATATATCTAAATACGACAGAATGCGAAGAAATATTGACACGTTGGCATGTATTTGCTAGTAGGGTTGCCACCAAAGTGAATAAAATGTTTTTTGACTTTATACATTGAACCCTACTGTTGACTAATGAAATCTACCGATTTCTGTTGGTGTTCAGAGTGATGAGGCGTGCAGTGTTCTCTACAACATTATAAGCAACCGATTTCAAAATTACAGTTTTGATCATTTGCAAAATGTTTTTGAATTCGGTTAGTAACATTTCTAACATTTAAATTAACACCATGTACATACGAATCCACAATCATATTTCAGTCATAGTTCATGATTGCACCAATGTTTATTTAAAGTTTTATATATTATAGAAACCTGTATATCTAGGTTTTATGTAAGGGCATAAAATTACACACGACTTTGATTTTATTATAATTTTATTTAATGACACTTGTTGCAGTAAAATATATACTCAAGTAATAAATTAAAATTGGGTTAGCAACTGGCTGCCGTTGTCAGCCGTTATTAGCCTCAATGTTAAATAATAACCTCAATCCACATTTTGACAGATATTTAAATTCAGTTCAGTTTATTCTAGAATTATAATTAATTAATTATTGTTATTTATATTGATTTTTACATAGATTCATAACATGGTAACTATAATAAGATTATATAAACACTTTGTGCTTATTAGGATTCGGTATAATTATGTGCGTAACTTATTGACTTAAATCATTTTTAAATGATCACATGAAATGAGATTATATAACGTGAATTTCAAAGGATTTTTATAATTTATCGATTATGAAATGTGTTATAATTGTGTGATGATTTCATTTTTATTTTCGACTTCGTATAAGGCTAATGGGCGTCATTCAAAGTATTTATTTTAAGCGTATTTTTTATGATTTAAAAATATTAAAATATAGAATATGGAATACAGGAATACATTTATTTATGAACATACATTCAAGTTTATAAACTAAATTATTATCTGCTTATAAACCAAAAATCCCGTGTGTTTTTAGGTATTCCGTGCGTGCACACCGCCGGACGCAATATCGCTAGTGTCGCGCCTGTTAGAATACACCCCGGGCGCGCGTCTCTCTCCCCTACAGGCGTGCGCTCACAGTTTCTTCGATGAATTGCGTGAAGCGAGCGCGAGACTTCCCAACGGGCGTCCCTTACCGCAATTATTCAACTTCACCGATTACGAGTTGTCTATTCAGCCCTCGTTAAATGACTTCTTGAAGCCACGCACGGTTGCTGCCGAAGCTGCGGCCACTACGCTTGAACATGACGCCCATGGTGAGTAGACTAACAAACAGCTTTGTTTGGAAAACCATACAAAGAAAAACGTTGCGACAAGACTCCCGGCTTCCGGTCAGATTAATATAAACTTGATCACAAGTTAAACATAAATTCAATTGGATTCACCTATATATAATCACATAAAATATGTGGAGATATGACGAAAATACAGATGTGATTTAGTTTTCACTAAAAAGCGTCATATTTATTTATTTTATTGTGTTTCAATTGTAATGGAAAAAAGTTAATTTCCCATGTTGCGAAGGAATGTCCTGATTAATTTATTTTATTTGTACTATTAATGGTACAGCATATTATTATGATTTGAGAATGAATTACGATTGTAGGTGAAAACGCAGCAGCGAGTGGCACCAGCGGCGGCTCCCCTAGCGCATCGTAGACACATTTGACGAGCATCGCCTACGTAAATACAACCTATATAGCCGCTAATTATAAATCGCTTTGAGGCTATCTGCCCTGGCCCAATATTTTATAAACCTGGCCATTTTTACACCCTTTGCATATAAACTTTTGTATAATAAATTTAGCATCCTCCAAATTTTTTTTTTGCGTTACATTACTTTTTTAAACGGTAAAATACGTATGTCGGTTAAAGTTTGACTAAGTTTAACCTGAAATCACACCGAGTGATAAACGTAAACAGGTTACAACTTTGTCAGTCACTTTCAATATTTTACGTCACGACATCTAGAAACAATGTCATTGTGTCTAATGTATATACATTTTTGTTTGTAATCTGATAAATTTAGCCGAGTACGTCACCATATTGAATATCTATATTTAGCGCAGTATTGTAAATTGTCCACGTGTGATCGACAGGATTGATTGTCTAGTTTAAATAAAAAATCTTGTAATTTTTTTGACGTATTTTAGAATTAAAAAAATGGACAAAATTTAGTCAGAGCAGCCTCAATATGATTTATAGTTGCTTTGCTAGAGGTGTTTGTGACGCTAAATGTATTTTGAGGATAAAGATCCATTATTTATACTAAAAGCGGGCGTTTATTGCACAGGCAGACACAAACATTTTCTTTTGAGCTATCGATTTAATAATACTAAATGTTTTTTTAAAAATTACATCGCTTAAAACTATAAATACAAGGCTGTCTGTGTTTGCTCGGAATTTAGATCGTGAATCGTTGGTACGCTAATTAGTGATAGTTAGTTTTTGTGTTGGCTATCGGGAAAAATTTATGCATAATAGGTGTGACGTAGCATATTTCGATGAAGCTTGGGCATGGTCGGTGAATTCCTATTATGTTATGCAATTTTTTGTGCCCCCATGCATAGAATACTGAGCTATACTAGTTCTAAAGGCGTTTACAAGAAATAAGTATGCTCAGTATAATATCTATCGCTTAGTGTGGTACGAGGAATTGGCTAAAATAATTGGGACAATTAGATGGATAAATCTGTTGTAACCCGGTATTACTTTGTACTTTTGTAAGCTCAAAACTACGTTGTTCACATACCTTTGCTCGATTCCGAAAGTTGGCTGACGACAGATTGTCATCTGGATGTATTTGTATATTTTAAAAATTGTGCGGTAGATTAAGAGCTTTTAGCTACGTATAGAATTTTAAGAAAGTTATGATCGGGGTACGCTTTCAACTTGGGAGATCACAGAACAAAACCTTAATTGTGATCTCAATAAAGAGATCTTGAAATTCAGTATGTATTAAAAAATATGTAAGACACATATTCTCAAACATAAATATAACTTAAATATATATGAAATTTGTCGAATAACTTATATGAGATAAGTGTTGGCTTAAATGATTCTCACACGCCTTTCATATGTATCTCAAAGTCACGATCCATTTAAGTACAAACAAAAAATGACAGTGATGTATATTTACAGTTGGCTTGCGTTTAAGAATATGGGTCTGAAAGATTTTGGTATAAAATAGATTTTTGGGGTGGTAATGATGCGTTTCAATAAGTCGATTTTGACTTTCACGTCAACTACGAAAGTAGTGTAATTCCGCTTGAGTTGTAGCCCGTAGTGTAATTGAGCATCTAACGTACATGTGCTTTAATTTACTGTCATCATCTCTCTCACGTATTGTCAACTGTCAAAAGTGCAAAGCTCGCGTATTGTCAATTGTCAAGTCGTAATTGCGTGCTTGTTTAAAATAAAATGTACAGACACGTATTTGCACATCGAGACGATTATTGCATCGCATACAATGGCATTGTAAATTTTTATGACTAGCGTTTACTGATCTCTCAAATAATTTTAATATTTAATAATGTCACCGAATATTATTATCTATTGTATAAACGATTCAAAGGTTCAATAGATATTTGTTTAACTTAGCGTCTTCTATTTGTTTCGCAATCTTCTGGATAAATGTATAATGTGCACTATCTGTGTCCTATTGTATCGTCATAGCTTTTCGATATTGTATTCTAATAAAATTATCGATACATGTTTCTGCTATGTAAAGTCTATCATTGGAAACACTATAAGTAGTCATTTATGAGGTAATTTTAAATTCATCGTCATAGTTTTTAAGTAAGGGCGATTTCGTTTTGCGCTTCGGAGCTGGCGTGTTACAAATTAGGGGAGGTTTGAGCCTTTTAATATAAAGTAACGAACTCTTTTATTCATGGTTTAGATGTAGCTTTAATTCAAATAACCTTGGGTGTGATTTTGCACCGTTATTTTTCATTAGTGAATAGTATTTGTACAAATTCGGTGGAAAGTAGCGAATTTGTGTAAGCAGGTCTAGTACGAACCTGGCAAGTCACAAGCAAAAGCGCGTAATGTTGTCATTTTTTTTGTATCTATATGTATCTACAGACCTGCGTACTATAATTATTGAACATCTGTTGAGTCCCATCAAACCCATACGGCCTTGGCCAAGTATATAATACACCTGTATTACTATTATGTATCTACTAATTACGTATAAATTTCTAGTATATTAGGAATGTAACGCGCTCGGCGCAGATTTCAAATCACACATAGTGGAGCTTAGTTTTCGTCCCTAAGGCTATTGATTTGCTGACACACCTTTATAATTCGTGTAAATATATTATTATAATTATTATCTTTATGGTATGACTTGAGTAAAGTTAATCAATCGGTAGAAGGATTCGACTGCTCTTACATTACGAGCGGCCTCGGGCGCCTGCACGCAAGAGAAGCAGCGAGGTGAGGTGAGGGCAGCGATAGGTTAGAAACACACTGTATTTTATTAAGTCTACCTAGAATTTTGTAATCGACGTTGCTTCTAAAGACCCTCTGTGTAAAAAGTTTAAACACACTAGTGACCTGATTTTTGAAGCGATGTTTCTGAAAAATTTGAACCTATATAAATTGTCACTTTCACGTTTTACGTGCACTTCTACTACTCGAGAATTTTCAGAATTACATACTTCGAAATGGGGTTGACTTATATAAATTATTTAAAGTAAAAGAGTTTTTCTTATTACTAGTACTGTAATATTAAATTTAATAGTGAGTGAAATTTGTATTTTGTTTTAATTTGATTTACTGAATTTGAATACATCGTAACACCCATATCGTTGTTAGTTATGAATGAAATAACATAATTATAAAAGTAAATATTAAATGAATAGTAACTTGGTTTTTTATTTAAAAATCCTTCCTTATCCTACTAAGTATTATACTACAATAGTACAGCATTCGCTAAATTATTTTTTACACATGCCAAGTTATAAGTAACGTTTTTAATCGTTTCGATACTATTTATTCGTGTCGCACAGCTAACATGATAGGCTGATAATTTTAAAGTATTGTACTATCAACTTTTTACAATGGAATTACCAAGATGGGTAAAAGGCTGGACAAATTTCTAGCAGGAGAGCAGTGTTTTATTATTATTCTTTTCTTTAATTACCTTTATTCATAAATAATCAGTAAGCCTAACAAGGCCTAGTTAAAAATAAGGCATATATAACTGTGTAGTGAAAGGTTTTTTTGGCACGTTTATTGCATTATAACTAGGTAACTCTCAATTCGTGGCGGGAAGTATTAAATGCGCGGGTGACGCCTAAAAACCTTGTCCACAGACTACGTACCTCACTATTTCTAACCAGAGACCGTAAAAGCAACTAACCACAAACAAATTTGACATGATGTTGATTTTGATTACTATTTTTTTTGTTTTCAATCTGTTGACAATTGCCAGTCTACACCCAAAAAGTCACAAAGTGTATTTTAGTATTTTGAAAATATAAATATCATTTGTATTATTTTAAATATTTTTACCAAGTATTGTAGCTTTAAAAGTATGTCCTGTGTAAAGGTTCTTATCTATATTTTATAAAGACGTGAATAAATAAACAGGATTTCATGAAAAAAGTATATTATCTAAATAAATAGAATAAAATAAACAAATTAAACATGCATGAAGCTTATGAAGTTACTCACCTACTCAATGCTTCAGTTCAGATAGAAACAATAGCTGCTTATGGTTAGTATGTCTTCTCTACCAAAATCAATAGCCCAATTCTTATTTTTAATAGTGAAAAACTAGATAAATCATAATGACTATAATTTTTCAATAGTGTCTTTGACCTATTAATCCTAACTTTGTGTTTACTTACTTACATTGATTTCAGATGGCAACTTATTGCTGGGCACACGGCAGGGGCATTTATTAATGTATTCATTATTAATGAATAAAGACACCCAAAAGTATGAATTGAAAATGATTAGATACTGTAAAAATTTTAGTAAGAAACCAATACAACAAATTGAAGTTATTCCAGGTACTTTTCTGATGGATTCACATTGAATACAATATATGGCTTTTATTATTCTTATGAAAATAAAATCATTAACACTAAGTAATATTTTTTTCAGAGGATAAACTATTGCTATGCCTCACAGATAATGTGCTTTCATCTTATGATATGAATGGTGTTAACTTTCCTTTGGTTAAGACATTTGCAGATACTAAAGGTGCATCCTTATTTGCATTAGATAACAAGGTAACAACACACCTCTTGTAAAAATCATATTAATAATGTTATTTTAATTACTAAAATCTACCATTAATATACAATTACCATCTAAATCCTTGAATGATTTCAGTCAGCTACATCAATGACTGGTGAAGAAAACACTTTAGTACATTTATGTGTGGCTGTGAGAAGAAAATTACAACTCTATTATGGTAAAAATGGAGAGTTTAAGAAACATTTGTTTGACTTCACTATACCTGATGTACCAAAAGTGATGGCCTGGGGTCAACAGTATCTTTGTGTTGGGTTCAAAGGAGAATATACAGTTTTTGATGTAGGTTTTATAAATTATTATACAAAAATAATTAATAACAACTTAAATCTGAATAAAAATTAAGAAAATTATGTATTTTACATTAATAAGAGTTTTTAAATAAAAAAAAATATTAACTTATCAACAATAGAGATGTCACTTCCAATTATTGTAATTCATTGTTATGTAAATTTTTCATCTTATTTTGAATTGAAAATTGAAAAACTAAATCGAGATTTGTAATAACTGTTCTTCATCAAAGACACCTAACACGACATGTAACCTCCAGGTATATCGTCAAAACTCATCATTAAATTTTATTTTGCACATATGCAACTACAGGAAGTAATGTTATTAATAAAACTTTTCAGTTGTCATCACATAATTCGAAGGACTTATTCCCTCCAAGTAGTTCAAAATCCTTGGACCCAACAATTGCTAAACATTCCGAAACATCTTTCCTTCTTGGCCGTGATAACACCTCAGTTTTAGTGGAAGAAGGTAAAGAGACAGTTGAAATAAAAAAGACAGTGAAATGGAGTGATACACCACTTGCAGTTGGTAAGTTTTGTTTTCACTAATTTACATCAATACAGTATTAAAACACAGTAGTCTTCAACACAGGAGTGCCATGTTGTCATTGGGCTTCAACTAAATTATGGAAAGGAAAAATTATTAATTGATGAAATAATGTTAGAAATATTTATCTTTAAAAGTTTGAAGAGAAGTTTGTAGTCCATTCCATTTAGTAGAGTCTGAGCCTCAAATTAAACTGATAAAAAATGATATTACAGTTTGGGATGAACCCTTCATTTTGGGTTTGTTACAAGACACAGTTGTAGTGCAAACAGTTGAACCGGCTCTCTTCATACAAACATTTGTTGAGTTGAATAAAGCAAGACTCATGTACAGGTGCGTATTGATCTAAGTTTAATAGTGATTCATATGGATGTTTAGCGATTGTATGATAATTTATAATTTGTTATTTCAGATGTAAGCGTGGGTTAATATTTGTTTCATCTGTGGGACAAGTTTGGTGTCTAACTGCTGTAGACATCACGAAACAGAGACAACAGTTGTTGAAAGACAAGCACTTTCAAATCGCGATAGATTTAATGGTGAGATTTTTATATATCAGCGTCATCTAACGGCAAAAAAATGTTAATAACATAAATTTAGTTGACTACATCGAAATTGAATTTTTTTCTGGGAATTGTACCCCGAAATTTTGAGTGTATGAGGCTTTAAAAAAAATACTAATTTAATAACACCAGCTTGACATCTAAACTAACTAGAGTTTATTATAATAATTAACAACAAAACTATTACTAAAAAGGTTTATTATGTAGGGTACCGGGTACATATATAGAATATTGTTAGTGTGAAAGCAATCACCGATTCTTATTTAACGTAATTTTCTTACAACATAAGTCAATCAAGTAGT
This sequence comes from Leptophobia aripa, assembly GCA_951799465.1. Taxonomy (NCBI): domain Eukaryota; kingdom Metazoa; phylum Arthropoda; class Insecta; order Lepidoptera; family Pieridae; genus Leptophobia; species Leptophobia aripa. Next base: position 6,124,621 of record OX637267.1, on the reverse strand, counting down.
ACTTACTTATAGTACACCTAATAGTAACTTGAAAGAAATATTACGTATTTTTAATACGTAATAACTGTAAACTGTAATAACTGTAACTGTTAACTAAAACACATTTTTTTTTTCAGAACTTATCAGAATGTTCGCCGGATGAAAAAAAACAAACAATAAATTCTATACAGATGTTGCATGCGCTGGATTTATTTGACAGCAAACAGTATTCGCAATCCATGAAGGAGTTTATCAAACTGAACACCGACCCTGCTGAAGTTATAAAGCTAATTCCGGAGTTGGACAACAAAAACGAAGCAAAAGAAAACAAGGGGAAAGATTTAGAAAATGCTTTGAACGCGCTAATACAATATTTAGTAGAGTTGAGATCAAAAATTGGCATCAATCCAGAAGGTTCAAGTAATGATGTGTGTCAACGGAATGTTGCCCAACAATTGGAATTAATTGATACAACTCTACTCAAATGCTATTTACAGGTACGTGTTGCGTATCTTATAACTTTCCTGTATTATTTATCATAATGACAGATTTATTCTTTAGTTTAGTTAGTATCACGGATCAGATTCGCTCATAGTAAATATATTTAGATTTTTTTTTTGATTTTAGATATATATCTAAAAAATATATTTTAATTGGCTTAATGTTTGGTCAGTACTATTCTCAAGTTTTTATGTTGTAGTGCTGGCTAATGAATATCTATATTTTTAATGATAATTATAAATGGCCTGGACCAGTGTTTGATTAGGAATCTTAGTGGTGCTTTTAAAGGTAATGCTTAAAATTACTTTTTGTAACCCTAAAAACTTATAACGTGCCCACCCGGGCTGACAATTACAAGTACATATTTAGGTGGTTTAAAAAAATATATAATTGCAAGTTAGTCAAAGACCTAAAAAGAAATAAAGAAATAAAATTATTTAATAAAGTAATTGTTAACATAATGGTTTATTAATTTGTAAGATGTATTATATAAATTTGAGTAAAGATATATATGAAAGACTTGCAAATGGAAGGTGATAAATACTAAATTTATGATATACTTGACAACTAAACTAAGACTTATTTTTGTGCTTCAGACGAACGATGCATTCGTGGCACCTCTACTTCGTCTAAACAACTGCAGGTTAGAGGAAGCAGAGAGGACGTTACTCCATCATGGAAAGCACAGCGAGTTGATCATCCTCTATCAGACCAAGGGACAGCACACGAAGGCTCTGCAGTTGTTGAGAGAGCAAGCAGCGCAACCGGATTCAAGTCTTAAAGGATACCATAGGACCAAAAACTACTTGCAACACTTAGGTAATCTTCATTAAAAGAAATAATATTTAGGTCAAGAAAGTGCTTAGAATAAAGGGCTTATGGGTGTTTTACCGACGTATGTGGAAATTGCATACGCTCTTAGACTAAAGTTGATTTTTTTTCATACATACATCAGGTCAGGTGGTAATACTTATTTACTTTTTAAATACATATTCTTGGAAATCAAAAGCGAGTCATTTAAATTATCAATAATCAAACTAGCAGTCATGAAAATATAACCAACGAGTCCGAGGCTAGCTCAAAAAGTGTTCCCCTCCTATAAAAAGGGTGACCATCACGACGACCAGCTGCGCCTCCGAATTAATATCTAACTATATACAAGCTGATCCGGCAAACGTTTTGCTTCAAAATTTCTTTAAAAAAATAGGGGTTGTATGTACTTCTTAATGCCACATTATGAAAAAATAAATTTTAAGGGTGAACAACTGTTATCACTTAGGTGTATGGAAAATTGTAGTATATATAATAGCCGATTCTCAGACCTACTTATAACGCATATAAAATTTGGTATAAAACGGTCAAGCCGTTTCGGAGGAGTACGGTAACTAACATTGTGACATGGAAATGTTATATATTAGATATCAAAAATGTTCAAGACAATGTTTATTATAGGAATCGAACTCATTCCGGGGTGGGCAGAGTGTGATATGCAATACTTTTAAAATTGAATATAATCAACAGGCGCGGAACACATAAATCTTATATTCAAATTCTCCGATTGGATATTAAAAGAACATCCCGAGGAGGGTTTAAAAATATTCACAGAAGACATAGTAGAAGTGGAAAATCTACCAAGGGCTAAAGTTTTAGATTTTCTACTACGCGAACATGACGCTCTAGTCATACCCTACCTGGAGCACGTGATACACACATGGAACGACACACACGATCTATTCCACGATGCCCTCATAAATATGTACAGAGAGAAAATCACAGAAAAAAAAGCGAATTCAACTGAAGAGGAGTTGCAACATATTAAAGCGAAATTGGTTGGGTTTTTGGAGAAATCGTGTCATTATACACCGGAGAGAGTGATTTTACATTTTCCTAATGATACACTGTTCGAAGAGCGGGCGGTTATATTGGGCAAGTTGGGCAGGCACGAGCAGGCTTTGGCCATTTATGTCCAGATTCTTGGTAAGATATTTTGGTCAATTATTTCATAAGTACTAGGTGGAAATATAAGATATTAAATTTTAAAATAGAAAAGAATCAAATAGAAAAACAGTTAATTCATATGTAGTAATAATTTCTTAAAAATATTTTTGTCGAATTACTTAAATAAATATTAAATACGCTATGTTTAACATTTAAGTATATAATTAAAATGATGTATTGAAACTTAAATTTTTTTTTTTTCATAAACAAATAGATTTCTAACCTTACATATAAATAGCTATATGAAAATATTCTAAATAAATTACAGGTGACGTAGACAGAGCCATACGTTACTGCGACAACGTATGGGCACGTAACGACAAAACTATGGACGTATACGTAACTTTGATGCGTATACTTTTGAACCCCGATCAAAATAATTCATTGACCGGACCATTAGCCACGGTACCGAGACACCCGAAGGCTTCCTCGCCGGACCTCGAGACAGCTCTGGGTATTTTGGAAAAGCATGCGGATAAAATATCACCCATAAAGGTTAGTAATGTTAATTTGTCTGTATTGCAATATTAAATTTACAAAATATATAATTAAAAACAAAATATGTCCGTGCGTGTAAATAAATTAAAATTGATGAAGTATTGTTTCTAATTTTTTTTAATGTTGTAAACAAAAATTTACATAACACATACTGTTTCATTTAAGATGCAGGTAATTGTTAATCTAATTTAATTATTTGTTAGGCATAAGCCTAAATTAATAATAATTTAAACATAATTTTTAAAAAATTCGAGTAATTTATGTATTTATCACTCTTTAGACACAGACTGTGTTAAGTCTGTTTTAAAGAAGATTAGTAGTTAAAACATTGCTTTCGTCTATTATTTTTAGATACTCTATACTATTTTATTTACAGGCTCTCTCAGTGCTACCAGATACCGTACCGTTGGCGCGTCTCAGTAGTTTCTTGGAGAGTGCCCTTCAATCACAACTCACTTTAAAACGACGAACTCAAGTACTCAAAGGACTGTTGTACGCCGAACACACACAGGTAAAAAAATGTCTTATAATAACTGTCTTCAAATAAATTTATTTAATACATCTAAACGCGATAAATGCTGTAAAGATTTAGCGTAATGCTAATACCAACTTGTGACAATAGATGGCGTCGATGTCAACATTTAAATTGAAAGTTGATACAATGACAAGGGACTGCAATCTTTGAAAATTAAATTAATTATAAAAAGATTTCCAAATTTTCATTTGCCACGGTGTTTCCGAATCACGATTCGGGTCCTTCAAGAAAAAAGCGTACAAATCCCTAAAAGGCCGGCCACGCACTCACGAGCTCCCAGCCACATGAGTGTCTATAGGCGGCGACTTCACCTTTATGGTGGTCCTCCTGCTCGTTTGCCCCCTCTTCTATAAAAAAGAACTTTTATTTGAAAATTTATTTTAATATTTGTATGAAATTGTCTTATACGATTGACAAGTTTGTAGACCTAAATCATGCGACCCGTGGTTAGTTTACAAATAATAAGGGCTAACCGACTTGTGACCACTGATATTTTTATACTACTAAACTGCTTTCTACTAAATACATTACACTATTTTATTACATTACATAATAATACTAAATAACCGTTATAAAATATTTGCCAAAATCTTGATTCTAATTAATTGTCATTTACAGGTACAAGAGATGAAGCAATTCTACGAATCGAAAAGCATCGTTATAAATGATTATAACGTGTGTCCCGTTTGCAAGAAACGTTTTGGGAACCAAAGCGCCTTTGTGAGATACCCATCGGGTGATATTGTACACTACTCGTGTAAATTGGATAAATAATGTACCAAATATTGTGGAGATTCATGTAAATCTATTCATCTCTTTCTGACGAATTATGTTTGCGCTGTGATAAAAAGAGGTGTATGTAGAGTAGTAATCATAAACGTATGATATTGCCATGGTGGTTACCATGGCAACAAATATTCAAGTTGTTAAATAGATGCTTTCTTTTGTTTCTTTTGAAATCACAAAATGCTACTTTAACGGTCCAAAAATTGGATTGTTCGAGTTAGTTCCTATCATATCCGTAGCCCTGATGTCGCTGACAAAGACATCAGGGCTTCATGCATACAGATTAATCTGCATAAAAAAGTTCAGTGTCAAGCCTCAATACACTAAGCGTGGTCATTTAGATTAACCATGACCACATCACTGATATTTATCGAAGTCATACACAACACTATTTGCTTGTAAGTTATGCATCATATATTGTATTAAAAATATATTATTTTTTGTTATCACTCATTATGCACTTATGAAAATAAATGTTTTATTTAATTTGGTTTTTATTTTATATTACATAAATTAGTAAGTATCCTCTGTTTGGGGAACGAAACTATCGTCACCGAAACAAATCATAGTACTTTCTTGTATGAAGTTTCGTATCTGTATAATTGTATAGTCTGTTTCAATGGTAATTGTTGTCTATAGGCAAGAGGGCGTTAAAAAATATATAGACCTAGTGCGTCTTCGCTTCGTCGTCGATAATCAATACATATTAAATATTGCATTTAATTTTTATAAAAAAAATTGTTTTTGAAAGTTAAACTAATTAGTTGTAAGTGTCTTTATATGTATAAATTGTGTAAAAAATTAGCCTTTTTTATATTCTTATGATTATGAGCCGTTTATATATTATGATTATTTATATATATTATATTTTATGATTCATAATATTAATGAAATTATATAATAATGCTCAATTCGATTACGAAAGAAAAAATATGATGACATTATTACTACTACTACTACTAAACCTACAGGTTTTTTATCGCTGTTGATTTCATCAAAATCCGTAAAGTGATAAATAGCTATGAATGTTTCATTTTTCATTTTCGTATTCTATTTATGTTATAAAGTTTATAACTATATTAGTAAAGAGAGATTGTTTCTCGAGTAATAATGTATTGAAATAATATAAAACTTGTTATCAGTAGGCGCGTTAATTAAAATATGACGCAATTGTGACGTAAACCGCCGCGCGCGCTGTACTATTTACACTCAGCGAGACTCAGCCGCACGCCTCTGTGGCCCAATGGATAAGGCATCGGCCTCCTAAGCCGAGGATTGTGGGTTCGAGTCCCACCAGAGGTAGCGATTTGCCTTTTTAAATCTACATTTTAGTTACTATTAGTTTGAAAACCTACATTAAAAAGAGCTTGGGTTTTCGAATCGTTTAATATAAATAAAAAAGGTAATATATTTTGTGTTATAGTTTATTTTTATTGAGTGTTGGCTCAAAGGTTTAAAATAGAATGTCCGGATGTCACTTTTTTATTAAGAATTTGCTAAACATAATAACGTAATATTCTGACATAAAATGAGGACCCTTTTTACACACTGTCAGTTAGCCCCGAGGTAAGCAATTATAGCTTCTGTGGGTGGTAACATAACTGATAAACTAACTACATATACTTACATACATATTTTCTAATAAATACGTATTAAAACTCACCTGGGAGTTCATCAATAGTCCGGCATGGTAACCAATGTGCCAATTGAGTCATCAATCTAAAGGTAAAATGAAAAGTGTATTTTTTTATCGCATATAATTTTAATGTTTGCATACGTTTTGTATTTATTGTGAAATGAAAACATTGATGATACGGCTTTTTCACTATGCGCATTGAGAAACTTAATTTATCAGAACAATGTTTATTTAACCAAAGATTAAATTAAAGCAGTAGGGTTCATCAACTAAGGATCAAATAAGCATACTGTCATGCAAGAATAGCAATCGATCATACGAACGATTGCCCTAATATAATATACTTATATAAGCATTTCATATTTTATAAGAGAAATTGCGATTTCTTCCCAATGGTCTGCATATAATATTTTTATTTCAGCAGTAAATTATATCTTTTTAACTAATAATATAATTTGAACGTATATATATTTGCACTTCTTGCACATTAAAATATCTTATTTACTTTCAGTTCCGAAAAAATATTAATAGCAGTTCTTTTTGCCGAGTCTTGCCCAATTTAAACCAGCAAGAAACAAGGGCCTCCAAGCAAGTGTAACATCCAAAGAGGTAACTAATAATGAGGCCAAAGATAATTTAACACATAGTTTTTTCCATCCAACAAGCTTATTGGCGACGCGGGTATTTTTATCATGGGGAAAGCTGATAGATATGATAAGGAGTTATTGATAATGGGAGCATCGATCAGTCGATAGTCGATCGGTGTGTCCGTGTGATGTGTAGTGTAAAATGACAATGATGGCTGAAAACGAGATGGGTTACAATGAGTATTATAATTACGAGAGTTGGCCAGTGATACCTCCGGAATATACTGAGCCATGCCAGTACCGTCAGCCGCCGATCGAGGAAGACTACAGATACAATACATATGCGTTAGTATTTTAATATAATTATTATTCAACGCTTTTATGTAATCTGTACGAATAAAATAATCTAATGTTTACCTTCACATATATACACAGTTTTTATTTTGAATTTTTGTAAAAAAGCCTTAGCCGGGCACTGAAATATCTATAACAATTACATCTATAACGCTTCGAAATTATCTTTGTGCTTATCCATTCTAAAAGGTCTTTTATTTTGCCGATATTTTACTTCTTATTAAGTTAAATAAAAACGTAACCATTTAAGGCATTTTTTTACAATTCATGTAACTGAGGAAATATGTTGTTTTCTGGGTGATATAACAAAGTTTCCTTTACCTATGCTTAATAAAAAAACATTTTTGTCTACATTATATGTGGTTAAAATGAAACTTAAAAATATACTTATTAACTGAATGTAGTTAAAACTTATTGGAATTTTCATATTTTAAAATAAATTAAACTTATCAGACATACTTATAATAGGCAACTTTGCATGAAAAAAATATAAATCACTTTACAATTAGAATGTTAAGTGACAATTGTTTTAAGTAGCTACTTAGCCCTTACATAAGTAACTACTAACATCTTAAGATAAATTATAACATGCGGTTAAAACATACTATTAAGTAGTCTTACAATTTCATATTATTATCACATCTAATTCTCAATTGATCTGCTTCAATCTTCTAATGTGTTGATAAACGACATATAAGATACATTTTCTTAACTGAATACGACATAGGTATAATACGATTACATATAACAGTTATTTATTTATTATTCAGCACGTCAAAAATATGTCAAATTCTGGGATAAAGTTTAAGGGGTTTCGTAGTCAAATGCTGAAAAAGACCGGGGAAATTTACGTCTAACTGAGAGTATACTCTGTGACGCTATAATATATTAAATAATATTATTTTATACATAAAAAAAACTATCATTGTTAATAAAATAAAATGTAAATAAATTCGATCCGCATTGCGTGTTCCACACCTATAGAGTTCAGCTGGCGGTGAGTCGCGCTGAGTACCATCGAGCCCATAATCCGTCAGCTGTTACCTCTCCCAGGCCTTCGTGGAGTCCTTAATTGGTTTGGAAACCTTCGTGTTCGTATCCATTTAAAGTCAGTGCCTAACCAGATTGGCGTAACGAAACGTTCTGGAAAACCATTGACTTTTACTCTCTATATGGAGAAAATGTTTTCCTAGACCGACATTAGATATGCACGAAGTTTCTCCATTTTGTCGTTATGTTAATACATTTGTGTTATGTAGTTGTGAGGAGTTGCGAAAAAGGAGTAATTTGGTAATGGGGAACTTTTTTCCCGACGTTTTGTGACTGGTACGGCGAGTACCGAATATAATATTTACACAAATTACTTTTCTATCGTGCCGGTTATCAGCCCCTATTATTTTATCATTAACCATCGCAAATACCAAATGGTCTTATTAGTCTAGGTAATGATACTATATTTCAGTATTTAATACGACTGTCTTATTGGAATTGTACCGACTATCAAGATAGGCAAATAAATTTTACTATGTTTTTACTAAATTATTTCAATATAATATTTTGAAGGAGGGTGCTTTTGAAGGAAAACAAATCCGGTTATAGAAATATCCAACAAAATGTGCATATCATTCGTACTTTTAATCACTTCTAGAAATTGTAATACGTATCAATTATAATTAATCATTTCTCATCGTATGATCCTATGTCCCCATCGACGCTTCGCATTGTGGAATTAAATATTAAAATTGCTTTCATATATGTAATATAAAAAATATTTTTATCTGTAAAGTGTAAATCCTAACCATAACAGTATTTGTTACGATTTAAAGATTGGCAAAAAAAAGTTTGCCACACGCCCTAATATAATTGATTAAACATTCATATATATTGTTTATACAAATGCGTGGTAAACAGGAAAGATGTGTGTGAACAATGGGATAATGTTAAACGTAGCGAAGGGATAACTTAGTGACCCGTGAAGAGGGCTGCCGCACCTGCCGGGAACCCTCACAAATCTGGCCCTCGCAGCTTACCTCTTTATAGTATAGGAAAAATATCCAGGCATGCATCATTTTTAACATTAATATGAAGGTACAATATAATAAGACGCTATTAATTCAGGCTTCATTGGTTCTGTAAAAATATAATTTATGCTGATTAATCAGTTGCATAAGTACAGGAACTAGGATAAATATAAACAAATATAAAAGGCAAAAACAATTATTACATGATAACAATGAAACAATTCTTTAAGTGAAATCTAAAATTGTGCTTACGCATCACCTGGGTTGATCTGTCTGTTAATTTAGCCTCTACTATAAATCGAAGCTCGCGATGTATCGATAACGCACATCGATTTAAAAAAGTAATTCTCAATAAGTCAATTAAACATTTGTCGGTGCACGCACTTGGGGTTGCTCATCGTTCCCAATCATTTAAATTACCTTTTGTTGTTGCCCTTTTGAGTTTAAAACGAACCCATAATAACGGTATATTAAGTTTAGTACAAATAATATAAAGTTTAAAGAAATATTTAACTTATTTTTAAGTGAAATGTTGTACTATTTATACTGTATAAAACCGGCCGCGAAACGCGCAAATGGGGGATTGGGTTTGATGGCCAAATAAGCCCTGACGGCTGGGTGTGCCACAATTTAAACGTTTTCTACTTTTAATTAATACATCATATGTTAAAAATAACAATCTGTGTTGTCTGTATATCACAAATCAAAGTTACATAGACAATTGATAAAATATATCTATCTAAAGACTTTATCATTGACACGTCGTTTCATTTAACATTACCGGCGCGTTGTGATTTGAAAAAAAAAACACTTCGGCAATGGATTTTAGTTTTATCTGATGTCCGTAAATTCACGTGTTCTATATTGAACCTAATAACAATATTTTAATACATATTTAAGAACTCCTAGAACCCTAGACCTAGAACTACTAGACTATATACTTAGCTCAATCACATTGTGTTACTAGAATCTAGTAGATTTATTTGTAAATGGAAACTCCATGCAATTAAGTATTATTATAGAAAAAAATAATACCATCTTTATACATTCATTACTTAAACATTAAGTGATATATTATGTAGTGGGCTATTATAGCACAACTTATAAATCAACACAACAGAGCTTTAAATTGTACCTTTTATAAAAGGTACAATTTAAAGATACATTTATATTACTCTAGCATAAATTTATCGTATAATCATAATTGTTTAATATGGTTTGGCTCGTAGAATGAGGAATGCATGCATAAAATCTAACGATAAAAACATTATTCAGCTTAAGTAACGATCACTTTTTTAAAAGAAACGGAATGAATTTTATAATTTTATTTTAATATTGTTATCATTCGTTCAAAATTTTAAAAATAATTGAAGCGTATTCGTATAATGTATGACGGTATTTTTATAATAATAAAATCTCTTTATTATTGTATACAAATACTAAGAACAAAAAAAACTTAAAAAAGGAAAACACAAAAATAAAGGACATTAAGCTGTATGATTAAGTGGATGTATGGGTTTTCCAAAGTAACGATTATCGATCAGATCAATTAAAAACACGGAGCTGGTCATGTTTGTCTAGTAACCTGTTAATCTTACATCCGACTAGTTATCAATATATGTTTTTTTAAAGTATCTTTATTTTTATTATTAATTTTTTTATCTTAAATATCCTAGCCTTAAGTTTCCCTTTTATAAATACGCATCCATTTTTAACGTTATCTTCGAAGGATTTGTGAACACCTGCAAAGACTTACCTTCATGAGAAATAGATTATCTACTCTATTCTTTATCGAGTCTATTAATGGTAATTCTGCATTTAATACATATTTTCTCGGTTACTGTGTTTTTTACGTACCTAATTAAAAATAATAAAAATTTAATTATTAGTTATGTACGCACATCATTCACAATAAAGCGAGACTTCTTATTCATTTTAAGGTATTCAAAATTAAGGTACTTGTCCCGATTTGCTCTAAACATGTTTTTATATGTTTTTCTACATACAGAACGTGAAGTATTATACTTGTGTAATGACATCTTGTGTATATTATAATAAACAGCAAAATTTTATACAAAATGATTAAATAGTAAACAATGGCCACATGATTATTAAGTTCCAACGTATATCAAAAAAAATAAAAATTAATAACAATTTAATTTTTCATTAAATTATTATTTTTATTAAATTTCTAAAAAAAATCAACACTGTACCAAAGAATTGACGGCATATTCGATTGTGTTAGTTCTTACCTAATAAACAATTATAATGAGCTTAAGGAGCGGGAAAGAAAACAAAAGCAGGCGCACATGTGCAAGTCGTAAAGCCTTACGGCTCAGGTAAGACCTTTTGTTTTTCGAGTGACAATGCGCTAAGTACTAACACATGTTGGCAATTGAGTTTGTATTGGATTCTTGTAACGACTTGTAAAACACCTGCAACGGATTTCATCTTCCTCTTTATATCTAAATTCTATTAACAAAAGGTATCCGTGGTGTTTTAAGTGATTGCATTTGTTTCAACGTCTAGCATTGAACATCAATATAATATTAATATACCGTAATTACCGAGTCAAAAAAAATGTATGACTATTATTTGGTACACTTAAGCAACCTAGTATATATTGTTATTATACCTACGTACTTTGACTTCGAATTACTGAGCGTACCGATTGAAGTACGTGTAAATATGAATGTTTGTCGATATAATATAAAGCGAGCTTACACGGGCTTATTAAAACACTCTAAATGAAAATCATTATGTCCGGGCATTCATAGCACCCATAACGAACCTGGCCTCAACAATGGGCTTAACGCGCGCACTCATTACAAAAGCGACATAACGTAACGTTTTCAAAGAGAATACTTAACTTTTTTTGTCGGTAAGGCTTTTAGGATGCTGCTATTGGGCATTGCGTGTCACGCCCACTTTCGCGCGGCATGCGATTGGCCGATTTCAATGAAGCACCCTCAGTGAGTGAGTGGGTTGTCAAGGCAAGGGCGGGCGGGGTGTTCTTCACCCCAAGGACCACTCGAGGGTTGTTTAGTGCGGGTGCGCCGTCACGAGACGTAGCACGTGTTAACGCGAGTGGTCCTACCAGTTTTCAAAATTATTCCGAAAGCGAGTTCTCCCGGCAGGGAGATGAAGTGTGAAGAAGGTGATAGTGAGCGCAGTCCGCCGTTTCTGCCACCAGCGTCTTTGTTGGCATGGAGTCCTATTTTGCTCCCTCCTTGGGGTCCGGCTTTTCTACCAGCGCTGTATCCGGCGGCTTTTCGATCCGCTTTTCCTGGGTGAGATTTAAAAATATACCCATAGATTTTTTGACTTAAATTATTTAAAATAAATAAATTTCTTTTCATTTTAAAAGGATAAATCTATCCACACTAAATATAATGTTATATATATATGTAAATTTTTATATAGGTAACCTTATATTAAATTTATAATCCTTAATTAAAGTAAAAACTTTCTTATTAAAAAATGTTTTGTAAGATTTATATACCTAATTCCAATTTTGAAAAAACGGTAAAACGCTAACGCTATATTAATTAATCAGTATTATCGACTTTTATATAAAAACTAAATCAGCTTTTAATACTACTTATTTAACATTATTACGTCTTTTTTTATTAACTTGTGTTTAATGTTCGTACAATCAACGCTTAGGGTATTTTGTAGAATTAAGGATATTTATTTGGAACTGTGAATGTAATGAATCTTAGCGACGCTTGTTTGTTTATCTGCCAAGCAAAAATATTGAATTTTACATATTTACCTAGATCAAAACCCGTTATTACCCATCTCAATAATAATTATAAGAAGTCGTTATACAAACAAGGACTCGTCGTGTTAATAGTGATGTTTACATCCATTATACATTTCACTTACAACCTGCTAAGCCTCTTGAAAAGCCGCCCATTCAAATTGTCACGTACGGGTCGCTGGAACTTTAATTTTGATATTTTAATAGAGCCGACCTGAGCTGGAGAAGTTCTTTATAAAAGTCACGTATTTTGGAGAGGCCCTCGGTTGACAATAGTAATATTTGTGATCTTCACTTAAGGAATGTGTTAAGTGTTGTAAAAAATGTTCTTAAACTCGTAATTCTCTTATTATTTTAAACATTGTTGTGAATTAGCCGTACGTAAATTCGGCCGGCTATACTTTCATACACGTAGTTGTTTCTGAAATCGGTCCATTCAAAAAATATATTATCATTTATTAATAGCAGATACTTGTAGCATCAATACATTTACGCATATCAAATAACCTTCAAGTTAAAAAACAACATTTGGTCATCACCGCAACAGCATCTAGAGTCTAGACAATATTCATATATGGACCATTTAAATTTTCATTTGGAATAACTTTACTAACTCGTTGTGGTATTTATTAAAAAAATATATTAAGACAATTCCTATTTATAATATAGGAATATAATATAATATACGTATTAAATTAGACGTCAACGTCAAAACGTCAACCTTGACGTATCAAAATAACACAATATTTGTTTATGTATATTTCAATATATATGTATTAAAATGATACAATTCTATGTATGTTACGTACAATAATAAAAGTTCCATCTCACTTTTTTTAATTTAAAATCATTATTTAATAATTAAATTTTGTTACAGTTTGCTGGACAGTATGAAAATGCCTGGTCAGCGGCCGGGATTCCAAATATCTGACATCCTTGGCCTGAATGAGGCTAAGGGCCTGGATACTCCCTCTCAGAATATCAGCGGCTGTTCCCTGGACCTACCCCCTTACCCACCACACCATCCATATTCACATGAACTACTGAGGCATCACCAGCCATGGCTAACATTGGATCACCATGATAGCACAGGTAAATTTTATATAATATACCATAAGGTGTGCTTTAATCGTGCGTTATTAAAACCGCGACGTCGGAGTTCACATACCGCATAAATTTCTGTATATTATGTATGCGCAATTTACCTATAAAAAATAGTTGAAGGAAACCTGAATGTAGGCGCCGTGTTAAGGGTTCAGAAGGCCGGTCATCCACTTCCCTTTAGTCTCTTGCCATAAAAAGTGTACTGGGATCATTTTCACGTACATAGGACGATTCAAAATGGTCCTATGTACCTTAATGAATAAAGATATTTTGACTATGACTTTTCTAAAATTTACTATACAAGATAATAATGATCATAATACGGCTTCTGATAAATCTGTGGCTCTACGAAGCTAAAACCATATGGAGAGACTGTGTTATTGCCTATAGCTGATTGAAATATCATAACGATATTAATCATTTAGGATCAGGCCACGGCGTTATAACGAGAATGTTTATTTAATTTTTTTTAACAAATAGATACAGATGGTGAATACTTTCTGACAAAATAGATGATAGACAAAAAAATACGCGACAACAGAATTCTAGATAATGATTATTTCACATTCTCTGATCATGAACAACCCACGCGTAGAATTTGATAATTCTCCGCGTATCTCGCTAACTACAATGGTTTCGACTTATTGCATATCACATTTATCCGAAAGATAAAATATGTCAATATGTGCCGATCGATAAATAAATGTTGTATGTGGAAAAAGTTTGTATTTTGTAATAGAATGAATAATCTGTACAACGATTAATCAGCTAATAAATAGACACGGACTATTATATTTTTAAATATAAAAATAAATCGATAGTCGTAGATATTCTTTTGTTTATCATCTCAGAAACAAACATCGCAAATATTAGGTTCATGTGATTTCTATCTATAAATATATTTTATCTATTAACAATTTGCGAATTTGTCTGTAGCGTAACAATAATAATTTACCACTAAAATTATGTAATATGAATTCCCTATTCTGATGAACTTTGCATAATTTGGGTAATGTGAAATGATATGCGTAATCATTTATCATACCTATGAAATATCATAAAAATATAGTCCCACTCGAAACAACTTGGTACTGAGATTATTTTTTCAAATGCTCCTCAAATCGAGTGGCTACCACTAATCTTTTGTCATTAATTATTTTTATCGCTTATCTAATATTTTGGCCACTCGATTGCCTGTATAATTCAAGTAATCCACGATTACACTGATTTTTATATAGATACGACACTTGATTTCTAATGTGGTCTTGAATTTCGCGTTTGTTGAAAACTTGTTAAAACATGTTTTTCTTTGTTTCAATATAAGAAATTAATCTACAAAACCACAGAGGTTTTCGTATAACTATTTGGAGAAGGATATCCGGTTACAATTTGTTCCTATTCTCAAGAAATAAAAGGACTGGTTTAGAACCAAATTGCCTTGTGAAAATAGTTCGCTCGGATAGGATCTTGGTGGTTGGATGATACATGATAATTGGGAAAAATATTGAATATGCCAAGCCACAGTTTTATTATTTAATATACTTTATTGTATTATCGGATATTGTTTTTATATAAATAACAAGTCGCATCGTAAATTTCCCACTTCGGTTGCGTTTCCTGAACTCTGTACGAATTATCTTACTAAATGGTAATACAAAATCACGCCCTTATTTCTCTCGGGGCTTGTTTAATTGTTTAACTTTGGGGGTGCGATGTGGAACAAATTTGTCACCAATAGCTGATGCCTCGTGAGCAGCTGTCGGCTATCAATTACATTGTTTGCGGGTGTTAGGGGGCTATTCGTTCATTATTTAATGACGTTTATAGATTTTATTGTACTATATCGCTTTTATTCTGTATCTTCCTGTAGCCATCTGCAATTTATCCCCACCAACAAAGTTGTTACGTTCAATATATTTTTATTTTATTTTATTATATCTGTCCCCAGACATCTTATGTGCTAAATACATTTAAAACAATAAACTTATGAGATAACAAAACTAGGTATGTATCATTAAACATTGAGAATTGTGTGTTACTTTTAAATTAATAAATGCGCTTTGGTAGAAGAAAGCTGTCTGAAATTAAATATAAAACATCCTTTTTTAAGGATGTTTTATATTGTATCATATATGTTTTATCATATTTTAATTACACACATTCTTATTAAGACAACCTTTAGGTACATATGTTAAATTATTTCTTATCTTCGTCTTCAGTCGGGCTCCATGCTATATTAGCTATACAATCTAGCAGCGACTAATTAGAAGCCATCTTGTTTCGGTTAACCTATAACAAGATACTTAGATGAACAGGATTATTCAAGTAGAGAACGTTGAACAATGAGACAGTAAGGGGGATGGGAGTGGCACCCCCCCAGGGACACGCCCAGCCCCCGCCACATTAACATATCCGTGTGAAAGCTTTACTAAGGGGACACTGAACAATGTAACTTTTATACTATTCGAATGTAGTTAAATAGGTCGGATTAAGAAGATTTAAATGTGAGTGTTTAGCACTACATTTGTATGTAGTGGTTTGAGTGTTCAACGCATGGGAACATTTTGTGATGGGGTATTATATATCGTGCTACTGTCAATCATTTTTATATCCTTAGTATTAAGGGAATAGTTTAGAAAGATTTCTAAACGTTTCATTTTATAATTATATACTTTACATCAGTTGTGAACTAAATTTTCTTTTTGTTTAAGGCATTGTCGGTCAACAAGCAAGTCCTGACAGTACATCCAGAGCATCAGAATTATCATATGTCGGGCCATCAGCCACCTCGCCTTCCACTGGACCACGTCATGACCACGATCTCGATCACGAACACGATGACATAGATCACGATGACGAGAATGACGATCAACCTCCCAACAACGACCCAAGTCTTGTTCATAAGAAACGTAAGCGGCGTGTTCTATTCTCCAAAGCGCAGACCTATGAATTGGAGAGAAGATTTCGCCAACAGAGATACTTATCAGCGCCAGAGAGGGAACACCTCGCTAGTTTGATAAGATTAACGCCAACACAGGTGAAAATATGGTTTCAAAATCATAGGTACAAAACGAAACGTGCCGTACAAGAGAAGGGCGCTCATGATTTGAATGTTCTGAATTCACCGCGGCGCGTTGCAGTCCCGGTTCTTGTTAAAGATGGTAGGCCTTGTCTCAGTAAGGCAGATGGCTTGCCGCCTTTGGGTATGTCCCTGCCCCCATACCAACCGATGCACCATCAGCCTCCAACGGGTCACGCACCCCAACCTAACGGTTGTTGGTGGTGAGGTTTTAATACTTCTCTGTGGTAACTAGTCGTTATTATATTGATTTTGCAATCAAATATTATGCAGGTGACGTGTCACTTATCAAACTGACTCACGCGTTTGAATCATGATATGATAAGAAAAAGTTAACAGAGAAATAAACGGCACTAAATTCAATATTGCAATTGTCTGACCTCGAATAAAATAACGATTATTTTTTTGTTATTGGTATTGTGGAGTTCCTATTATGTTAAATTAATATGTAATATAGTTTTTTTTGGGAATATTGTAGAGATTTGAGTGCATGTGATTTTTTTATAAATTCAAATTGTAGGTACCATCAGTGAAATGATTTTAAAATTGTCAAGACTTTACAGGATTTTGCTGACAGTACTAAAGATAACATTCCACTACAGCATTAATTTTAGTTAATAAGAAATGAACAGATTTTATAATCGCAATATTTAGATGTAAGAAACAGTATTAAAATGTTTAGATTATTTATGTATATTCCAAAGAGAAGTATTTATTGTGTGTAGAAGTATATTGTATATTTTGTACATAACAATTGAAACAGTAATTTTGTAAGATGGATTCCTACAATTCATTGATCGATGTATAGATTAAATGTAGTCTTTGTAAAAAGTGTTATATATAAATTATTCTCATTGAGTATTAAACAAATGAAATATAAAACGGAATTTTTATTTACTTGGATTTCGCCGCTACATGCATCTTACTTGGTAGATGTATAACCAACGATACATTTAAACTAGATCGGGTATACATACCACTCCAATTATATACTTTAAACATGACATGGTAATTTATAAAAAAAACACAGTTTTCATTATTGCTTCGACAGATTATACCCAAAAACGAGCAGCTCACTTTGGTAAGCAATCTTTTTTACTAATTTAAAGTAAGTGTTTAGTTATATTCACGTCTTTCAAAGTCAGATTCTGAAGATTTAGCTTAATTTTTTTTCTATTGCAGCGTGCCTGTAAAGCCTACGTTTAGTTTCACCATTTCGGATTGGCGAACCAGAGAATATCTACAATCCTTAAATCGGTTAATAAAAAGGACTTCGGATCAGCCCATTTTTGCATTTCAACCGGGCTTTAAGAGACCAGTTTTATTGATGAGAATATAAATACAAAATCCTATATGTATATTTAACTCTTAATCATGAAATACCTATTTAGTTTATCACGAACGCAACTGAATCTAGTGTTAACGTGAATATTATCACGTATGCTGAAATTCTGATTAATAAACGACCAACGTTTATAGCTAAATAGATATTAGATATTAATACTGGGAATAAACCTAACTTATAGTTTATAGCAAATTAGAACGAGGTACTGACCATTGTTTGCCCGTTAAATATTTACTGTCCTTATCTTATCACGAGCTGCCGATAGGCCGCGACCCGATTACTGACACTTGTCATACCTACCATGTCTTTACACCTGTAGTATATTATACTCTCATCAGAACCATCATCATCATCTTATTGTAAATTCTACGTAAAAACTACGGACAAACAGGATTTATGTAGAATAGATTTGATAATTACAATGTATGGGACATTTTGACAACTAAGTACGTCCAGTGGCACTACAAAACCTTAATGTCTCTTGACTTACTCCACAAAAATTATTCACCCTATACAATAAATATGTTCAAAAATACATCTATAACTATATTTTTTCCGTTTAATTTCAATTTGTCGAACACAAAGTTTTAGAAGAAACTTAAAATGGATATTTAATCCGAAGGAAATGATTAAACAAAGGAGTTCCTAATATTTAATGCCTGTTTCAGGACACAAGAACTCGTTTTTGGAATATAGTCTATGGATACAACTAAACATGGATACTATTTAAGTTACCCTTTTACTTGTATTTACCTACTTTTTAATATGCCCATTTAATTAAATACAACATATTAAACTGTATATCAATTTACATATGTACATATGTATATTATATATGGCGGAAGAAAGAAATAATAAGAAGAAAGGAATAAGATGGGTCGATTGTAAATAATTGCCTAAATGAACTTATTACACTTTTTATTTGTTTAAAAATCAATTTACCATTGTATGCTATTTGATTAAGCTCCACTGAATTATTTAGGTTTCAATCAATATTTTTTATATTTCTATAAGTATGAGAAACCGTATGTGTGCATAATATTATTTTCTCACATAGCCGTCTACTTATTGCCCATGTTTCTTCTAAATATCAACTTCAACAAAGGCCTAACGCCTCCGTGAATTGATTGAGAACCTTTCAATGTCGATGTTATTAAATAAATACACTGACAAAGAACGTCGGTAGTTTGACAATAGCAAACAAACTGTGAATTAATTTCAATGAATTCTCAAAAACGCCTCGCAGTTGAAAAGGGCGAGAGTAAGCCGATTAACGACAACAAATACAGCCTCCGGAGCTACTGACACACGGGGACAAATTGCCAATCTATTATTGTGAAGGGCATTGAAAATTGATAATTTTATATTAATAAATTATCGTGTCGCGTGACGCGCTCAGCTAATAATATAGGAAATTAGTTTCTTAGTTATATATTCTTAAAGCTCGGTCACTGATCTTACAAGGTGGGTGAAGCAGACCCAGACACAGACGCCCTGGCTAAAGCATCATAAACAATATTACAGTTTAAGCAAAATATCATCGTCAGAACTGAATCGACAATACGGGTGCTGTGGTGATCGTTTACCTTCGTAATTACACTTTAAGAAGGTATTATTAAATATTTTTAATACATATGTAAGTGAATTTATAACGTTATATACAAAAAACCATGTTATATCGTTGTCTTTGTATTTGTCATACTCGTTACATATGTTTGAAAACCTTACAAAGGATAGCGTATTTTTCTTATAAAACCGGACGATTTGATACTACGGCTGTATTTACAGACAACTGGAAGGTAGCTGATACAAGGGACAGTCTTATATAGTATTTCTGCTTCGCATTAACCTTCGACCGATATCGCAGGAGTTGACACTAAACCATCAATAAGTTATTATATGAAATTTATTGTTTTGTTATATTTTGATTGTATATTCAATTTTGTTACCAAGTACGTGTTAAACTCGAACAATATTGAAGAACGAAAATGCGGTTTTTATACGGCAGGCTAATAGTTTTATCTGATGTTTGACCTTTTTGCACTTCCTATTTATGACAAAGCAAATTACAGCGATTATATCGATAACTGAGAACCTTGTCACTTTCATAATAGAGTTTAGTTTCGTACAACGATTGATGGTGGAGGGTTGTATCGATTCAGAATTTTACAAAATGATTTACACTCTTATTCTTTAGGCAGGAGGATCTATTATTGTTTGTATATAAAAGACAATATTGTCCGTGTTAGTAGTAAGCAATATTATGATGGACGAGCGAGTGTATGGTCAGTGTGCAATCGAGTTGAAACGCGATAACGATGCAGGCAGGATGCAAAATATGTAATTTCTTATTTAGAAATTGAATTTGAATCTGTCTCATCTACAGGACATCTATAAGCTTATACAAAAAAACAGATCATTTACGGATGATCAAATGATGGATGTTTCAAACCAGCCTTTTAAGACCAAAAACAGAATAAACATTTAAATTGCATTTTGACTGTGGGAAACTTAACTAAATAAGCAAGGACTTAACATTCACTAACATTAAATGTGAATAAGTAAATCAAAGTGAACGTTTGAAAATGGCGGAGGCTTAACAACACGCGCTGAAACCATTTAGCGGCGAACCGCTAGGCCCTTTATTAGTTCGACTAATAGACTTGTACGGTATTAATAACTCAATTCTAAATACTTTGCGTTCATTATTATATAATGAATTTATAACTGTGTGCCGAAAATCAGAGGTCGTTAAAAAGCTTTTATATCCGTTATAGAAAACTATTGGATAAATTTTAAAGCGAAAATATATCTACGGAATTATCGATGTAACTTTCAAAATAATGAAAAAATTTACAGTTGATTGAAAGTTTAGCTAAACGTCTGAAATTTATGAAGCGAACGGTGTCGCCGCCGGCAACATCTAGTTTTTTCTATTTGTATCGCTCTCATTTTTCACGTGACAAAGGTTTACGACAGCCCGTCATATTTATGGTGTATTGTGATATATTTTTTGTTGTTCGCATTAGGTTTATCTGACTTTCCGCTAAATCAAGCAACTGGCCATGCCAGGAAATTCCCTCGCATATATCATATTGCGGATATCAACTTTTGGGGTTATACTGTGGGGCGAATATCATTTGTCTTATCGTCGTATGATTTTTGCTATTTTAATACAAAGATAGATTAATTATGTTTCATAAGAATGTATAAGTTAAATTAAATTATTATTAATAAAGTACCTTCCCAGTAAGATGCAAGCAAAATGTATAAAGAAATAGCAGTGACACCAGGGGTACGCTACAGGTCTTCTTAAAAATTATTAGTACCAATTATTATCAAGGATTTTATCATTCTATCCGATATGATAGTTTTATTCGCCTCGAATGTATAATAGTTGGTTTTGTAAGCAATTATTATTATAAACGAAATAACAACGTTTATACGAACGAAAGTAGCGTGTATTTGTGAAAAAGACCACTTTTTCTAAATAAATCTGTCAGACCACTATACTCTGATTAAGTTATCTCGCGCCCTTTTTTTGGGTAAAAAAGGAAAATGAATAGGGGCGGAAATATTAGCGAGTAACGGCATTTCCGCGCAATAAATCGCCGACCAATCAAAGAAGCTATTCTGTCGTATACCATACTTTATTTTATTAGACTTTTTTATCGGCTGCATTATCATCGCTTTGTCTAATTGTCTGATATTTATAGCAATAATTTATTAGTTTCTTCGCAGACTTTTTGTGAACTATCAGCTGATGTTACGATAAAGTTATTTTGACATAAAAAATGGCTACCTACTGTGCAGAACCTGTCTACAGGTTAAAAATTAAATTTAAAAAGCGGACTGACACGTGTTCATGTATCCTTGAAATAAGGTTTATTTTTGTAAATTTGTAATTAGACAGGCGCTTCACTTTACCTTACATTACATTACATTCACATAACATTGCATACATTGTATTACTCATTTCTTATAGTAAGACGAATGAACTACATCTAACGATATTGTTTTACAAAAGATCGATACTTTATTAACAGTTGAATACGATTTTACCGTTCGCTAGTCGTTATCTGCAGGGGAAGGTAAATCAGAAAATCAATATCAACAAACGCCACGTTATTATGAGTCTGTCTGTTCGCTTCATACCAAAGTTTTGTCACTTATTTTAATGTTGCTTTTACAATTAGTGCACGTGTAACTTTCTTATTAAATTAAGAATGAAATTTTTAATTCTGTATTTTTTGTTCAAGTTTTCACCTCAGTATCATATTTCGAACAGAATTTCTGAAAATATATAAATATAAATTAAAATGTGTGTTTTCTTCGTCCAGGTGAGAAAAGGTCTATTTTCGATAATAATGGATACGTGGTCGCGTGGCCATTACTTGACTTCCGGACAGAATTGAGACATCAATATTGACGCACTTCCTGCACAGCGCCCCGCTGCTTGTTGTGAAAGAGCTGTCAAACGTCAATTAATGAACCACAGATTATTACATCGGCAATTTATTGCGCAGGCTGACCTATAAATTAGCAGAACAATAATATTCACCGTTAAAACATCTTTGTGTTCCAAATAATATCAAGAAGAGTTATTAGTAGACCACCATGTTCGTTCCATGAGTCAGCAGGGTCTAATGGTCATTTGGTTTGTAGGAGAATGATTAATTATCTTTATCAAAACGCTGAGCCAGCTGATGGCTCAATGATGAGCGGTGATTTTATCATTAGCCCAAACATTTTCTTTAATCTAAAGTATTAAAAGTCTAGATCAAATTATATTTAAGACTCATGGGACTTTTGAATCACATAGAGTTCATTACGTACCATGTCGCGAGCCGTCGGAAGTTGACGAGAATTAGTGCACTTTTAAAAACTGTCGCAAAATAACATACACTTTATCGGATAATAAAGTATGAAACACAGACTAACAGCTATTACGAATAAAAGTTTTGAAAAGGAATTACTAGTCGACGGGGGGTCGTGTCCGTTTTAGAAAAGCAATTTTATCTCTCGACCCACTTTGCAAACATTTGTGCTGCTATCACTTAAATAATTGAAGATTCTACAACAACATTTAAAAGTTAGTTGTGTCTGAAATTAGGTGGAATATAGAAATGAAGATTTTGACGGTTTGATGAAAAATTAACCTCGAATTTATATCCAGCTACGTATTACTAATTAAATAAAGAATTTTAAGCTTAATCTTCTATTCGTTATTTTTATTTATTTCGTATGCGTAAGTTGTAAGGCCGGACGTCACAATATACCGCTGCGTCGCGTCGGGGCGGTCTAAGCATTTTAATAACACTTATTAAAGAATTATCCATTATAATTATTAAAGTCGTTATAAAAATCAAGTAAATTACGTTAATCCTTTACCATTTGTCTGTTTCTTTGAAATTCGGAAGCTGAATTGAAAGTATAGCTGTTAATAATTGGTTTCTTTATGTATGCCCACCGGAAAAGACCCATGTCAACTACGCGCCTTTTTATAATGGATTTGTATGGGATAGATTTATTTTTAGACACGGTCAGACAGTTTGTCGCCAAATTCCAAGTTTGAATATTTTGCAGTGTCTATCTATGAGACGAAGTAGTTAAAATGAGATGAATAATGATTAATATGAGAATGAAGTTTTATGCGGTAAAAAAAAGAGTCATGAATCCTAAAAGAATCTGTTATTTGGAATTGACATCATTCGTTTAAGAGTATTTAAGGAAAATGGTAATGTTGAATATTTTAAGATGGACCTGAAGAAAACTTTTTCAAGCAAACAGGACAAGCCATGCACAGGACAGAACGTATCTAGTTTGTAATATAAATATATGTGAGGGTAAATCCTTTATAGGCAATGGAACGTAATAATAATCGATAAGAAACACTGATTTTATCAATTTTGTGAAGTACATTTACAATATTTATAGATAATAAACAATATAGATAGTATTTTAAGTCTGTATTGTTTGTTATCATTAAGTATTGTCATGATTAGTATCTAATTGGCAATCGCGCTGATTAAGTTAAGACGCCACCAAGATAACATATTATACCTATTTTAATAATTATAAAAGCAACGAATTGCGGATGTCTGCTACATAAATACCAATTTATACATTTTGGGACAAACAGTAGGTAATTGAAAACAATTTTTTAACCGCCACACATTTAAAAATAACGTACAACGATGAAATAAAGAAAACATCGCTTTTATTGGGTATAAACATTAACACTAACATTGGTACATGCCGTACAAACATTCTCACACAAAACGTGGATTTACAATACTTAGGCATACATTGAATTCAAATTGTCAATGTTGTACAATAAAATATTTGTTGCTAATCTCACGTGATTCAATGGCATCGTAGGCGTATTCTGCGATTCTCCAAAGGCGTTCGATCATATGATTTGTTATTGGGTACGAAATTACTGCTAAATTGCATCGTCTGTATCAAATCTTTATGCAACGGTAGAAGCGTGAAATTGATTCGGTATTAGGCGGAAGTCCCATTCATTTCATTCATCGTTCACAACTCGTAGTAAGCAGGTAAATTTTGTTTACGATAGCCCATTTCGTACCGCATTCATTCATAATGCTCACAGAGTTAAATGACTCTGATTGTCAGTTTTTATTTAATTTAATTAAATGCAAATAATTATTTGCAAAGATTTGAACATATAGTAAATTTATTTTAAGAAAATATTATGTAATTACGTTTGTCATAATGAATGTGCGTATTGTGTTAAAATCGCGTGTTTACAACTTTGTGCCCGTACATTTATCTATTATCAATTCTTCTGCATAGATTATTTTAGTCGTCAAGTACGTAATGTTTTATATATGACGTATATTACTGTAATTTACAGCTGTTTATTTCATTCTCATGGAAAGTTTTCTGACAGTAGTGGGTAATTGAAGTTAACACAAAGCCTTTCTATATTTCAATAATTTAGTTTTGACGTTTCACTTTCTATACTTTATTAATACCTTATATATATATATATATATATATATATATATATATATATATATATATATATATATATATATAATTTAATACCTTATAGTCAGTACCGGTGATCCAAGAGCTGGTGCTTTCCTTGCTCAGCGTGTAAGCATCGCCATACAGCGAGGAAATGCCGCCAGCATTGTGGGTACTCTGCCACAGGGACCAAACTTTTAAAATTTGTTTTAGTTTTGTGTTTTGTTTTATTTCAAGTTACTTATATTAGTTAGGTTGATATTAAGAATATTTTGTGTTTATTTAATAATTAGTGTGTTTAAATGAGAACCTACCTTATTATTAGTTAGTTTAATTGTCAATTTATAAGTGTTGTAACGCCGTCATATAATTTAAATGCAAATCAGATACAGGTTTTTGTTTTAAACTTCAATGAACGACGTTGAATGGATGTCCCATCGACGCTCAACAGGACACTTAGAAATTACATTCAATACAATTCACTACTACGAGTGTTTTACAACACAAAAACAAAGTCAGGTAGGTTCCGGATGCGAATATCAGTCCTACACAGTTCCCACGCTGGACAATGTTTTATGAAGTGACAATTACAACACAAGATCATCTTTGTTTAGAGGTGTACAATGCGTTTTTTCTTATAAATTACCATATTTCAACCAGATGTTAATAATGAGAAATTTTATGAATTCTTCAAAGATTTAATTACTATTTAAAGTTATGTGCAGAGTAGATCATTTTTAAATTGCCCTTTGTAACAAGGATGGATGGCTCATTGGGCTTCCAAAAAGTGTTTAAATGAAAACGGAACACTTATACTTTTAATAAATTTAAACCATTCTTAGACACTAATCATTTACAATTAATGTCAAATAAATAAATTAAAATACATTCTACCTTAAAATTACCAAACTCTTTATTACTAAACTTAATATTCATTTTAATTAAATTTAAAAACTCCAGTGGATAAATATAATGAGTTGATTATAGCAATAGCACGTATTATTCAATAAATATGCGTTACTTTTCATTGAGAGGCTGTTTCCTATATCCGTAAGGAAGTAGTTTTGTTTGACCACAATGAGGTGACCACCCAGAGTGGCCGCGAACGGCAGCTCTTAACAATTGGTATGGCGATGCGAAAGTAGGTCTCGGTAACTCAGCTTTAAATAGTTAGTCATTCAAGTATATTAATTAACAATATAAATGAAATAAATTATTTAATAGTCAATTTTAAGTTAAACCTTGCCAATGAGTTGGTTAAATTATAAAGCTAAAGTTTAATTATTAAATAATAATAGATTAGCTCAATTATTAGTTAAGATAATGATTGGAAATAGGATTTCGATGACTGCGTTTTTTAATATTATTTTTTTAAGTTAAGAATGAATTTAAGTAAAATTTTGTATTGAAATTAAATGATATTTGATCTAAGTAGCAGCCTTTTGTTTCTTCATAAAATGATATACCTTAAGTTGAATAATCGTCACGGTAATAGTAATTATCTTGCTCAACAGTGATCAACGCCCGTGCCAACATTTCTCCGGCCTTCGCCTTAATATACTGTTCCCGTTTTTTGACGGTCGAATTATTTATAAATTCTAAACAATTTAAATACCAATCTGGCCACGCCAACTCAATATTATGTCTTAAAAGATTTTCAAATGAAATAACTTATATATAATATCTTAAGCATCAAAATGTGTCTGTGTATTTTTTTGAAGTAAATATAGTTAAAAATATGAATACGTTGGTTTTTGGACCTATCTTTTTTTTTCGATTTAATTATATATAGTCCTTTGCAGCAATTGTGGTCCATATGAGAAAAAATACTTAATAAAAATATTGATTGTTGACAACCAAACAATATGACCTATTTCGATATCAGAGTAATTAAACTTTCGTACAGCCATACAATGAATATAGTCCATTTGTCATACGTTTAATTCATACCTACAGAGCATTGTGAACAGGCGTTATTCTGTAAACGGTCCTCATTATAAGCCCACACTTTGTATAAAAATATGTGCTCAAGTATAAAGGTAAACAGTGATTTTTTCAAATGCCCATAGAGAATAAATGTTTGGGATGCCACTGACAGATGGACAAAGGGACAATGAGGGATGTTCTATGAATGACGACCGCACACTCGGTTGCGCGTACGCACATAAGTATTCTTATAAATTATTGTAGTGTAGTGAAATAATTGTAAAAATCAGAGCCTTATATACATAGTATATTAAATATACCCAAACCTAAAACTAAATTAAACACTATTTTGTTTAAGCAAGTGTCACATTTAAATGTTTGCGTATAATATATATAATTTATTTTAAATTGTCATTGTTGTTCACTTTTCTAAAACTGCTATGTCAAAAGATTGTTTGACATTGTTTTTCATTTTTATGAAATATAAATAAAAACATCATTAAAAAAAGACAAGTCTGTCAACGCATACGCATTCTTATATTTTTTAATAAAAACCGGTAGGTACATCTACTTCTCGCATTCTATTTGATAAAATTGTTTATTCAGATTAAAATTATGCAGTACTATATTTGATACAAATTACTTAGTTTCTTGACGATGTTTTGGGCAGTTAAACCGAATTAAAAACTAATTAAAAGTGTACAATAGAAAAAACACTATATAAAACCTCAAAACTTTGTATACAATTATTCCAACTAGCTTTACGTAAATCTTAACTGCTCTAACATGACATTTTATAACTAAGTATCAAAGAGAACTATAAAAGATCTAATTCGCACACAGCAGCTACGAATATTATACACCTTTCTACTCAAGTGTGCCCCAAAAATTCTAGAAATAAATAATAAAGGTATCTCATAAGACATCAAGGTCATATCGTCATTAAGACCCGTACATTAATTCAGAATGATCACTCCCACTCATGACGGATGTCTCTCCGCCCATCACGTGCTCTTTTATCTAGTTTTATTGAAAAACCGCATTCATTTGAACAACTTGCGGTGACATTTATTATTCTTTTGTCCTAGAATTCAACAAAAATGTCTCTTTCCCTTGTAAATCCCGAAAATAGAGCGTGGGTCATTTCCGCGTAAGTCAACTATCAATTATCAATTTATTTAGAATATATATAACCGAATCAAAGGTTTTTTGTACACGTAAGTAGTTCACTATGATATGTTTCTGCTATATTTTCAGCCTTTCTTTTTAATTTTTAACAGAAAAATCAAGTTTTGTTTAGTGTCTAGCATGTAAGCTTCACTGTAATACATAATCAGTATGAAGAGATAGAGGACAAATTACCATTGTACACGCGTCAGATTTGAAACATAATAATATATAAGAATACTTTTTTCAATAAATGTTTGATGCTCGGTAATCATTTAATATAACTATGTATAACATAAAACGTACTTTATCTATGGCACCATTCAGGACATAACGAATGTTTGTTGTCGTATTTTGCTGATCTCGCTAAGCCCTGAAAATCCATTTCGAGTAAATTGAAATCAGAAAGAGATAGCGTATTTTATCGTAAATACCAATATCCGTTCGTGCGATAAGGACAAAAGGAATGGGAGAGAGCTCAATAACGAGGTAGCCAAGGGTTTTTCCTCGCTGCCTCCGAGCGGCAATATGTGAAGATTTATGTATTCCACCATGTACTGGGAATACTTACGAGATGAGGCTTATTGGTGATTCCTTGTTATTGTACCTAAATATCGCAGGTATAATTGCTTTACGCTTGAAATAATGATATTGTTCTTACAAAGTTGATGTTTTGTTAGATAATTTGATAAATAATTATACTTTTTCTAGAATACAATTATTTTCAAATTCTTTTATTTGCCAAAATGTTATCCAATAAAAATTAGGAAGGCCGCAACACATTTCACAATGTTTGGCAGACACATATATTTGTTCTTGTAAATAAATTTTCAACCGAAGTCACAAAAAATTAACATTCAATATTATATACTCGTATACACAAATACACGGTTCAAGCGTTAAATGTATATCAAAAACGAATTTGACAAGCATTAAGACAATTTTCCAGGCGTCCATTAGTAAATTGCCGTGTGATGTCGGGGCGGGTCATAAGCTATAACAATAAACTCGTCACGGCACACCTCGCGTATTATTAACTTTCAAGACAAAGCTGGGGCTGGTTAGATGAAAATTGATGACGTATAACAAAGGGTATGCTTTACAATATTTACAAAACATTATGTGTATATAATTTCCAATACAACTTTAAGAGTATTATAACGAGTATGTATAACATATGTATTTCGCGTGATATAAAAAACATATTATTAATCAAGTATTTTTTCACTTTTTGAAATCATTGTGACATACCAATTAATAAATTATAGTTTTTACTTAAATGTAGTTAAAGATATAATATAGATTTTAATAAAAAATCTCTAAAAAAGTACACACAAGTAGGTCTAAAATTTAGATAAAAAGAATACTTCTTCTTTCGGTAAGCGTTAGTCATTTATATACGATCGTATATAATAGAAGATAGAGATATAACATCACTTTTATATATCTTCTAAATAGACTAAATAAACTCTTCTAAACAAAAAATAGTTTACACAATTTTCTCTCATAAACGAAAAAAGAAGACTTAATATATTGATGAGAATTGTGGCTGTAATTGTTTAGCGTCTTAATAGAAGTCACTATTAGTAGTAGAATAACATTAATTTCAATAGGAATAATTTAGAGAATTTAGAAGTTAATCTATATAAATCTATTGATCGTTAAATATGGATCATTAAAATATATTTGATCATACAGGATGGAAGTATTGATAGTACGAACGGAACTTCAATATTTATTTATACTTAGATCACTAACAAGTAATTGAATTATTACATTATACAAATTTTCGAGATAAGTTTTGATCAAACATAATTGTATATATTATGTATTCGATTCTATTGTAATAACAATAACAGTAACAGTAACAAAAATATTTTTTCTCAGCTACCAGCCCTCCTACTTAATCTCAAAGTATCGTTAACAAATTTAATATTTACTCTCAGTGACTTATCTTTATAAATCGTCGACAATATTAAAACCACCATTACATTTTGATTGTCGTGTCGAAGCCACCCCTGCCTTTATAGCGCTTAGTATAAGTAACAAAACGTAGCGTTTTTTATTAGGTTGAAAAACTCTGTATATTTTTGTATAATATGTGAAATTATACACACATATAAAACCATTAGAATTGGTCTCTATTGGCTGCTGGCTATATTATTTTAGGGCCTATCTTATGGCTGCAAGTCCTAAGCCATCTTTTAAAGTTCGCGATATAGTTTTACCATAAATACACACCTACCTTAAATAATACTTACCTTATGTAATTTTTTTGCTTTTTATTTACAAAATCTCATAGAATTTCTTAATTCTGTTTACACGTATTTCAATTGCAACCTGCTTCAACCTATCACATAGAACAAAAAATCCCAGTACCCTCACATGTATGGATTTGCAGCTAATCCGCACCTCTGTCTATGACTTTACCAACCGTTTCATTGAGCTCTCCATTGCATGCTAACTTTATTAAAATATTGTATGCTGCTTATTACAAACATTTTTTTCTCTGGCAACATAAAAACGCCTGTAATAAGATACCTATGTCTAGAGATTTTAGTATTAAACTATACAATAAGGAATTTGATATGACCTTAAATTTCTTAAGTTTGGAAAACTTGGATAAAATGTACGTATTAGCTAAAAAGACTTGAAATTGGTGGATTAGTTACATGTTAATATATAGCTTCGTTGTATAAACCACAACAGATGTCCGAACTAATTGGAAACCTAAACACTAAAAATTAAAATACAGCACGTAGTGACAATGAGGATGCAATTAAGCGTATAAAGGGTGACAGAGCAAATCTTCTGTGATGGATCCGTTTAATATCACCCTGATACGTCTAATTTAGACCAAGCCCCAGAGTTAAATTTAAAATTTAACCCATTGTTAGAAAAAAAAACACTGACAATTTGCATAGTATATAGGATTAGTGTTCGTGTTATTAGAATTATAAGTAGGTTTGTATACAAGCGTAAAAGATAATTAAGAGATAGGGAAAAATTTATCAATTACCTAAGATTAAAAAAAATATTTACTTTAAAACCCTTTGGTACTAACCAATCTACGTACTTAAAAGTATTTGGTTGTTAAATTTCGTAGCTATGTTCTCGTTACATTGATGTTATAAGGTAAACTACTAATATTGCATAGTATATTGATGTAAAGGCAATGTAATTTACGAGATAGACAATTTTTTACACACTTTTCATATAATATTTTGTGAAGATTAAAAATGTAGTGAGGTGAGAGACATATTTTCAACATTCAATGAACGATTCTGAGATATATTTCATGCATTTAACTACACTCAAGCAACATATTCAATTAAAAATTACCATCTTTGTTAAGCTTTTTGAACGTCGAAAATGCTTTTCTATGCGTTTAACGTATGTTCTAGAATACGAGTCTGACTGATAGTAAAATCTGGTGTCCGATCAAGTTATCCGGGTGCAATAAGTGAGATGTTTAAGGTCGGAGGGCGAGGGTTCAGCATATTGCCTAATCATCCCTGCCTTCACACCCCACTAACTGTTGTTTTAACATTCATATTGATTCTGTGGAACCGATTTAATACTGTTTTATCGTGTTTAATAAATGATTTTATTTATCCGGCTTATCGTAAGTATACTAGAGTTGAATTAAATTATAATTTGAAAGTTAATTATTAAAACTTATATCCTGTAAAAGCTAAGCAAGTATTTGGTATCGTTTACTGTGAAAAACGAGTAGTTTTATTTTAAAGAAGTGAATGCATACGATTACAAGGCACACCATAAAAGTGAAGTCGCTGGTCACTCACGTGGATGGGAGCTCGCGAGTGTGTAGCCATCCTGAAATGGTACGCCCTTTTCTTGAAAGATCCTAAGTCGTATTGGTTCGAAAATACTGTAACTGAAAAAAGGTTCTATTATAGAAAAGAAGTTATAAATATGTCCTAAACTGTTTATTCAACTTACATGAATGTATTAACATAAATAATAACCAAAACCGAGAATTATTATTGTAAACATGAACCTTTTTCCATAATTGAATTGCGAGTTTAATAGCGCGTAAAACAATCCCAAAATCGGGAAAGTAGAACAACCGTTCTCGGGCTATTAAATCTGACATCGTGGAAAGGGGTCTGATGAATGCGTTGTGACGTCTGTTTTTAATTTCCTTAAATATTTTTTTGAGTCAAATTAGAAAATAAATAAACATTGGATGGGTGGATTAAATCAAAATTATTCGTATGGTTGTATGCAGTGTAGTGTGTTGTAGCTTGAACAGCCAAGTTTTATTTTGAAATCAGCGTTCGGAATAGATTTCTTTATATATGCATAATTAACACACTCCTACGGTGAAGTAAAATGAATGGAAAGCGGCATCAACCCAAACATCGGGGTATGCGTCATGCACTTTCTTGTAGAAAAAAACTTTTTAGGTTTATATAAGAATTGTATTATGAAATATTTGTTGCCTCGTTGCTATTCGATTATACTTTATTCGCTCAACGCTTATTATAAAATGAAATCCCAAACAAAGATTCCCTCTAAACATACGGTTAACTTCTTCTCAGACTAAACATTAAAGCATTAAATACTGAATCACACATACTATCTACATTGCAATCGTTAGCAAACCGTCGGAAGTAAGCAAAAGACCTAACATTTATCATTCTCAATAATACAACAATCGAACAACAAGCCATTGAGCGTACCCTCCATTGTGTTGTTAATTTTATCAAATATATCGGACATAATAGGATGTCACACAAAAGTCGGAAGAGCGGATACAATTCGCGCCGACTCGCTGCCGACAAACGCAACGTATTTTTTTACGCAATGACGTATTGCGTATTGACTATCGGGATGTTTCCACCCACCACCGGTCATTAGTCAATCGGATATGACTTCGGGATCGGAACTTTTAACCACTCGTGTTGCATTCATCTTCGTTTAATGCACACACAGGTGTCCGACAATAGTCCTATTATGTTACGGTCATGTAAAATTGTTAGGAAACCAAATTAATCGCTCTTGTACAATTTTGTTTTGTACTCGCTTAGAATTTTTTTTTTGAATCTGTATAGATTCGTAGTTTAATTAAATTGCTTATCTGGTCATAGTAGCAGAATTAATTGTTTATTTATCTTAGTTTATATAATACGAAAATATAATATAAATAAATATAAAAAAATCTATAAAGAATCTCGAGAGATTCGCTGTTAATAAAATTAGTATTTGTATAAGGCAATTTATGACAATATTTATTTTTTAAAATGACTTAAGATTAGGATCTATATATAAGTAGGACTTGGGTTTAAGTTTTGTGGATTTGAGATGAGATAAAGACATTGCGATGATTCAGAAGTTAGGTTAATGCCTTACAAAAAATGTGATCTTGAGGGCGACGAATGATTTGTTCAATTGAACAAGTGCCCATTTACAAACCTTCGAATAACTCGTGATCGAACTATTGCAAATGAATCATTGATGAAAGATAATCTTAGATCATAGATCATACACCAGTAACATAGAAAACCTTACCTACTTACTTTTCAGTTCAACTTTTTTAAATTGCCAACACTTTTAAGTAATAAAGAATATAATACAGTAATTAAAAATACATAAAAATAAGAATATATTATTATTATTTAACAGGTTCCCTTTTGTTCTAACTTTTTTGTAGTTTAAATTTACTTACGATATGATAAAAAAAGATAAATTCAATAAATGGTAACGACAACGGTTTCTATAGCGATGTCATCATTGAGATTTTGAACCCCCATGTTCAAAACTAGATAGGTTCAAGGTGATCCTTTTTATATAGTTATACAAAATTTAAACTACTGGCTGGTCTGTAAAACCTGTATCCAGTTCATCAACTTAATTCTTTGTATACCTCTAATGGTTTCATAACCTATATCCATTTGAACGCTCCAATTGTGAGGTTGCTTAACCTTATTGTATTCACTTTTGCAGTACGGTTATAACCGTACTAGGTTATAACTGTAATATTGTATACAATATAATGTGTACGACCTAACATCCTTTAGACTGTCGTAATATGTTATACCCAAGGTTTACTTTCTGTTTATCCAAATAGGTAAAGCAATTAGCCCACGCCATTACCACGGGACGATTATATTGACACATTTGGCGTCTGTCGCCATTACTTTTACTGTTATCACATATCGTAACGGGCCGTGTGCACTATAATTAGCTTGCAATCACAAACTGACTTTAAACGGGAAATACAACCCCTAATATTGTGTATTAGGGCAAGTGTTACAAACTAAAATGTTCTATACATTGGTAGGTTGGAATATGTGCGTACAAAATTAACTGTTGTGATAATAGCGACACTAAGTTAATTACCGTTCATTCAGAAGACCACCTCGTAACAAAAGAATTACAATTAAACCTAAACATTAACTAAGCCTTAACATTATCCTATTTTTACAAGCAACTTAAACTAAAATGTATAATTTTGTTGTTTTGTTAATGACTCGATATATTTTACGTATGCATTAAATACTCCCTGAAAATATCGTTCTGCCATGAATTGCTTATAAAAATGTGTCAAATGATTTTCTTCTACTTTTAATACACGGGTACCTGTAGCTGCTGCTAATGTCCATAAATATTAGTAATAATAAACGTAATGCTACCTATAAATTCAGGAGCCTGGCTGTCCTACACTACGCCCTACGTTTCTCTGCTTCCGATCCCGCTTTGGTTTAGAAGACTCCGGTGGCTATTATTTTTCTTACATGTTTGTAACTTAATCACGAAGGTTCTAAGTTGACTATAAAAAATCTCCGTCCAAAATTCTAAAACTATTAAGAGTTTTTTTATTCCACAGAATAAATATAATTATCATATCAAAGCAGCTGTATTGTTGAAACGTGGTTTAATCGTTTGTGAGTAACATGGTAATGTACGTCAGTCACTTGTAAATAGTTTTACTAAGCGGATAATTACTTGTCTAACCTATGTATAGATATTCTGTGTTAATAATTTTCATAATTTAAAAAATATTTGTTTGGTTCATAAAAATGTAAATAAGCGTCTGATATATACTATATCAGACTCTTGTGCGTTCTTATATATGTATATATTTATAATTACACAACGTTTTATATCACATCTTAATATAATAGATACAAAATTAGATGTCATTTGTCAAAAACTTACCTGCCTCCCGCCATTGTGTTTTCATATTTATCTTTTTTAGTACAATTCGCTACAGCACGACCTTACATTACGGTTATTTAATTTATATTAAAAGTGATTTTATATTCCTGTTTAAGTAGTATTAAAATATATGTAGATGGCTTGGGTGGCGGACAGAATGGCAGCTGTCATTAAGAAGGGGGTTTCTAAAAGATGTATTCGTATTAATTGTACGAAAACATTTTCACGAAGTAGAAATGACAAATCTTGCAATGGCGCCGGCGGTATTCGCGGTCGGCGAATCGACTTCCGTGTAGCGTTTCCCGCCAAAATGGATCGTATCCGGTGCAATTTGTCATTTCCCAATCTCAGGGAACCATAGAGTAGAATCAATTATAATAACTATTATTAGAGCAAACTTCATTAGAAAAGTTTCATAATAACAATATACTAATATTAAGAAATAAGAAAATAGATTTTAATGTTCGTTATCCAATAAAGAAAAATACAGTATGGTTAAATGACTATGGGAGAATAGTTATTACAACATGGAGGGTATCGTGAAGATATGTTTGTTGAATCGAATATAAAATATTCCGTAATACTTGTTAAATAATTTATTTTAATTTTAAGCGACTTTGGTCTAATCCAATTCGATATAAAAACACACATCTTCACACATCATCACTTTACACTCGTGCTGAGGCACGAGTGTAAAGACGTGTCTAGGGGATGTGATTAAAATGAAGATAATGAATTCAGCAGGTAATTGACCATAGTGTCACGTAATTGTGAGAACTGATTGTGTAATTAGCGCGACGAACCACTGAGGGCGCGGGAAACCGGCGCCCTCTATTTTCTAACACCCGTGGGAGGTGTTTATTGATAAAAAAGTTGTTATGACTAAATGTTTTTTATATAGGTGGCAAATGGGTGTAGATAGTTATTTTTGTGATGTTTTTTGGAAAATTGTCACAGGAAATATAAATATCGTATAGGTTTTTTTTTAAAAAAAGAAACAAATAAAAAAAGTTATCAAAAATTGAAATAACGCCATGCCATAGCCATAACCATACCTAATGATAGGCAAAAGTTTTTTGTCAAATCCTTTTTATTAAAAAATAGCTGTAAGTAACTCTATTAATTAAAGTGTTTACTTAGTTATTAATACAGATACGAAGCTGCAAATGTGTTGAAAAAAAAGTTTGTATAATGTAAACAATTTGAGTGCATCAATTTATTTCAATTTACAGGATTGTATTGTTTCGGCGGGTGAGGCGTTCGCGTTTCCGGACCGCGCTTCCGACACGAGACCGACGCGTGCCGCGCCATCTTTGAATTACACCCTACAACAATCACGCAGTGTTACTAGTTAAAACAACAAGCTCTCCCTAAATACATTTGAAACTTTATTACAAGAAGACACGATTTACTTTTCAATATTGCTGTAAGTACAGCAAAATGTTGTTTAATAATTATCTAAAGAGTAATTTCATACCATGCTATAAATTGAAGTCATGTCAGTGACTCCATGCAGCCAATATTTGGTTAAGGAGACATCTTTTAACAGTAAATCAACGTTGTATAACTAAACATACAAACATCCTCCGATAAGGATATTTAATAAATTGTACTTGTAAATCATACTTCTTAAGCAATGTTTTGGATTGAAATATTTTAATAACATTTTATTTGACGTTAATAATAATAAATAATTGTTTTAAAACTGTTGCTTAGATACACAATATGCTTTCCGTACCGGTACACAACACTCAATAATCGTTCAAATTGTTTTATTCAAACAATCTAAAAATACCTGAACGATTTTGATATTTTAAAATTGGTTGCTTGACAATGTTCTGCAGTTTTGAAAAATGGACATGAGCACGTGCCTTACATCCATTACAAAAACTTTTTACTGGAAGTTTCTTTTTCATTTTTTGTTGTTTTATGTCTGTGTTATTGCACATAAAATAATATGCTTCTCACACGTGCCAAAAACAAACAACATTTGACCTTACAGTTACAATTAAATCGGTCATTAACGTAACAAATAGATCAAATATAAATAGATGTGAGAACCGTATGTCAGTTTGTACAGAGGCGATTTCATGTATGCAATAGGCAAACATTGCCCTGCCGCGCCCTTTGTATACTCGATTTCATATTACCTGCTCATCGGTCAGTGTTCTAAGGTGAAATAATAATGTCCAATAAGCTATGAATTATTTACTACTAAGAAAAATAGGTAAAATCTGACTAATTACTATATATGTAGTTGAACTAAAAATACCACTTGTTTGAATGTGGCCAAAGTAAACAAGTATTTTCGACTTGCTTACTCATCGCTCAATACTATTTTATACCATGAAACTACAGTGGTGGGTAGTTTTTATAGTTAATACGATTTTAACAAGTGAATTGTGTAATAAGAAATATTTATTGGCCAACTTGTCCGAGTGACCCCAGAATTATTGAGTGAAGCACGCATCGAGTAGAGCATTACTAGCAAAGTTTTGTTTAACAATAGGCTAATGTTGCCATTTCTATGCGCGGAATTCCCCACCGGAAGGTGAAAACTTACGTACGGGGGAGTTGTGCAAGTTAGCTATTGTGGCGCCATCTACAACTGTCCGTTACACTGACACGTTTCCGGATTCTTCAAAAAGTCTTGACTTGTCAACAAACAACGGATGCCTTAGAGTTTCCTTGAGGGTCTTTTTATTCAATTCTTGAGTAGATTTATTGTCTGGTGAGTTTTATATCTTAATATATATGCAATACTTTAAAAGATACGTACAATAACTGCCACTAGCAAAGATTTAAAATGCAAAAGAATTATATACTTATTCTAGTTACAATAAAATGTATAGATGACGTATGAACACCGTACCATAACTGGCATCTAAGCGATAGAAGAAGCACCAAGCACCAAAAATAGTTTTAGCTTATTATTATCGAAAGTAACTAGATTTATATATAATATGTGCTATTCTAAATCATTTGTATACTTCGTTATAAAGTATAAATTTAATTGTAGGTACTGTAAATTAGGAGCTCATCACTTTCGAAGTCGCGCGTGGGTGCGTACTATTCGCAGCAAGGTTAGGATATAGTATTACAGAATCTATAACAACTTTAACCTGAACTCTACGAATTCCATTGAAAATATTTCCCGAGATATGTAACGGTTTTAATGGCATGGAGCTCCAAGTGTACTGGTCGACTTTCAAGATCAAATACACGATGTTTTCACTGCCTACGCGTATTGATGTACGTCATGGCCAGATTGAAAGTCACCTCGATCTGTCTATAGGGAAATTTTGAATTTGTATGGTCTTATTTTTAGCTACCATCAAAAGTTGCAAGTCTGTGTTTTTGTTTGTTTTTTTTCTTTATTTACCTACTAATAAGTATTTAATCATGGATTAAAGAGAGATGGTTAAGCTTACTTAAAACTTAAAACTTAAAAGTATGGAAGTTTGTATTTTATAAATAAATACTATTATTTCAAATATATTTTGTAGGCTTTTTAATTAAGCTTTTAAATTTTAAGATTCTGGATTAGTAGGTTATTGGACAATAAGAAATTGTAGAAACTACGATCGAGATGTAACTCAGTTTGCACCTTGCCGGGCTGGAATCATATTTATTTTAAAAGTCAGTGAGAATGTGTTAAAGTTATTTTTTTCCAACATATAATTTTACGTACTAGTACTAGAGACATATGACCATAAGTAAAATCGAAATAGCTCCTTGTTAACTTAGAAAAACATGCATTCTCAGGTTCTTAAAATTGCAAAGAAAAGCTGCGATGAAATGAGAGTTATGCTCGGGGAACCTAAACTTAAATTATATACTACTTCAGTTATTGTTTTTAGTTTGCAGTCCTGATGTACACACGTCTGAAGTAATTTTTTTTAACTAAGTTGCAATTGAACACAGGTCTCTCAGGAAAAGCGATGCCACCGAAGATATGCAAAAAATGCATACCAGCTGACAAAGCAGGATCCTCACCCATTCTAAACCAATGACGGCCCATTAGCCCCAGAGGCTAAGGTCGAGAAGTTGTTTATGCTATGCTTAGTGGTCGAGAGAACTTCGTAATGCAGACCATAGATGCCGCTACATTTTGTAGCGTCATCCATGGTCTCATCTATGGTCTTAAACATTCTAATTACAATGTTTAACTAAATCACTCATCTCACAGAGTCAGCACTACACAAATAGCCAAAAAGACGAAACGAACTGTCATGTGTTATATCTATATATATGTTAACAAAATATCGTTCGCGTCCGTGCCTTATTCGGGCATCTGTTCGCCAATACGCAATTAATGTTACTAGCCAAATGGCAAAATTAATAACAACAAACAAATAAGTGATAAAATTATATATTAATGATGCCATTCGTATATGTCATCAAGTTTGGCAAGTGATACTGATGTAAATATAAGTGTTTTATTGTTAAAACTAATGGATGTAAAACATTGTTAATTAATTATTATGTAGGATAACCTACGCCCACATATAAATGTAGTTGGCTATGTTATTTGGGTTAAAAACAATATACTTGCAGTAATTCACATACCGTCGGCTAGCATAGGCAATAGATTTTTAGCTAAGTAGTGTTGGATGCTAACAATACCATGTTATATTATTTACGTCTTCACAGGGCAAAGCGATAGATGTCAGTTAATATTGTTTTTCTCTCTTAAAACTGCCGTCAGTCGACATCGGTTACAATCAAGGCATAGCCAGGACAGTAAACAAATTTTGCGTAGTTTATTTTAACTTTATCTTGATATGGTGGCTTTATTTAAAGTCTTAATAGGAAATAAGTGTGTAAAACATACATTTGCGACAGCCTCGGGGCTGTATGAGAAATATCCTGTTCCTTATAACAAAAACTATATATTATATCCGTTGTCTAGTCTAGACGATTATAAAATCGTTAAAATAAATTAAGTAATGGAAATCCCTTAATACAACTATGGAATATTGTATCTACTACTGACTAATTAATAAAATGACATCATTATTCAACTGCTTGTTAACATAGGTATTATTTATTTTTATCATCATATACAATAGTGTTTGGTTCGAAACGTATGTTACCCACATACGTAAAAAAGTATAGTCTGTTTTGTCACCCACTTTAATAAGCGTGAATATAATCACATTCATTTTTAATTATGATACATGGTACATTGTAATTGATGTCGTAATAATATAAAGCTAAACAGTAATTAGCAGAAGACGTGTAACAGAGTATTCGAAAGTCGTTAAGATATAATGTCTGATCTTGAGCGTGCGCAGCTAAATATAACGTTGATAACGGGCCAAATATCTATAAAACACTTTTAAAAAGTAGATTTTATTTTTTAATTATACTTATATTTATATTATACCTATAATTATATTATATTTGTATGTTACAGCGTTCCAATGCGAGAATAATCTACTCTCTGCTAAAAATCCTTCTAATTTTGAAAACAACGCTAATTGGTAAAAATATATTATATTAACATTTGTGAACCTTATTTAACTATAATTTAACCAAGTATATAACTTTATTTATATATATTTCTTAAAAAATAAACAAATTACAATTGACATTCCTATACGTTTGTGTTCGTAACCAACGTCCACGACTAAATTCGACACTGAATGATATTTTTATAACAACAAAACAATTTATTTTGTTATAAAAATATATACTTTAACAACATCCGGTCTTGAGAAGGACATTCTATTTTGTCTGACCTTACATTTGACTGGGTCACGTTTTATACTCTCAAAGAAGTTGTAAAAGCAATAATAAACAATATTTTATTTAACGATTTTTACATAACTGGTAAGATTTTTAAAATAACAGTTCTCCTATCGTTACGTATAAATTACTTGTATCCGACTTTTTTAAAGATTTAAATCGACATATATTTTAAATATTGGTAGATAAGCTAATAAATAGCTAAAACGTCCGAATATAGTTGCGTAACTTAGCTGTTTTCTTTATTTATGAGCAAAAAAGTTTTCATAATTTATTTTCACTCAAAATGAGTCTTTAAGCACTTCATAAATCTGGCATATTTACTCAAAAAATATTACCACTGGAAACTGATTCATTTTAAGTGGGAATAATTTATTTTTTTAATGATCCATGTAATGAAATTATATTCAGTATAGACATTATAAATACAATTCATGTTCTGTTTTGTCTTAATTCATTTTGATTACAAATATGTTAATAATATTAATTAAGACAAAGGCGACTAGACAACAAAGACATTGATTAACAATGTCCGTTAGTAAATTTAGTAGAAAAAGTATAAAATGAAATGTTTACTGTATACGCGGGGGCGGGCGAAATGGTTGGGCGCCACCGCCCTGCGCGTCAGTGCGCGCCCGCCCAGGTCCGACACTCGACGTCGGCTCATCACACCACACACCCGCTAATAACGATCATTATTTAATCGGTAAGGCCTAGTGATTCCTCGTGCAAGTGTACACAACTTCATTGTGCCTTCAGTGTTTTTTCTAGCATTAACTGTATTTTGTATTGCCTCTTTAAGAGGTTCAACAGCACGTAAGTTTTACTATGACATAACGGCAAGTGATTTTTCAGCAGAAGATCAATTAAAAATATTGGTGATTGATTTACACCAAAGATTTATTATTAACTCGAAGATAATAAAAAATGGCTTTTATATAAAACAAATAATTTTAGACATTTTAAACTTAATTAAATTTAGTATAAAACAATAATGAAAGGTTTTGAAAATATTTCACATTAATGTTTTAAAGATTGAATTGATTTTTATTACTTCATAATACACAGCTATTAAGTGTCTATAAGTTATCGCTTTGAAACAGTCTTTGCAAAAAATTCTAAACTGTAGTCTAAATTAAATTGTTTAATGTAATTATACATAATTGTAAATGCGACTTTATGTGTCACATTTGAATGCTGTGAATCCGATCCGGCCACCGCGCGTCTATTTTTGGCCGCACACGCCTAGCCAAATTTGCAATAACCACGTATCGACGCGTCTTCATGTATTTTTGTAGTGTTTTATAATTGCATATTTTAAACATCGACTTACTCATGGCTGATATTGATTACAATTAGGTCAAAAATGAGACAATTCTATGTACATTCTCGTACCGGAAGTTGCGTGAAGAATATTTAATGTCAAGTTTACCTTATCTTGAGTACGATTACAATGAAATTTCTGTCTCTAAGTAAGACATGGAGGGGTTTATATAATTTTATATCTGCTATAATATTCACGATTTTAGACTAGAAAATAGTAAATAGAAGTAGTAAGTAGAACTTTTTACGTATAGATACGTTTGTATTATAAAATCATCAGATACTTATATAATTATGCCAATCATTAATAACGTGAAAATGCATGAGCTGTCGATCTCACGTCCAGAATTTGATTAATGAAGCTTCTGTTTTCAGAAATAGATTATTGACGCAAATGCGCTGATATTATAACACCAATGTTTAGCCCACTTATAAACAATATTTGAATTAAGCTGTTTTAATATCAGTCAATAACGGATAAACATAATAAATTATAAAATAACAGTATGCAAGAAAAACCCCTTAGACATGTCTTATATTTTAATTAAAAAAAAAATCCATTCTAAATTACATTCCTTTCAGAACCTTGAAAGTTTTTCAGTCGAAAGCAGTAAGCATAAGAATTAGAAACAAGGTCGTTGAAAACTTGAAAATAGCCAGAGAATCATAGTTTGTGAAAACGAGTATTTTACTCGTCACTAGTCATATTGGCGATAAGCCAAGTCCATGGGCCATTCGCCACGGCACCTAGCCATCGAGACGGCTATTTCTATCTTACACCTACGTCATTGCTCTATTTACGTGGTCATTGTATTATGTCACCTGATAACCATAAAGCATCATACGAATGTAAATTGTAATTGTATTGTTACAGAAAACGAGCACGACAAAGCAGTCAAAATGTTTAAAAATCATTTAGAAATGATTGGGAGGAATGAGACGCCGTCGAAGAAGGCCAGGTTCTGGCAGTCTTACGTACGATCTCTAAAAGGTTAACTCTTCTTATACATCTGCTGCTTTTTAACTGAATTTCCTTACTGATTGAAAAAAAAACTTATTTGGCACAATAATTTCAATCGATTGCTACAAAAGAATATACACTGAAATTATCGAGAACATAGTATTCAAATGTTATTATTTGTACAGGATCAGAAGATATCAGGGCTGAAGAGAGGTACAGACCAAGCCGCCGCAGCGTTTTTCCTGACCTCCTCACAACCTACCCCTACAGCAAATCCATCTACGACAGCCCCGTAGCTGCTGCAGAGAGGATCACCGTCCCTGGATACCG
Organism: Leptophobia aripa; assembly: GCA_951799465.1. Lineage (NCBI taxonomy): Eukaryota > Metazoa > Arthropoda > Insecta > Lepidoptera > Pieridae > Leptophobia > Leptophobia aripa. Next base: position 6,080,796 of record OX637267.1, on the reverse strand, counting down.
TTACCTGCCCGTCCACCGTGAAGTCTACGGATACTCCCCAAGACCCATCTACGCGCACAACTACCCTCGCTCCCTCGACTCTTACAGGCCAAGTTAGTAACATTATTGCCCTAGCTGCTTGAAATTTGTATTCGCATTCTTGTAACATACTTGTAACTCATAGAAACCCTTATTAAATGTAACTTGTATATATTCAGACGTATACCAATATATTTAAATGTATACTTTACAATGTTACGGCATCATTGTTTTGATTGTTTCAGCGTCAAAATCCGGAGCCGTTTAATCTTCCTAATTTCGCATATTGAATATGCTTTAATAAACATTCATATGTACCTACTATGTATATTATTATTGCTTAAGCTATCCAATGTCATGTAATGATAAGTTGTATTTTTTAAAATAAAGCCTTACGCTACCAATTTATGTGAGACCGGTAGAATGCTCGAAGATTTCGCTCAAACAGTGAATGTCTCAAATACATACACCAACTACGCATACGCAATCATGTTAAACAAATCTCTGAACAGCAGGGTTTTATGTTCTAGGCGAAACTATTTTGTCGAGCTAGACCAATTTGTATGGAAATGGTAACGTGGCTTCACAACGCGGCATCAATTATCAATTCCGTAAATTAGTTTAAGCTTGACGTAAAATAATTTTACCTAGAAGAGTCCTTTCATTACCAATGTTCATTGCATTGTTATAGCAGACAAGTGTCTAATAATAAATATCTGCTTGCACAGCATAACAGCATGGCACATAAATTCACCTCTGCATCATTCACACATATATTTTAAACTGACTTCAAAATAGAAGAAGGTCTTATATTTAGTTAATTTTTGCAACTATTCATAACATTTCTCAGTTCATTTAATTGGTGGACATCGTTAGGTAATTTTCGAATTAAATACGTTTAGTTCCGAAAAAGGAAATGATACTATCAAATAAACACAGAAGTGTGTCAAGTAATTTCTACACTTGCACCGTTTAATTTAGTTTACATTTGTATCTTTAGTTTTGAAGCTGGTTTTTTTAAAAATAATAATTCCATTTCATTAAATCTTCAAGCCTTCCCCAGGTCACATTTGTTTATTTATTCATGACCCTTTCAATTCTGATTCATTTAAATCTTTCCTCATCTACAAGTTAATATCAAATGGTTTTTATGAATCAGGGTTTATCAGTCAGCTACATCGAGGTGAGTTCTATTCAAGCTATATATAAATACAATCATTACTAAAGCTTGCTACGCAATCTAACGTAATCATAACTGTTCGACTAAACATCTCTTTTTTCACGTATTAAATTAAATTTCTTAATCTAAGTCTCTGAACATTCACGTTTTGATTTTAAGGTTTATCTTTATTACGTTTAATTAAAGTCCTCTAAAAAGGACCGTGTTTTCATATTCGTATTTTTTTTAAACTATCTCAATATTCATAAAGTGACATCTTGTTTTTCGCGTAGTTTACCACGTGCCCAGGCGCACCCGACGAGGCGTTGATCCCTTCGACGCACACAAAGCATGGCAAGACCATTTGGACAGGCTGTCCGCTATCGACCGTTTGTACCCCTCCCGTTACGGACTCTACTTGAAGGACAAGGCTTACCCAATCACTGACCTGAGCGCCCCAATTGTCGACCCCTTGAACCCCAAGAGCCTTAAAGGCATCGAGTATGAACCCGACAACAAACCCCACTGGGGAACAGGTAAATTTTAATACATGCACGAAATTTTTTTGCTATAAACAAAGTTCAGGCCACGGGAAGCTATTAACATTGTGATTAGGTATAAAATTAATAAATAAATCGTCACGAAATAAATATCTCCGTTTTTGACCTTGCAAGCGTGATGTATATAGAGTCTCGTGGAATGAATCATTCGAACTGTCGTTCGTTTCTTGGTCTTTTTTCGGTGTCTCAAAAAGACTAGCGAACAAGTTTATTCAAGTTATTAGATCTGTGCTGTGCTTAGGTCTTGAATGCATCCAACTGGATAAATTTTACTTTGGAAACATTCCTGCCGAAGCGAGACATGAGATATATGTATTTAGATTTTCTATTGAATAGACAATGCTCACTACAAAATTCCATCGTGTTGAATTTTTTTGTGCGTGAACTTGCCTATGAGATATATTTTATGATTGAAAAAATTAAATCCTTTTTTAAATTTTCTGACCAATTTGTGTATCGTTCAGTATCTAATAGAATATCTCTTTTATAACTCAAAATTATAAGTCTTTTTTTCGTTTAAATGTGTAAAGATTTTGGTGTAGTATTAATTGAGATGTTACTATTAATTCACTGAATTTACGTTATTATATACCGAGTACAAATTTATTTACATACAACTAACCAACCATTTTATAATTAAAATATAAAAGTACAAAAATATCGTGTTTAATTTAGTAGTTTAGTACCTACCTCTCATTTGCATATATCATATCTAAATTCTTCATTAAAAGTTCTGTCAAGCGGTGGGGTAATTCATGCGGTGCATTGCCGCCATAGAAGTGTTATAGTTTACGTATAGTTAATAAGGATGCTTTTCTATGGGTCGACTTATTATTGCTCAATTGTTACGCCACTGCTATTAAACTCATGTTACGTGCATGAACTGCATTGTAAATATACGCAAGAGAACATAATATGGGAATGTTTATCGCAACGAACAGTACACTCTATAAGTATAATAATTTTAATGTCCCATTCGAGTGGTACTGACCATGAGACTTCAATGAAGGATCTTGGCCATCGCGGTTGTCGGATGAGTTCGCTAAAGATCCATTTTTCGCTGATGCCGAAAAATGGGCAGGTTTCGATCGATCCTTAAGAGGGAAGTCTCCTACACCTGTGAAGCCCCGGATAAGTTCTCCTCGTGACTGTGAGGTAGCATTTGATTCTGATGGTAAGGGCACAATCTCTTCGTCACAACCCTCAAACTCTTGTCTCTTATCTACATATCTAATCTGTTTTTATATAGTAGTTAGATTTATGGAAATTGGTGAATTAGAATTACGACGTCTACATTCACATTTGATTCCTCTCTCTGAGTGTACATGTTCACTAATAATGCACACAGGAATAACTAATAAACGTGTAACAGCTTCTAACCATTTGAGTGAATTTGAGTTTTAATTTACACTAATCGTATAATTATTTAACAATTGATTGCAAGAAATTTAAATTAACATATTCTTTTATAAATTTAATAGAACACTAAAATCTTAGTTTATATAACAATTAGTGCTTGTAAATGCGCTGTGATTAAATAAGGGCGATGACGAATAGAGGGTTGCCATTAATTAGTACACGCTATAGGTGCCCCGCTGTACAATGCTGGCGGACTCAGGCGCAGGCCGTGGGCTGACATTTTCAACCCGAGCCCATCTCTGCCCATTTCCGCAATCACGAGGGACCCTTTCTGGTACGATTGGCCCGAGCTGAGGCCCGTAGCGAGATGGGACCGCAGCCCTTCATACATCCGCGACTCCTACTTGTCTCCAGTGAAACGCACCTTCCTTTGGGACAAACATCCGATCAGGCCCTTAGGTTAGTGGCCATCGACGCATTCTGAGCTGTAAATCGCCTTCTATCTTCTTTTCTAACATTGGTTTATTTAATGCTATTCTCTGATCACGGCAGATTTAATGGTGGCTGACTTATTCACTGTGGACGATCTAAGCAAGACAATGCCCTTTGTTCGTAGTCTATAGAATGTGAACATGGGGTATGTTCTATAGGTAATATTGGTCCCCGAGTAGCTAGATCGTTGTCACGTGTTGGTCCTTTTGTTGTATGTTATCAAAAAATAAAAAGGTTGTTGCCATGTTGGAAAATTTCTTATTCATTATTTTCATATGTTATCTGTTATTGTAACTTGCGATATTTATCTTCAGTTCATGCAAGTATTCATTAATCGAAACCAATATGTTTTGTATCTATAACAATGATGCAATCTGTATAATATCATATATCATACATGGTACATGCATTAATTTTAATCACATATTAATAAAATAATTTTCGTTTATCTGATTTTTCATACACTTATTAAAATAACAACCTATTTACTAACTACAATTTCTAATAATACTTACGTTGTATATAAAGTCAACATTTACGTAAAAATAGTTTAACTATAGTTAAAGTATTTACTGTGATGATGCATTATATTACAGACATTTTTAGAATTATATATCCAACCTGAAACAAATTTTAAATTAGGATAAAAATGGTTGCAGTTTTTATTTGTTTAAAGTTATTTTTACACAAATAAGAAACAGTAAACAATTTTGTAACGAAATACCGTACACAACAAACTACTTAATCTCCTAGACGCGATTTAATCCATGCTTACTGTAATTATCTTGTAATATGGAAAATACTTGTATTATTAGATTGTATAAATGTTAATGACACCATTAGGAAACGTTCACGCGCTCTATAATTAAAGACATCCGTATTCTGTTACTTCGACGGTACCTAATCTTTACTTATACATTCTATAAATAGTATATGATATTAATTGACTATGGACTCAATTATCCATACAGCTTAGAGTTAATCACCTCCAGAACTAACTTCTGGAGGTGGTTAGGTACTAGACCCGTCTTACACTCAGAATAGTATCTATAGTAAAGATTATGTATCAGATGGCATTGGTTCTCCACCATTATGGGGCAATTTTTATAATTATTTTATTATTATTTCAGCTACTGCTTTTTAAAGGCCGGTCAACGAAGCCACTGTTTCAAATCGTGCAAATTATATTAATATGAACACCAGACACGACATCTTATTATACGATAAATAGATAATTTTCCATCCAAAAAGAATTAATATCAAAGACTGCAATAACATAGTTACTGCCTCAGTCACCAACTTTGTTATGTTATAATTGTTTTTATTTTATTTAAATATTTTTATGTACTTCAAAACAAAAAAAATAATAAAAGTTTATCAAAACGAATATGTTTTTATTTTGTCCATTTGTTTGTTCTCGTAAATAAAATATGTAAGAAGTGATATTTTAAGTTTAAGGTTTCATCAGTTCATTCGGTTATTTTAAACTCATTAATTGTTTTTGGTTCAATTGAACTGGCTAGTGCGATAAAGAAGCGTCAGACGTAACATGTTCAGGGTTACGGTCATTTATTTAATTTATTCAACACTATTAAAACAATGTATGAATTTGACATGATTTGGGATGCACAAAAAAATCGACGAGCGACATCTATGTTGTGCAGCCAAAATCATTACGATAACGTCATCGATCCTGAATCGTATCAATCTGAATTGCAACATCGCAACGAAGTTCTCTCATATTAGCCACTGGAGCGTACTTCAAGCCGCCAAGTCTATGGGCACTACAGATCGGATCGACCTTTCTTTCTTTACACGCTACTCAATAATTTTGTTCGTTCATTTATTAATAAAACTCGAGCACTGAAAATATAAATTTGAGATAATCTATGGTATAATGATAATATATGCTCTGGGGATTTGACGCTGAAGCTTAAGGCATTTCTGAACAACAAAGAGAATGGCCATTATTATTAATTAAAAGTGTTAAAACTTCATTTGGAATTAAAATACTGGTCGAATGTAACAGGTTTTAATAATTTGCAATTTTTATTATTTCGGATGATTCATTAAACACTAATGTTGTACTAGTCGATGTCAATGTCAACAGTACATTCAAATTTTATCCGTTGACTGTGAATCTATAACGCATCAGCTCAGTTATTTATGCTTGCAAGCAAATAATTTTCAAGAATTTCTAATAGTTAATACATAATATATTTAATATTTATACATGGAGGGTGAAAACATCGTTGAAGATGGTGATGCATCAGTTTTTCAAACAACATTTGATAATCTTTTTATTTTGAGAGAATTCGCTAATATTTCTAATAGTTTAAGGTAAGAGTTTTAATGCATAGAGTGAGAATTTGTTATACTTTAACTTACATAGTTAATTATTTATTTTTTTAATTTTAGCGATGAAGACTTTCTAGCAATAGTCCCTAGGGAAAAAATGGAAAGTTTACGTTGGATTTCAATCTTCAGATGTATAAAGCAAGATATTTTTGACATGATGGTTAGGGAAATGAATAAAATGTGGAGTTTTGAAGATATGCGTCAAAAGCTAGAAATACTTGAAACACAACGAGAAAAATATTTAGAAATCAACCCTCATAATTCAACTTGGTAATTGCTCATAACTTTCTAAATAGACTGACGTAATTAGTGAAAATAGTAAAATATTTGGGCAAATATTACTGTTGCTAGTGCATTCAGTATGGTAGTCATTGCTGGTAAGGTAACACAAATCTCAGTGCCTTTAGACCAACTTAGTCATATCAAATATTATTAAAGAATTAAATATTTAAAATGCCTTAATGTATAAACGAAAATTCATGATATGTCACTCATCTTGTTTACTGATACAAAATAGACACATTTTGTAAAATCAACTGAATGATATTTAATTCAGATATCATTAAAGTATCCTGAACATTTTCTCTGTATTTTAGGCGACCCCAGCATGAGAGTGTTAAAAATCAAATAAGGGCGCTAGACGCTGGAATTTTGACAAATCAAAAAACATTACTCAAATCAATATTAAAGGAGTATGATGACAAAGTAAACAAGTTAAAGAGGACTGTGAAATCTAAAAGAACATATCTAGCAGTTCACTCTTTGGATATTCAAAGATATGAAAAGACTGTTGAAGAAGTGATGTCTAAGATATGTGAGAAAATCCAAACTCATACATCACTGGCAGAAGAAATTACACCCGAGTTTGACAGTGATGTATGGACGAGTGAGACTCAAAAGGATGTTGATTAAGACTTAAATGTTCAATAAAATTTATATTTCAGAAAAAAATTGTACACACTTGAGAAACATAACAAAATGTACCTTATTCTACATCAAATTAACAGTTGTTAGTATTTTGTGTTACAATATGGTGAAGAAACAAGCGTTTCAATACTTAAAAGCAAATTGCACAAAAGCTACTGCCGTGTTTTTCTAAGCAAATAATATCTATGAAATGAAAATGTTTTATCCTACATAAAATTTATAGATTTATTCATCTTTACACACATAATACATATCTGATTTTGACATTTAATACACCTACAATTACAAACCTTGGACAAAACTCATGGTTAATGCAACAAAATAAAACAAAAATAAACATCTTATTTTATAAAGTAATATTTATTAATGATTAATAGTTATTGACATTGTTAACATAGCTAAATAATAAATTGTACAATGCAAAACCTGCATATAATTTTTATATTAAATAATATAGCAATTGCACTATTGTTGCGAGGACTACACTTACTACAGTCATATAATTTATATCAAGTGATGGACATGCAGATAAAGCCTCTTGAGGAGATTTGATAATTTGCCAATAATTTTGAAATTTCTACTTATCATAAAGTAATACTGCATGCAAATTAACATAAATTTCACTGGGGACATTGGCAAGTCCTATGAAATTGCAAAGCCCTTTAAAATAAACTTATTATTATTGATGAAGGCTAATATCATTTCTTAGGCCAGCTCCTCCTTTCCATTTGTCCAAACAAAAGATAACACGAAATATAATTTAGAACGACAGCTGTTTTTAAAAAACGTTGTCCTAAAAACTTATAATTTTTTTGTTTTATTCAACCAATTCTACTTAAGACCTATTATACTTTACATTATAGGCACATTAGTTCCAGAATAAGAAACTTAAACGTCTTCGATCCACTAAAAACTAAATTTGAAAAATGCCTTGACGCTTGTCCAATGCCCGCATCATCTGCCACTTTCACTAAATTTCCCTACAATGAGTCAAAGAAGAGGTAAGGCTTGCATAAGGGACCGAAAAAGCTGCAATCGAAAGACACCGCCGATCTTCATCAAAAAGAGCGATTCATTCTCAAAACAAAGGCACATAAAGTGGAAAAAATAATTTACTATACAAATTTCGGCCTTGTCTTAGGATTGCAATTTAATATTATGATACAATAAAATTATTTGTAGCATCGTTCTCACTGTGCAGCACACTGGATCCCAAACGTCAGTTATTTCTTTTTGGGCGGCGACCGCTGGGGCGTGGCTGGCCTCCCACTGTTGATGCCATTGTACTGATATTTGGCTTTCTTCTCAGATGGTTTCAGTATCTGTTTAATTTTTAAAAATTGCAAAACAAATGTTGTTACTAATATTTGGCCATCTTAAATTTTAAAAAGTCAAATTCTCTTACATTTCTGGGAATAATTAAGTTATTCAATGGATTTTGATATCTTAACCAACACCAAGATCCTACTTTTTATTGTATACTATTTAATATAAGATTTAAAATATATATTTACATCGCTGTAACACAAACACATTGATAACTTGACTTATATAGAATTGTCTAAACAAGGAAACAAACCTGAAAAGAGCACATTAGTGTCTCATCAACAGACATCATACCACCAGCATTATCAAATTCCCCACAATAGTTTGGAGCAGAGAAGAGCGTCACAAGCTGTCGTTTGGCGAAGAATTCATAGCCATCCTCAACAACCTGACAAAACATAAAACATGAATAAAATGATGGTTGGTATGAGTAATATCTTTATAGTTATTTTATAAGATAAGGAGACAAACACTAGCCTGCAAGCTGCCAAAAAGACAACACGCGACGCAGTCTTTAAAATATGTTTATTTAATTTGGATCTCTCTTTTATCTCTTATTAAAGAGAAGATTGCTTGCCAAATGCTACACATGAATAAATTACCTTTACACATTAAGTATATACAAATAAAAAAAAAAGTAATCAAAGATTACCTGATGAGCTCTACAGATCAAGTCCAAATCGTGCCTGTTGAGAAATTTGCTGACAACATCAGGACCAAATGTGAATGATACTCCACGGTCATTTTCACCCCAACCTTGTACATCCTTATCGGGATCCGACCACAGCAAGTCGCAAAGTAAACCTGAAAAATATTGACATTATTGTACAATTTTAGAATTCAAATTTACCAAAAAAAATACAAAAATTCATCATTTTTGTAACATTCAAAATTTGAAAATTCCTTCCTCATCTTCATTAAATTAATGACATCACAACAAAAACAACTTTTTACCAGTCTGTTAGTAAAGTCATCAGCTTGTTACAATTACATACATAAATAATTGCTCCCTTAATTTAATATAACAAAGCTATTGTATAAATTGCAATTCATTATTACCAGTATCGGGTACATCTGTGGGTCTCATAATTCGCCGGATCTGCTCCATGCCCTGCAGATCTGGTGATAGTCCACCATGACAGCAGAATATTTTCTCATCAATGATAGCGGCGATAGGTAGACAGTTGAAACAGTCCGTGAACGTTTTCCACAGTTTTATATTGTAACGGCGCTTGCATTCATCATAAAAACCTGAAAGCAATTCAATTGTATTTGTCATATCCTTTATATATAGTATAGATAATATTCTATAAAATAACTTAGATATTATAGTCAAAGGACAATGGTCACCCAATTTAAAATACCTATTATAAGTCATGTTAAAAAGCTGAAAAGCATCTGGAAGCTACAAAGCTTTTTCAGTACTTAAAATGTTATCTTTATACAACTAAAATAAACAAATAGTTACCATAAATACGATTTATACTCGCGCACTCGTGGTTACCGCGCAATAGGAAAAAATTCTCTGGATATTTGATTTTATAAGCGAGTAATAGACATATGGTTTCGAGAGATTGTTTGCCACGATCCACGTAGTCGCCCAAAAATAGATAGTTTGCTTCGGGAGGGAAACCGCCATACTCAAACAGACGCAAAAGATCTGTGTATTGTCCGTGGATATCACCTAAAACATTAATTATTCTATTATAATAAATTACCACAAAAAAACCATCTCCAAATACCTTTTTACCCAAAGATCCAAAATACTACCCAACACTTCTATGTCAGTTCCAATATATCTATCACTGACATATAGAAAAAAGGACAAGCAGATATTCTATATATTCATGATTGATATTTTAATCACAATAATATAAACTTTGCCGTTATTAAAAATATACATTTGGCTCTATAAAAAGCAGCTGTAAGGATATTACAGACTTTACACATATTCTTAACATAAAAATAACACATTATTTAGTTTGTTCAAAGTAGTAAAAACACAACAATATCTAATTTAAATTGTTAATAATATTTATACTTTGAATATTTTTTCAGTCTGTATGATAATTTATTAACATGCAAGAAAGGGATCAACACAGCTTATCTGATCAATGTTATATTTCTTATAGGATTCTTACATGCAACAAAACATACATTGTATAAGTTACATCTTGCTGAGTAATTTTTATTAGTATGACATATGGTATAATCTATGTTCTCTATAACATATGTTTGTCAATCTTCCTATGTAATTCCTCATATTGACATTGTATGTTAGATTTAAAGTTATATGGAAAATTTAAGCTATATACTGTAGTTGCTTTACTAGAATTTCAAAAAAACTTTGTTTATATATATTTTTTTTAATGAATAAAAAATTAAAAGTAATAAAAATTATTATTAAAATAAAATTTATATTAATACTTACCACAAATTTTTAACGGTGCTTCCAGTTCCAAAAGTATTGGTTGTTGTAGAAAAATTTCTCTAGACTTGGTGCATAATCCTCGCACCTCAGATTCTGACATCTGCACTGTTTTGCCTGGGCGGCATCCTCGAACTGCCAAAATATAAAATAAAGTACAGTATAAAACATTCACTATACTTTAATTAAACAAGTATAGATTACAATAAAAGTTATATTATTATAAACACCACTTAAACATTTCATTTAACGTTTTAACAATAATAAATATAAATTTAACGCTCTTATTTGTAAGTACTTATCTAAATTATTTTAAATTTAAATAATTAGTCTTTTACAAAAAAAAACAATTATGTATTTGATATTTTTTGAATTTACTGATCAGCTTGCGAGTTTTAATTTCAACTCATGAGTGGTTATCAATTAAATGATATTTTAATACTGCAAAAACAATACAGCAATCTATTTCAGTCAACCTGAGAGATAAGTAGCTGAGCAGAAATTCTAAGCAAAAAAATAAACAGTTACAAACTCTTATAAATTCTAAAATTAACATAATATACAAGAAAATTTATTTTGCAATCCCCTATGGATTGTCATATTTCAAATAAAGCAGTGGCTACAAATAAGACATGAAATAAGTATACAGTTTCAATACACATTTAAAGAACAAAAGTATAACTGAAATATCTAGCAAAGTACAATCCTTAGAAGTCTGGAATTAAACCATACATTCTCCTGAAAAGATGTCTTTGAATTTGCCTTTTCGCCGTGCAGTTTCCTGTTGCAGTCTGAATACTGATGTAACCCATAAAAAGCAGCATGATAAAGTGAAATCAAATAGTAAAGTAATACACCATAGGAACAAAGCACAACAATCAGCCGATTTAAATTGAAATGAATTCCGTCAGAAATCATACGACATATCACTATTAAAATGGACTCAAAACTCTCTAAAATTAATTAACATGTAAAATCATGGAAAGTTTGTATGTGTCCTGTATCCAAAGTCTACACTGCTCAAGAGATACATATAAGAATCGGAATAATCGATTGATTTTAGGTGTTCGACTAATTTACTATACCTATACACATAACACTGAATCATATTAATTACGCAATTTAGTGCACATAAACACCTAAATTATTTCTTACACTTAATGCCGCACAAATCAATTTAAAAAACGGTTTGGATTACAATTAAAGCAAAATATTACCTTCTAAAAGTCTGTGAATAAGACTATCAACATTTAGTTCCTCCGCCATGTTTACTACACCACGAAATATTACGTCAAACTTGATTCCAGAGTCAAGACTCAAGAGAGCTGCTGATTGCTGGATTTAGATTCAAGAGTATGCAAATGTTATTCATGAAATGTCTTTTGAAAAATAGATATTGTCTATGAATTTTGACCTCGTGACCAAAGTAAAAAAATAATTGGCTTAAAGGAAGCCTATTTTTCAAATGTGTAACTATTTTAATTGTAGTGTGTTGTAAATAAATAATTATTGCTAAATGCAAATTATTATTTTTTGTTATTGCGAATTCACAGAATTTTTCCATACTGCTTTTTTTATAAATGGTATGTAAAATTAAATTACACTAAATTAAGTCATGCATGTGTGAAGTGGGTCGCTATATTTATTACTTTATTATATAGCTTGTGACGTTTTCTAATCTAATCTGGAGAATGGCAACAACAAGCTAAAAATTGGTTAAATATCCGTTAATACTTTAACGTGTGAGTCAATGTTACTGTAGATATTTTATATAATTTAAAGTTAAAAAGCATTTTAAAAAAGGAAAAACGATATCATATGCCTTATGAATTAATTAGTTACGACATCGTTTTATACTTTATTTTAACTAGTGATTAGTTAATTATTCTGGCCTGGTTTTTTTATTTAATAATCTGTTAAATATTCCCAAAGACAAGTGCATAGACTGCCGTAAATCATAGATTATCCATGATTTGTTTTTAAATTCCATTTCATAAATTGTATGGGCAAAATGTCGCTGTTCTTGGTTGTCAAGCTATTTTCTCACCGCAATGTGCCGTTCTGGCGCATACTATGTATGAAAAATTACAGTTTGGCGTGTGCGTTGTATTTTATTTTAGACAAGACTTGACGGCTATTTAAAAAACTCCATGGCTTTCTATTGGCTAACGCTACATCGTTGGTTCGGATTTTCGTAAACATCTTAAACGAAACAAGACTTATTTACAGTCTAATGGGAGTAAATTAGATGTTTATACAAACGTATTAACGGTAGTTTATGTTGAAAAAGAAGTCTTTAGTTTTGGTTTTGGGCCAAGCCATAATTATTCAGAACCATGGAAGAAAAGGATAGTGATCAAAGTTTCAGTGAAGAGAGTAGTAGTAGTTCATCAGACAGTTCTAGCGAAAGTTCCGAGAGCGATGATGAGATTATGGAACAAGTTCGCATACTAGGTCATACAATAGAACTTCCTCAAGATCTTTGTGAAGATCCTGCCTTATTTAAAGAGTTCTTTTCAATGAAGACTTGGGATGGTTTGGCTGATAAACACAAAGATCTCCTAAAAGATCTTTTGCCAAAATTTGAAGAAAATGATGACAAGGAGAAGGAAACAACCCTAAAAATGCTTTTTAATCATGATCCTTTTCATTTTACATCTCCTTTAACTTGTTTCTTTAAGAATTTAAGGCAAGGTAACTATAGGCCAGATATTGCAAGGATGAGAAAGTTTCTGACAAAAGCTAGGGCAAAACAACAGAGGCATAAGGTCAAATATTTAGAATAAAATTGTAAGTAATATTTTGTTTTTTGAACATTACTGAATTAATATTTTTTTCAGATCAAATCATACTATGCTAAATTGTTGCCTGAAGTACTCATATCTAGAGAACGATTACTAGCAGTGGCTAAGTCTTCTCCACCAGGGCTTATTCCTCCTATACCATTACTTCCACCTAAACCATCATCAAAAAATAACTACAAACCATTGTATGTCAGAGCAAGATACAGGTACTTTGAGGAGCTATCAGCTATATGGAGTGAAGTTGGATGTCATGGATCAGATGATGAAAACTATCCAGAAGGTCCACCTGAACATTTCTCAAAGAGGAGGAAACGCAATAATGCAATACAAACACAGGTATTATTTTTGTTTGAAATTGTTATGAATATAATAAAAGAACCACAAAAGCTTGCTCTAAAGAATAGAGTATTTATTATTAATATAAATCTAGACTAAATAAAAATCTGGATGTAGTTTTTAATTTTTATAACTATATTATTGCAGATAAGTGATTCTAATGTATCAAGTACTTTAGGGAGTGGTGAACTTTTGCATCCATCATCTTTTGCATGTTTAAAAAATATTTTATCAACACATAGAGGCAGACGTCAACATCGAGAGGTAAGTTTTATTTCATTTACTTATTTTTATTTAGTTGCTGTCAGTTACAATATTACATGAAATAATAGAACATTTATAATTATATTTTATATAAAAACAATTGTTTTTTATTTTAGACTCATCCAGAATTAAATACCACTGGTATAACATTAGATGATGTAAAACAAAGAGTGTCTTTAATGAATGGAGCACAGAAGCTTATGTTTGGTGGTCCTAAAGCAGAAATACCAAAAGTCAGAAAAGGCATAAAAAGAGAACTGCACAAGGGTAAAGATTTCAAACAACCACAAAAGAAACCGAAAGATGATGAAAATAGTTTAAATAAACTTTTACCAAATATAAAAATAAAGTGTGAACAAGATGAGACAGATTCAGAAAGTTCTTTCTTTGATCAAACAAGTCCTAGACATAAGAAAGTTATAGACAGTGTTGAAATAAAGCAAGAAGTTGATAATGAAAATCAGAAGTAAGTGTTAAGTAGACTTATGTGACATTTCTACTCAGAATTCTGTAAAATATGCTTTTACATGGAAATATTTAAATGTAGTCAAATATATGTTTATTTTATCTAATAAGTATACATTAATTTTAGTTCAAGATTTGAGCTGCAGGAGAAAACTATAAAAAAGGAACCTCAAGATTCACAATGTAATTCAAAAACAAATCAGCCCGTACCTATCAAATTGGAAGATCTGGATGGTATAGGTATACATATTGTATAGTGTAATATAACACATTTATAGTGTTGTAATCAAAGCAATCTTCTAGTCATTAATTCTATAGCCAGAGGGGTGGAGAATTTTAATTTGATAATTATTTCTTAGTATCATAATACCTTGAATACCTTGTATATTTAATAGCGGAACATTTGAACAGGCATTGCTTGTGTATAATTCTCATAGTTTATTGTAAAAACTTGAATTGCTGCTGCTTCTTTAAACAAAATTTTCAATAAGAACTAAATAGTAAGTCACAACATAGCAGATATAAATAAAAATGATTTGTTCTATAGACATGATGGCGCTACCCGTAGAATTGGCTGACGATCCTATGGCATCTCCAAAGAGTTCCGATGAAGCCCTTACAGAAACGACTCATGCAAACTTTCTGTCCTTGGTCCGGGCGTTATTCCCAGCCAAGGCGGCTCATAGAGCATCTAAAAGGGAGTTGCAAGCACGATGCGCGGCAGTTATGAGGTCACCCATTGCACCGCTTAATACATGGTATAATTGTAAGTAATATTTATTATCAGAAATTTCCTTAAATTTTTTTTGTGTTAATTTTAATTATGACCTGTCCTTTTGCCTTGTGTGTGATTCTATATGAAACTAAAACAGTTTGAAACTATATTATCATAAAATGATTAAAGATAAAAAAAAAATGTGTTATTTGAATTATGCATTCAGATTTGCTTACACATACATATTAATGGATGTAGTAGAGTCCTAAAAGTTAAAATAGTTTATTTATATTTTTTTATAATTAGACCTGAATGGGGCGGTGTGGTCGGCCTTTATGGGAATCAAAGTTAATTCACATAAAATATTATTCATGTAATATTATATTGTAATTAATAGTATTTTCGCCTATTTTTCAGTGTCAGACGACTGGTGCGTAGAGTTGAATTCCGCGTTGGAATTCTTAGCGGGTGAACGAGGACCACATCCAGATGACTTTGTGCCATATCTCCAATTCATTCCAGATGCCCAAGTAAGTTTGTTTTTTATTAATTATTTTCTATTGACAATGTCAGTAAGTATAATTGTGTAATTTATAGTACACTTATGAATGTCAAAAAATGATCAAGTCAGTATATTATTTAACAAGGTGAGAAGGTTTAGGTAGACCTTTAGTCACTAGCCTCTTTCTTATCAATTGGTTCTCTACGTGTATTAACGGGTTGCCTTAAAGGGATCGCTTATTAGCGACAAGGCCGTTCTCATATGTACTAACATTATTGAACATTAGTGTAATATAACACATTTATAGAGTTGTACGATTTTGTGCATCAAAGTGAAAAATAAATAAATAATTAATACAAAATTGATTTAATGTATTTTATATAACAGATGTACCAATGGATAGGGGCTGGTCGGGATTGTGACGCGATTCTGAATCGTTTGTGCGAGCGATGGATGCGAGCTGCGACTCCTACGCCGAAGAATCCAGATGCTCCTCTGCCACCGAGGTATACACATGTAACACACACACCCTATTTAAAATCTTGTCTATACTTTGTAGTTTCATTTGTATTATTGGTATTTTGTATGAATCAAAAATTGTAGATGCCTTATACAATATTTATGGTTAGATGCAATTGAATTGCAGCTGGCACGTTGATTGGATTAACGGTTAATGAATATTTCTGTTTGTCAGATATCCGACTAACTGGATTGTACGACAGCCGACTAATGCGGAAATAGCTGAGTTTAGATCACAGGAACGTTGTAGATTTGCATCAGCATCGAAACCGTTCACCTACATGCAATATGGGTATGCCGCTTATCCTTGTCTCTCATCATACTATCTAGAGCTAATGTCCAAAATATACAATGCGAAAATATGCTCTATAGAAAAGTCATTTATCCATACTAATGTTGTAAATGCGAAAGTAACTCTGTCTGTATGGTACGCATTGTCGCTTAAGCTACTGAACCGATTACGATGAAATTTGGTATGAAGATATACTCGACTTTAGGGAAGGACATTGGCTTTTTATCGCAGATTGAAGGGGATGACAGTGTGTTTAAAGCATTCAGCAGAACTCTGCTATATATAAACCGATTTTCCAAATTCCTTTTGTATTTACCACAAGGACCAAGTCGGGCAAAAGCTACTAGTAGTCTATATTTGTAAAGACATATAAATTTAAAAAAAATCGTTGTCCAGTTACCGGTCAGTGGTTGGTCCGGCGAGTGGTGTGCGTGCAAGCGCGGGTGGGGCGTGCACGTCCCTAGTGGTTCCCCAGCGGCCTCGCGCTGCGGGATTTCTGGCCCTTTTGAGAGACGCGTTGGCCAGACTGCCTAACGGAGAGGGCACGCGTCGAGATATACTCATGCTGCTCAAGTGAGTATGAGGGTATGTCCGCACAGTGATTTTTAATACACCTTCACATTTCTTTTCTGCGTTTATTACTATAAGTGCGGTTAGTAGGTACCTACCATATTAAAAATCGCTGTGTGAATTATTAGCTTTGAGGCTTACTTTAGGTCAATATTTTTAGTTAAGTAGTACATGTTTATACCATGTATTAACTATCAATATTCAATTTTTTTTTATAAATGTCTGATGTTTATGTCAAAACTTCTCCAAAGCAAATCCATTTAGTTTTGCGTGTTGTAGTTTCGAGGTTGTTGAGAAGGTTTTTATAAAAAAAAATAAGTTTTTTCTAACACTTTGATATTTTTATAACATACAGAAGTGGTATAATAATACTAATAAAAGCATATTTTCCATCCACAGAATGTCCCAATGGATTATACCTTGCACCGATCAAGCGTTGTCTTCAGCTATATCGACCGCATTGGACCGTTTAGTTGCAATTAAAAGGGATCCCGTTGTGAAATACGAACAGAGGACTGCCATTTGGACGTACCTGCACAGACACAGGTATTTACGGCATAATTACACATATTACGTAAATCATAGAAATGAAAACAAGGCCTTAAAAATTAAAGTTTAAAATGGAATATAAAAGTAAGTTAAAATATATAGGAATACAATCAATAATCACAAGAGTATGTTAAAGTATTTATCTATGTTTGTATGTATAGCGCCATCTATGATCACCTAGCTATAATCAATACAGATGACGTCTTGCGAATGTCCATTGAATATCCTCCCTTTTCGGTTGGAGGAAGTGCACAGTTCTTCTTCCTCTATACCTATTGAATTTGTAAATAGTATGGGGCTTTTTATACATACGGTTGGTTAGCCCGAAGGTAAGCTTTAGTGGTGAAGAATTTATGGGTGTTAACGCAACGATTTTTTATTAAAACATTAATTAAAATAATACATATTGCCGGAAAACCATTTAGCTGTGCGACAATTTAACCATTAATAAAGTGTATACACTATAACCAATCTGACACCTCTATCTAGGTATAAACGAAATTTATGAATTGGAGCTATCGTAATATCATTATTAATTATATTATTATTTTTCTAGGACTGAAGATGATTGGTTAAAAAGCACTAACTCTCGGAGTCGGGGTGTTAAACCACTTGCGCCAGATCACTTGCCATCTCCAAAGACGCCTATCAATGTTAACAATGTACGTACTAAAGAAAACCATTGCTTTGTTGTCTTAATTCTATGTTATTTCATCCTCAACCTTTACGATTATTAAAAATAAATTTAAAAAAACTTATTTTAAACTTAACACAAGTTGTTTCATGGTACATACAATACAATTTTAGGTACTAGCCCCCACTTTAGGAAAACCTATGTTGTTGGTAGTGTACACCTCTTTCTGTTGTTAGGTTGGGTGGGCGTGGGGTGAGTGGTTGAGTTTGCGTGTGCATTCTATATTAAAATTTACAGATGGAACTTGAAGTGGGAAGCAGCGATGATATACAATTAGATGGTTCGGATACAGATGTCGATGTGGACGACAGTGGCAGTTCGGCTAACCTCTCCCAATTATCATCAGCACAATTACTCATGCAGGCAACACAGGCTCAAACTAAACCGAAACAAACAATCAAAGCAGCTTCACCGAAGCACAAAACACCAAAACCCAAAACAACCAAACAGATCTCACCGAAGGCCCTGAAAATAAATCAAATCAAACAGAAGAGTCTTTTAGCACAAAAATCGAAGAATACAAAAATCAACAAGCCGAGCGGTAAATTGCCGAAGTTGCAATCACCGATTCAGTCACCTAAAATTGTCTCGTCCCCTAAAACTCCAGTGGCGGCTAAAGTCAGTGTTGTGTCACCTAAATCTAATATCGGGTCTCCTAAACCGGGTATAACGATCCCTAAACCTAGTATCGCGCCCCCAAAGCCGAATATTGCGTCTCCTAAACCTGGTGTCGCATCACCTAAACTTAGTCTCGGAGTTTCTAAGCCTAGTGTTTCCTCGCCGAAGCCAGTGCAAAAGCCGCAAAGTAAAAGCATTCTGTCGAACGACTTGAGTCCAATAGTTCGGCCAATTGTGAAACAAAAGACGTTGTCCAAAATAGAGACGTCGCACGTTGTGGTAAGTTTTCAATCATTATTAACAGTATTCAACCGAACTAAAAAAAAAATTTGGGTTTTTTTAATTTTCAATTAAGTACTTGATTGATTATATAATTAGTTTTAAAGTGTAGTTAGTATAAACTTTTTTGAGAGGAAGCTGCCATGCTGTTGTTAAGACAACAGCACGGGAAGCCGACGCCATGCGATTGATTCCTGTGAATGAAATACCCAGAGCCCACATCTTCTCTTCTCCTCTTTTCTTTACTCTCCTTCCCTCTTATATCTACCATCTCTATCATTCCTTTAGGTACCAAGCTATACGGCTTTGCCTGATCGTTTGCCAGATGTCTATTGCGGTGATACTGTAGGCTTTTGATTTCCTTTCAGACAATACCAACATCAACTTTACCGTCTTCTATTGTACCAACGTTGATACAGACAAATGCAACTACGTCCATTCAACAGAACACTATTATTCAAAACCCCAAGGTACATATGTGTGTTTTAATTTACCTTATTCATATGAACTTATACAGTTTATTCTCTCCCTGTCAAGTCAATGTCTTGTCAAATCAATACTGAATATAATTTTTATAAATAAATTAATCAATTTTACTATAATGTATTTTTAATCTAGTACATCTATATATATGAGTCTAACAAAGATATGAGATAAATGTTGAAATGGTATATCAGAAGTATATAATATTAGTATTATATATTATATACTGAGATTTTTAAAGCAATTTTCATCTTAAATTTATTTATTTGACGATTTTGTTTTGCATCGAATCCTAATTAAATATACTAGGCAATAGTTTAAAATAATTATATTGGAACCAGTAGTTAGATTAACTTCTCATTTTACAGGCCCAAGTGACCCGTTCGTTGCTTATAAGGCCACCGGTTGTACACACTACGGCCACAGTGTCCGCTGTCACCGTATGTACGCCTTCAACCCAGGTTAGTAAATTCAATATAAAATTATAATTAATTTTATATGCTCACTATCAGCCTAATATTGTTTTTATATTGTTAAGTAATTCTCTTAGGACCTTTATTGGCTTATTGCCTTGTTAAATCTTAGTGAAATTCTTAGTATTCGTTTTATTTATGTTTGATGACTAAATTTAGGTGGTGTCGAGTGCGCGTCGCGGCGTCGTAAGAGTTTTGAGTCCGGCCTCAGCTGCGGGCAAATCACTCATCTCGCCGAGAGCCCTTATGACCCAACGTGAGTCGATTTTGGTGTTTTTTTTAACTAAAGCAACTAAATTGTGATTGTAAATTGAGTGGGTTGTCTGGAAGAGATCGCTTATTAGCGATAAGGCCGGCCGTTGCTCTTATATGTACTAACATCTGTTAACGTCATTTGCATCTAGTGTTTAAGTGCAATAAAGTGTAAAATAAAGAAATAAATTTTTAATATCAATTATTCTATTGAAATTTATAAAAACGTCGCTTTATCCAAAGTTCTAGACTTTATATGATAAACAAGATGTGCTTGAATATATAAATACATACGATTGACCAATATACGGATACAATTTTTTACTGTACCGGAAATCGATTGCCCTGGGTTAACCCTATAACAATTTTAAAATCCAAATTACTCTCTTTTTTGCATACTAAGTAAAATTGGTTATTGGTTTAAATAAAGTTTCAGTATATGAGATATATATTTATTACAATCTTTTTGAATTTTAGATTGTATTGGTGATATTAACATCATTATAACAATTGTATATTTTTAACATAAATAAGTTTGCCTACAGCAGCCACAACGACAGCAAAGAAGCGACCATCTTTACCTGGCGCTACAGTTGTCTCGACGACTTTACAGGTATTATAAGCCTTTTGACTATAGATGACAATGATTGATATTATCATTAACATATGATTATTCATATTTTTAACAAAGATTATTGAATATTATTATTTTGCCATAAAAAAACAATATACTTTTTTGTTACACCTAACATTAATTCCTGTTACAGAGCACAGCAGTCACAAATGTAGTGAGTACGGTGACCACACCTGTGACGTCATCAATCACAACTCGCACAGTCCAATTACCGGGAGGTCGGACTGTACAACTGTCAAATCAAACTGTCCAGTTAGCAGGACAAGCCGTGCAGTTATCTGGACACACCCTTCAACTCTCTTCCCTCCAACTGCCAACGCATAGCGTCCGTTTACCAAGCGGCCAAACTGTCCAGTTAGCCTCGCCGCAAACAGTTCAAGCGATAAGAGCAGTAAACCAAAAAAATCAAAATCCCCGTCCCCAAACACCAATAAGACCAACAGTCCAAATACCCGTCTCATCCGTACAATTAGCAGGACAAACAGTTCAAATAGGCGGACAGACAGTACAATTAGGTCAAAGTGTACAGTTAACCGGACACACGGTTAAGCTCCCGAGTGGACAGAGTGTACAAGTCGCTAGTCAGAATGTCCTACCGACACAAAGTGTCCAATTACCGAGCGGACAAACGGTCCAGTTGTCAAATCAAATATCGAACCAATTGGGTGGCCAAACGGTGCAAATAGGTAATCAAATTCAGTTGACTGGCCAAACAGTGCAATTGCCGAGTGGTCAAACGTTGCAATTGAGTGGCCAAACTGTGCAACTGTCCAGTGGGCAAACGTTACAATTGGCGAGTGGGCAAACACGTCAGTTGGCGAATCAAACACCCAAATCTATGGCTCAAGTAAGGGCATCCACGGGTGATAAACCGCCGCAACCTATAGTCGCCAAACTATTAACCAATGCACAGGTAAGATTTCCATTTCTTTCTTGCTTTTCGGTGTGTTAAAGTTATCGTCTTTATATTTTATGAGATTGATTTATCAGTGTTATTAATGATTAAAAACTATTAATTCCAGGGCCAAATGATATCTTTAGAGGGTATGATGAATCGGAATATGAGTGGGGTGGTAGGAGTGGGAAGTGGTCGTGGTCGGGGCGTGCGAGTATTATCCCCAACGACGCGTCTTACCAGACCAGTTTTATTAACATCCGGGAAACCGCTGCATAATATTATCTTACAGGTACTCTATATGATATTTCAAGCTATGCCAGCCTAGTACTTTTTTTAATAACCTGTAAAATTGCTAATGTAAAATGAGACTTTAGACGGATTTTGATCGATGTAACATGTAATTGCAGAGTGACGGCAACGCGATACGCGTGCCTGTCAGTAGCGGTGCGGCAACGTCGCAGACAATTGTTATTAGCAATATAGGTGAGAGAGATTTTTATTTTATTTCTATCAATCATCATATATATATATATGATGAAAAAAATACAGAATAAATATTTTAATCACATTGTTAATCACTGTTTGTTTTACATTTTAGGGTCTCAATCTGTGAATACAACATCGACTTCAGCTCCAGTTCTTAAGTTGCATCAAGTACGTATTATTTTGAAATAACATAATATGCAGATATTCCAAGATTGGTTACGATTGTAGAAAAAAATATTCTTTGAAATTATTTTCCGTTAATCCTCTTAAAATCTTCAAGTGTGGCTTCATTAAGCGTATACGAATCGTTTGTTACCATGGTTACAAAGAGAGTTTTGTGTTAATATATAATGTCAATATATGCTCTTTAGTGAATTTATATGTGACAAAATATTGTATGTATCAGCACTGGCTGCGACTTCTACTTCAATTAAATAGTGTGTAAAATAATAGACTATTTAGATTTTAATTTAACAAAATATAAAATATAGAGTAAGCTATAAGTAATAAGAATATTTATTATAGGTGAATCCAATACAACAAGTTAAACTAGCGCAAGGGATAAAAATACAACAGGTGATAATTTAATATATGCATGGGTTTATGCACTAATTTGCACTGCTATTTCCTAAAGTATGGCTATATATATATATTAACACTAAGATACAATAGATACTAGTTTTTAACTCAAATTAGCAGAGCAACTTACATTGATATTAAATAATAATGAAAAAAGTCTGAAAACAACTTAACTAAATACTTCATTAAATAAAATAAATTTAATACAAAAAAAATATTTTATATTTTTTAGTTTAACTATAACAAATGCTTTTAATCGTCGCTTTAGAGGCAAAAATGAGTTTTATATACAAATTTCGTGACAAATTAATACTATGTAAGAGTTTTAATAGCATTTAGTAATTTCTCTAAAGTAAGGCTTCATTTATATATTAGGCATGCAATAGCACATAAAGACTGGTATTTTTATTTGTTATGGTTATTGGATATTATTTTTGAAAATCGATTATTCGTATTTTCTCGTTAATACAGTGTCGGTCTTTATATCCAGCATAATCAGAGTTTCACAGAAATTATAGGATTCTATTTCTGACCCAAATTATTAAAATAACATCTCTGATAAAATAGGATAATGCATAATAGCAAATACTTTTTACAGACTAGCCTCAAAAAATTATTATCACGAAAAAGAAAGGAAATGAGTGTTAACAAAAAGGTTAACTATGAAGTTCAGTTTCATTTAACGCAAGTCTTTATATTTTCAGGGTGCGGTGACAAACACGTCAGTAGCGACATCTAGTGGCATTCGGAGTGTACTAATGGATGGGCAGCATTTGAAACTAGTTGGTGGTAGACATGTTTTAGCAAGACTTTTGAGACCTGCCAACCCGCAACAGTGATAAATAAATAAAAAGTTAAAAATAATTATTTAGAAACCTACACGCTTCTAGTATTTTTGTTACTAGTTGTCTGAAATTACGTTAAATTTAAGTAACAATAGACGGAGCTGTATGTTTGGGGCGGTGGTGCGTAAAATTTTAAACAGAGCATTAATATTATGTAGCCAATAAATTGCATAAGTATTTGTTAAATTAAAAATAGCATATAGAATTGTATCACCAGTTGTCGACTTATTCTTTTAAAAGCTTATATAATTTCTGCTCTGTCATTCATACCAATCATTATTTCATTGAAAATGTTTTAATATTTCAAATTTTTGTACAGACTGATTGTCTTAAACGTACACTTTAGTCCAATTACCTAGAAATGCTATATGGAATGTCACAAGGACAACATTCATAACTATTTTAGGCTATTTATGCATTGGGATTGTTGTAAATATATATTAATTTAGAGTAGACGAAACTTTTCTCTATAATCTTTGGTTTATAATAGTTAAACTTTTCTAACGGTATGTAATAAGTTCGCATATATCCTATAAAAAGTTTAATTTAAATCAAATAGTATCTTGAGTGCAATATTATGCAACCTTATGGGAGAGCGGATTCTAAAATCAATTTTTTTTTTGTTACGGATTGTTGACAGCCAGTATCTATGGTTATTGAAACTAACACATTCCAAATTCAAATTTTTTCATCTCAGGGAACGAACAAGAATCGTTTTATTGTATTTAGTGTACTGATTTATTTCATCCTGCATATTTGGATATTTGTTTCAACAATTATATATATATATTGTAGCACATAATAATTGTATATAAATATGGTATTTTTAAATTCTACGAGCACAATTAAAAATATTCCTTTAAATCCTTAGTCAAATGGACATTCATCGTGTGTTTAAATATTAACAATTCTAAAGATTGTAAAAAGGTTTTTAATATATGTCTTCAAACCTTCAGTCAGTTTAATTTGAACTTTTAATACCAAATGAGACACTGTAATTTTAACTGTCATGGATTGAGTTGTTACCTAACAGGCAACACTATAACTGAATTGCTATATTAGATATATAATGATCTGAACCCAGTAAGTGATCTCGCAGCAAATAATAAATAGATGATTTCTTAGCATGCCAATGTTTGTTCGAATGAAAAGTCTAAAAACCTGTGGTGTTTTATAATTATTTTTGAGGCAAATAGACAATTCTGTCATTAAAGACCGAAACAGCTGACATTGTGTCAAGTATGTTTAAAGGTTACGTTCGTTTTCAGATTTCAGGTATAAATGTATCTTTTACGGCATACAACGGAATTTGCTGAAAGTTTAAAAAAGGTAGTTTTTGACATCATCCGTCGAATTTGATATTAATCCTAAAGATCAATCAATCTGGGACTCGAAAATGTTTTTTTTGTTGTTTTTACTGGAACGTCTCAATTAATTGATTATATATAGTAATTATTAATCTTAAAAAAAGGAACTTGAACATTAATATCTATTTGTTTATTGTTGTGGGCGCTGTTTAGATACGTCTTAAGAAAATCAGTTATTTATTAAAGAAATGCAAACGGGACTTTAAAAGTATAATTTATTTTCTCGTTTAACGCTTACAATTAAATATTGTATTATAATTTATTATTTAAGGTGTAAATAATTATATGTTGTATGTTTTCATTATTTCAGTTAAAATAAACTAACGTCAATTAAGAAATTTTGTTTAATTTTTGTACGTTCATTTTGGAATGGATGTAATAAGTTGTATATGGTTTATTTATCGGTGTAATACCTTTTATCTCATTAATCTGTAATTTATGAATTTAAATTAGACGTTTTTACGGATGAAAATGTGATGAGTTTCATTTGATTAGGACTTCTATCGGCTTTATGATTTTCATTACTCTTTGGGATCGGTTTTCTATTCCCCGTCTTGATAGAAATCGAGTTGGTCCCAAACGTCCATTCACTGTGTTGTCGTGTTGAAAAAGATGTAACATTTGGCCGTTGTCGAGTCTGATAGTGCATCCGGGGTAAATGATAGCCCTTAACAGTGTTAAAACAATTTAATTTATGTACATAGCATAAAATTATGACAAACTAATGGACACAAAAAGCTGAAACTTAAAAGCTAGATATTATGTGCGATTATGATATAAAATTTTCGCATGATTCAGCGTGTTCGGCACTTGTAAAATGATGCCATGCAATTCCTTTAATTTTATCACAAAACCGCGTGCCGCTTTAATGATAACACACCTTAACCTAACCAAGCACAAAAAATACCTAGTGCCTTTACAAAAATAGGTTACTAATCGGACTTTACCACTAGAAATTAACAAAAAACGCTATATCAGTCTTATATCTATTTAACAAAGCAATTTTGTGAATGTAGGTACGCCGGTACTTAACCTAATCCAATATATTAAAAAATAAACATCCACACCACATATATTAATACTGGAATTTCTTAAAATACTTCAGATATGGAAATGCGTTTCGGAAACAGCCAATATATATATTTAGTGTCTAAAAGCTCATGATAGCTAAGGATTATAGTTTATGTTATGATATTATATTATTTAATAAAAATCATTTATGTAGGAAATTGTAACAAACAATTGATTCATTATGGTGATATTAAATTTGGCAATATTGAATCTCAATCAGTCTAAAATAATTTATGAGTAAAACTACAGATTTAATATCAGAGTTTGAACAATTGCTGGTGAAAATTTAATGTCTTTTCAAATCTATGGTCATATACTTCAATCGTTAAAATTATCATTGTCTATGGATTTTGTTGTCAATCGATAAAATGGAATAGACATTTTATTTTGATATATTATGTAAAATTTAATTATCAATTAAAGTCTTATGCACAATTGAGGAAAATTACACAAAAGGGAGTAGGTAGGTTATGAATCTAATAACATGTAGATTATGTTAAAAATGTTTCCTTAATGTGCATATGCAGTATTGAATGTCACGTCTCACTCCTCAACTTCTTCTGGATTTTCAGCTGTCAATAAGTTTGTGTTGTCATCAGTTTGGGATTCGGCGGATAACTTCTGAAATAACCATAATAATGAAAGTTCATATAGAAAATGATCATTAATAACTAACCTATTAATTTATATAATAATGGTAGAAGTAAGATTGTTTCTAAATTATGTTTGAAAATACCTTCGACAAAGTTAAGACTGCCTTTATGTTAACTATGATTTTAAAAAAGATATGAAGGAAAAGTGCTTTTGTCTAGGTGACGATATTATACTTCATGCATCTGCGAGTAAAATTCGGAGATTTGGCGGCAAAGATGACATATGTCAAAAGTGTGTACGATTTGACGCACGTTCTTTTTAGCAAGCTTAATATTAGTCTCGAATATTAAAGTTCAGTCAGTCTTTAATCACACAGTATAATTTTATAACGTCTATTATTGCTAAGAATATTATCTGCATTCTAAAGAAATACAAAATTCTATCTTGTAACTTTCTATTGATTATATGATATACGGATACTTCTAGATACTAAGCCGGTTATCGATCTAGGTCCCACACGATGTCTATCGCACCACTCGCTACAATATTAATGGGACAGACGATCAATATGTGCATCGTTGTAATGCCAATATAATAGTAAATTATGCAAACATCGTACGTCAGATAAATTGTTTTTTAAGAACTACATATTGGTATGTATAAAAAAATATACGAAATTTAAATAGATGCAATAATAAAATGTGAGCTGTGATTACATACATGTTATTATCATGTTTTCGATTAAGCTAATACTTACCCCAGTAGGAGCGCAAGCATGGCTGGTCCGTTTTCTTAACTTGATAGCAAAAGCTAATAATAGCACAAGAGTCATCGATGATAATGCCGCCGTCAATAGTGGAAGTAGAATGCCGTCATTGGGGCCCTGTGGATAAGAATTAAAACACATTGGAATTATAATCGACTTAAATTTTGCTCTAAGTCGGCTAAAACAAGAACGAAACGTTTAAATTTTCTAGACTTTGATTAAGGTGAACGTATGATATGAACTTTGTTTAAGGTAGACTTTATTATAGTCTAGACATCTCGTATAAATACAATTTGTAAAATATAAAGGAGTTTCAAAAACGTTTCAACTCTTAATGAAAGTTTAAATTGTTTAATTAATACTGTACCTTAATTTTATACATATTTTAGTAAAACATTATTAATCATATAAGAACAATATTAATCATGTTGTTTTGTCGTGTTTCAGATTGGGTATACTTAAAAACTGTTCTGTGGTTTAAATGGATATTAAAATTCCAACGACACACTTGTTATCGATTTAGTTAGTAACTATATAGGTATAGACTCCTTAAATTTATACTAAGTGATTTTAATATAGGATATAAGATCGATCCCTTAACAATTACGTATTTATAAAATAGAAAAACTTACATTTACAGGCCACTGGAAATATGTCGAAGAATCCACGAATGGCCATTTCTGACCATACCAACCATTTGTGGTCTTAGAAACTGTAACTTCATCCGAATCCGATCCCACTGCTGTGTCTGGTTTTAATGGCGGTAATGAGAATACTTCATCTTCTTCCAGCGTCTCCTTTGCCTCTTCATCAGTATCTACAGATAGCAGTGTGTCTTTTAAGTCGTTGAATTTTGATATATCACTTGCTATAGCTTCAGTAGTTGCAATATTATTTATTGTAACCTTCGTGGTGATTAATACATCTTCAAATACTTTTGGACTTTCCGAAACAACCCTTTCTGTAGACTGAATAGAGTAATAGTTAAACACGTCACGAATTGTTATAGGTTCTGAGGTGACGGTTGGTCTTATTATAATGTCCTTATCCCAAGGCCTCATGGACATGTAGTGGTCTAGAAGACGGACACTTCCAGAGGGTGTACCAATCAGTGGAATCCGTTCGATATCCTCTGTTGGTAGTTGTGGTAGAGACGTCGATGACGCTGCCTTCCAAGACCTTAAAGCAGGCATCGTCCAGGGTGGGTTTGTTATCTTTTCACTTGTCACAGTTGTGGGGACTGGTGTAGTAGTAGACGGAATAATTGTCGGTGTAATGTCCTCTTTAGGTTTGATGGTAGTATCTACTAACATCTTCAGTTCCTTTTTACGGGATCGTAAAATTTCTCTACCACTTGGAGATAGAGCTGGTGTCGTAGTATCATGGTGTTCGAATTGCATTCTTCGAGCAAATATGGCACCATTCATAACGTAAAGAGGAACAGAAGCCAGTGCTAGAGCTATAACAGTCCCAAATATTACCATAAATACATATTTGAGGGTTGATCTTCGCTTGGATCGTCGTACGTGAATTGAGGGGCTGTAATCCCGGCCTTTCCCCTTAACTCCACTGTTGTTAAGCACTTCTTCGGTCTGCGGAAGGATAGTATATTGAAGACTATTTTCTCCATGGCGCACTGTTTTATACATGATGACTTAAAATCTGTTAGAAGTAACACTACAAATCACATGCTCGTTTTCACTGAAGGATTGTATAAAATTAAAATATTACGTGATATACAACTCCCGACATTTGGTACGTTGAGCCCCGAAGTTCCCTGCTTTGTGCTGCGTTTAGGGTTTATGGTATCTGGAAAAGGCGGTGGACGCATGCGCGACAACATTGAGCGGCTGCGTGGTCACAGAAGGGGTCCGTCTTCCTTAGTTGCTTCTTGGTAGAATTTGAGGTTATGACTAAGACGCCGGCTTTTTTAGAATTGATTCCCGGAAATAACACGGAGTTTATTAGCCATTGACTAAGTTGCTAAGTAAAATATATAAGTATAATATTAGAATGTTGATCGGCAAACAATATTTTGTTAATAATAATGATGTCAAACATTTATTAATCTTGACGAATTTAAGTTCATGACTGAAAGTCACAACTCAATTTCTAAGAACCATTTCATTTAAAATACAAAACATATGCAAATTATATATCATTTATTTTGAATTTCATAAATCACACTTATAAATATGATAAGCTAAACTTAATAAACGGAAATTACACGATTTAAAAAAATATAAATTATGTATTTATTTAAAGTAATCAATTATTAAATTTTTTTTTAAATAATACACTTATAGTATAATAGGCCTTCATATTTGGATAATCATAAGTTTTAATCAATTTTAAAATATTAAACAATATGAATCACTTGTTGATACGTCCAATATAAATTACTCATATATCTTTCGACTGATCAATTAGATAAAAAGAAAACACTTGAATATGCCTGTACAAACATGTGAACAATATGGAGACATGATTCAGTAGGTTGTATCTTTGTCATCTAAGCATTGAACAATCGACTAGTTCTTAGTTACTACAAAATAGAACTCGGGCTTCGTTGCAAATAGCCCCGTACCAAAAAAGACTCTACTAGAGTACTCGAAGGAATTTAAATAAGTAGCTCGTCCGTTTCTAGTTTATTGTAATTGACGAATATGAATACGTTGAGAAGAAAATGTAGGGAAAATAAAAACTTTTCCACTTGAAACTCGTTATAAATACGCCACTTTAGTCTGCTGTATTCGTAAATAGAAAAGGGAAATTCAATCAAAAGTTTTGATGCAAAGTAAAGAGGTTCATTGTCGTAAAATTGTTTGGCTGTTATTTAGATGAATAAGAACTTTGTGCTTTTTGAGAGTTTTCGAAAATTAAATCGATTAGATTACAAATCATTTTGTTGGGTGTATTCTGTACATATTTGGTATATTACCTTAGATAGATGTACATTCACTGCGCTTTGCGAAATCATGCGACTTTATTCACTAGATAAGGTCAAATAATAATAAATACAAATAACATTAGATCGATCTGTGGTCTGTGGATGGTTTTCTATTAGTTTAAGAAAATATTTTTTTTGGAGCTTTCGCCTAGCCAGCTGTATTGAAACATTGAAAACAAACTCTTCAAGTGCAACTTTATTCAAACTTATATTACTGTGCTTTTTAGCGACACCTTATGATTTAAAACTAAAATCTATACGATAATATGGTTGACAATTAGTTATCTCGAAAGCTAAGCATATATAAAACTTTGCGACCTTGGGATCTTTGGGTCGGCCAGTCAGTTGTTTCAATCGTATGAGGTTTCAAATGTTCACCTTCCTCCACATGATATATATTTATCTGAATAAGATAATCATGTAATCATATTTCTATAAAATTAAAGATACATTTTCTCACGCTATAATTGCTTTCTAACGTTGTATCATCGTCGGCTATAGGAAAAAAAAATCGTCAATTCGCATATTAACAAGTTTTCGCGTCCGGTCAAACGAACACGTACGAATACTAAATTACATGACCTTGAGTGGAATCACGTTTCCTTTCTAAATTTATTTTAAGCAGACGAAAAAGGGCTCAGGGTTCGTCCCACTTTTTGCTTGTGTTACTTTGTGTTTTTCTTATAAAAATAGAATCCTTATCGAAAAGATCAAGTTTGTTATCATATACAGAGATGTATATATATATATATAATATATATGTCATGTTGAAAACTCGAAAGTCGTAACACAGTTTATAACTTAAGAACGACTGGAATATTTTTTTTAATTCTCATCTTATAGGAAAATAATTTTTAAAATAATGTGCGACAATAAAACTGAGAATTTAACACACAAATAACCTATTACACTCCCAACATACACTTCTCGTCCTGACAGCTCACGATAATAACAAAACGAAAAATGTATATCACGGCTGCTTCACTGAAGAGCAACCTTATCCACATTTTTTGTTCAAGTGTAATAAAAAATTGAACTGAATAATTCGTATTAATATTCAGAGGCGGAATTTAATTCGCCAGGTCAACAGCATAATCTAATGTATGGTTTGAAATAATTTTAGATATATTGTTATAATTCAAAAATCATAGTCTTATGTTATTCAGTTTTAGCAACTTTCTGACAGACATCTTTTGCGTGGTAACAGGAAATCGTAGTAATAAAGTACACAGAACTATATGTATGACGGTGCAAAAAGTAATTGTTATGATGTAACGTAAGACGTTTCTACATCTTACATGAAGACATCTTCACATTCTACAGACAAACATTACTGATAGTCACTCGTAACTGTTTACATCTGTTTTTCGATCGTATCGTAATTTACTCACAAAATAAGACTGGAGAATTCCAATCACCCATATTGTTTTGGGAAGCAAAAATTTCCGCAAGCGTTGATTAAAGAAGCATTAACTACAAAGGGATATAGGGCTTCCTTTTAGTACAATGACATCGCTAGCTATTTTAGTTGTCTGGAACATCGCCAGCGCTGGTGTGCACATGACACATGCACCCTCCGTTTTGAATTATTCCAAAAAATATTGTTTAGCCACTTTGTCGAAAAAATACTATAAGTTCCAATTAGGACCAATTATTTAAACGTTAATCAAATAAACCGACCCGTGTTATATATAGATGGTTGTAATCCAAGTCAATTTTATAGTTCTGGCTGTCTCTTATGTATTAATTTTATATAAAATTTATCGAAATCCAGTTAAATATCTCGAACGGATCATGCGTATATTCCAAGCAATCAAATACAAATCATTTGCCGGTTTATAACTAGTTTGCTTAAAGCAATTATGATGCATTAGTGTTTTATTTTCATTCACGTGTAAATAACCTAAAAACCTTGATGGTTCAAAGCATCGTCCGATATCGTAAACGTGTTGCCTAAACAAACATCTCACACATCTGTTTGGTCACTGATGTTAGCGAACTAATGCCCCAAAGGTTATGACTGTTTATCTTAAACGGCCACCAACGCCTAAGCCCCTTTAAGGTCGCTTTTCCTTAGCATATCCGTAAAAACGCTGTTGATCACGAGCAAGCGATTTATCACTTACAGTGATTAGGTATAATTGTTGTAATGCAAGTGACCTTTCAGTTATTACAGTTAATTTCTTCCTTCAAAGACTATATTTACTTTCAGTTTTACAAACAGATTTGTATCTCGCTTTTGATTTAACAAGTGACAATTATGCAAATTAGAATTGTTCAAATCTCGCTTAATTAAATAGGTCAAGGTCATATTTTTTCAAATTTGTTATATTTTTAACATATTTTAACTTTTTAAATGTTCTCTAGCGAGCGTCAAAATACCCTACCTGCAATGTAAACATTTTTTGTGTTACTTTTGAGTCCCTTAGGGTTAGATAAGTACTCGTTTATCTTATCCTGACACTTCTCAGCTTAAGATAAAGTATATATAAAAGATACCAATTCACATAAGTGTGTAAAGTTTTTAATGATATTAAGTTTCTATATAATATGTTAAACTTTTAATTTGCCATATTTAGCCAAGTATTTATGTTAAAGAGTATTAATGTTAGATCATTTTCCAGTTTAATTCGGTTAATATACTCAGATATTTAGACATGTATACGACTGACATTACAATACTACTATATATTTTACATATAATTTTGCTTGAAGATATATATAACTGGTATTTGAATTATAATTTTCTATTGCGTAAATATTGATTGCATGCAAAGATTCTATGGATATATGGAATATTAGAACTAGTTCAAAATCTAGGTTTCAATTTTTGGTTACCAATTGTTACATAGTTATTTGATGGAAGTGCATCGTCCGCTCATGACCCTGGCTGGCCCATTGCCACGACAACACGGGCACAGAGCCAGCTTAACCCTTCCGCATCACAATTCGTTCATATTTGAATAGTCATCATGCGAAAACATTTTGACTAGTTCGATTTGTGTCCCAATTTTTTTATATTGCTGAGAGTAGTCTTGTTGGTACTACTGCTGCTACTACTACTGCTACTACTGCTGTAGTAGTAGCACTACTGGAACTAATGTATTGGTAACTTTTACATTTTTAATTAATTGTTATATATATTAGCAAACTTCGTACCGTAGAATCAATAATTCGAGAACAAATTAATTAATTAATAATTTATGGCAGATTGACTTCATGTTGCCTCGTGTGGATCAAAACGTATTCTCTCATAATATAAATCTTAGTTGTACGCTGCTGAAGATACAATTATTTCAGTTACGATTGTCTAATGAGTTTGCGTCGTCACCAGGATACGAGACTTAAGATAAAAGCCGAGTTTAAAATATATGATTTTCATATTTAGTTCACTTAATAGTCGATAAAACTTCACAACAATCGTAAATATCAATGTAATATAAACAAACCTAGGGACAGATTTTTATATATAGATCTCAATGGCATTGAGCGAGCTAGGACGGTTATTCAACTGTTTGACTATTTCTGACAGTTCAGAACGTACCTGTATTTCCGAAAGTGAAATAGAAGGTTATAAAATTGAACGTTTTGGACAGAGGCCAAACGATCACTCAAAAGTCAAACGAGCAGATTTGAAACAGCTACGCTAATTGGGACCATTTGACTGCAAATATGAATACACTTCGACTTAGGTACATATTTGATTTATATTTGAAGAATGTAAGAATTAACTAATAAAAAAGGAAATGTTTATCAATAGGTTTCTCTTTAAATGGCAAAATCTATTTATTTTTATTGCAGAAAGTTGTTATCTGTTTTTTTAGCGTGTCTTCATTTAACCAGGAGTTAGACAAGTTTTTAAACCGTAAAATACGTGTTTGATACGGTATGAGAGATCTTTAACGAGAAATATTTTAATATATAAATATTTTTTTATAAAATCAAAATCAAAAATATCTCTATTCATATAGGTAACTAAGGTACACTTATAAGTTATAAACATTTTTGACTCTACATTTAACGCCAGTTCCCAAATCAAGGGCGTAGAGCGGACGAGATGAACTGGCAAGAAACTCTCCGCCACTCCTTATCCAATAGCTTGATGATATCTGTGTTTTCTACATACATGCAATAATTCTTCTTCTATTATAACAAGGAAACATAACGTGAAAAAAAGTGATTGACGTTTTCTCACTTGGCACTGTATTTGCAATTTTTCTTCGAAATATTGTGACAATTGACGAAATTGTCGCAGACATCTTTTTCGTGTAAATTATCTTATACAACCATTGTCTAACAAGCTAAGATTGTCTCATAAAATGTGTTATTTATTACCGAATGTTATATTTAATATATAAATGTAGAGCACAGACAGAAAAACATCTAATAATATTATGTATATGTGATGGAATGATGAAATATTATGAGTTATATTATGAACAAGGTTGAGAGTTGTGATAATAATTTGCCGTAAAAAAGTGACTTTGTTAAAACGGTGTATCTCCGCGATTCTAAGGTGTAATATACAGTCTCGTTTTTTCGAATGGCTTTTGTCCTCAAAATAATCAAACGATAAATTTGATTCACGTTTTTACATTTATCTTAGCTGTTGCTCCTGCTGCCTATATAAACATGAACAATTTTCATACGATTTCCCGGACATCTGGCGGTATAACTTATTAAACGAAAACTTAATATTATACGCGTATAAGATAAAGCTGCGCTCCATATGTGCGCTTGCGACGTTCCCACGACCCCCCTTGCCCCGCGAAACTCCATGTGGTGTCGGCCAGTTTAGGTGACCCCTCAATTCTACAATGCTTAAACCAAATAGATATGAAATGAGATTTATATAGCTCCTACTATAATGGTTACCTCCTGGGTTTGTGCATAGGGCTTCAACGACAGCTTGACGATAATTGATAGACGCCTAATTGATTAGAATTGATTAAATGAGATGAAAATCCCGCTTGTTCATAATATCACGATTTTTATATTTTTCATCTGCTTCCGTAGTAGAACACGCGAGCTGGCTTTAATTTGGTTAAACTATTACACTATAACGAACATCCAAGAAATAATTATTAATAAGTCACAATACTTTTAGATAAATTATTATTTCTTGTATAACCTCGTCTGACGTCTCGCCTCGCGGTAGACATATTGTTATTTGTGTGTGTGTAATATCAGAAAATGCCAACTTGTGATGTTCGGATTGGGTAATGCTTACATTTTTAAATCGGTAATAGAATAAAAATTATTATTTATATAGAATTAAATTTAGTCTATGGGAATTGGTAAAATGAGGTACTTCCTCATTTTCCCTTTGACATTACATAGTTACGACACATTATGACAGTTTGTTAACGGATTACCTACACATTGTTTTAATGATAACACGATAAGGTGATGGTTTAATGAACTGTTGTTTGTTAACTGTTATAAGGTCGAAGGCACGTTACCAAATCAGATCATAGTTAACTCTGCGACTTAAATGTGTATATTTGCTAAGCTAATTTTGGTTCTGTAATATATAATTATTGTAGAAAATTGCTACATTTCCAATATTTAAATAGTTAAAGCGGATATAATAATTATAAAATAATTTTCAATGTAAAACTTACGTAATATATTTCAATATGATGGATATAAGCAACACTCCAAGAACGAAATATATAATAAAAAGACCAAAAATAAATGCCTTTGTAACTTTTGCTTGTTGACACAAATTTGTGAAAATCTATTGAAAATATCAAACCTGATGTAAGAAAATAAATAATATTAAGCTTTAACAGTATGGATAGTGACAAAAAATTGCTGAACATTTGTTTCGAGGTTAGTGAGATTTAACTACCTGCACCCACCCCATTTGAGTTATTGTCAAATAACTTCGAAGAGACACATTTTTTGCACCCTGGACTTTCCAAAATTCAACTAAAAATAATAGTGATAATTAATTATTTTGCCAGCTGTTTTTAGTCTCAAATTTCTTACATACGTATTGTTTGTAATTGTTGTCAAAAAAAATATTATTCGACGATTCGAGTTAGAAAGTTATTGTAGATTTGATTAACATAAATTCTTAAAAGGTTATATTAATGAGTTCTGTATTGATTGGTGGTGATACATTTTACCTTCATCGACCTATCACAGAAACATACATTTCCAATAATTTAGCATTCCTAATAGACTAAGGTATTTGTAGTTTGCTGTTATAAAAAAAAATTCGGCATTGCATTAACAAAAAAACCACATATAATACGATTCTTAGTTTGTTTTATAATTTGATTCAATTTGCTAGGTAAACTTCTACGACTTCTGATATAAAAAGTTTTATTTAAGTATAGTGTACGACAAAACAACCATTTCAAGTACAAACGAAATTCTTTCTTACTAATATAGATTACGTACATAATAACTTAACAATGTTTATGTTAAACAGTTTTTTAATTTGTATTATATTCGAGGTCTGTGCGGTACACATGTGCGGTGAAGCGACACCTGACCTAACCCAATACGAGTTGCACTTGTTAGCTGAGTGGAAATAGTGATGGGCTCATACATCATCATATCGAGAATCACAAAACTTAACACATATTAAACATGGCATGGGCATCTGTTCTAGCCACACTTAGGCCGCTAGTTTTATTGTAACACAATTTTTTACGAGAGTTATTACAATTTACATTAAGATTGTGGGCTTAGATTTTCGATGACGATTTATATATTTTTTTTTAAATATTACCTACGTCATAATATCTGTAAGTACTATAAAAACTAAAGACATAATAAAAGTACTCAGTTGGTAGTGTATACCAGCGGACAGATGAAATATATAGCACTATTATACGCTATTAAAAATAGACTAAAATGATATTCGTTCAAAAACAACGTTTATTTATAAAAGAAAGATAAATTTGTGTTTAGAGAATTTAATTAATTTCCTTACCTATTTTCGCTAATTTAATAAAGATATAGTGTGTATGAAATATTTTTAACACTTTTTATTGTTATGTAATTCTAAAAATATCGATAGACAAATATCCCAACTCTATCTTATTTATAACAGAGTGGGATGAAGTAGACGAGGGTACAAAAAACCTACTTTTTGTATGGTGACAAGGAAGAATTTCGGTATGTATACCAAATAATGGTTTTGACTTAACTCACCATTCTTGTTTGATCAAGTGTATTTACTCAGATATTTATAGCATATTTTATTAGGAATTCACTAATGTGTGTATTATTGTTAGTTAGAAATTCAGTACGGTAACATTTCCTACGAAGTATTTCCCGATAAGGGCCAAATTTGCGTCTGTTTTAAAAATTAAGTATTTTTTGTTTTATTGTGTACGTTTTTTCGCTTGAATCATGTTGTTTTCTTTCTACAAATTAATAGTGCAAAAAAGAAGAATCGTCATTGATATCTAATAATATAATAAGATATTTGTAAGATCAAAAAACAAAAAATATACTTCAATACATAACTGTCCTAAATATGTATAATTAAAAATGAAGTACCAATATTTTAATTTAATAATAATATCATGATTAATAATTTAACACAAACGGCTTAAATTCATTCACCTCATTATACTCAGGTTTACGTTATAGGACACCTAGGCAACCAATCGAGTTATTTCGCAAACTTAACAAAATCCTTATTGTGAAATGCGATCACGTTTGTAAGCGGATCTCTTTGATTATATCTTTACGTGGTTGTCTTCGGTTTGAGTTAAACCAACGAATCAACGTAAAATTTGGTAATGTTATTTTTAAATAATATGTTGACGCGTTAGGACCCCTTGGAGTTTAATTAGCTATGCCCACCTATGATAGTAAAGGTTATTTTTATGGTTTTTATATAGTATACATATTGAAATATTTGCTGGTGCGTGGTGTAATGGTTACAGATTTTTACAACCGTAAAATATGCTTGGCGATTTAATGAGCAGAAATAATGTTCGCTATAATTGTATTATCGTATTGTAAACTCGGTCTTGGGTCTTTTCAGGGACCTATTTTGGGGAGCCTTCTGGATATTATTACTTATCAAAAGGAATAATAATTATACCGTAATAAATTATCACTCAAGCTTTCAAAAGCGATTGTATCGATCTGCGAATTTCTAACATATAACATAACTAGCACATAGGAACGCGAAAACATCGCGATTCCTTTGTTTTATTTCGGAGAATCGTCACAAGTCGAGATCGGCATAAACGATTTTTTTAACGGAGAGGTGTTCCGAAAACCAATTTTGTGTCTATTGTTTCATTGTTACAACAATTTCAATCTTAACGAATGTGTTAAAACCACAACTGTCAAAATATATAGGCTTCGCGTATTATAAGTCGAGGCACGTCTCGTGACAAACGTATAGTTAGTACCTGTATGTAAATGCAGTATGACGTACATATTCCAAGAGGTGTACAATGCACTTTTATAGTTCGACAGACGATTCAAGCTTACCGCAAAGTGATGTCACTTAATATCGATGAACTGTGGTTGTGCAATTTAATGTGAGCTCAAGAATAAATAGCACATTTATATATTGCACGATATAAGAAAAAAATAAAATGAAGAGCCTATATTTTTGCCCTTTCCATACACATGTTGTTTTTCTATTTAATTCCATGCAGAGATTGAGGTTGTCTTTGTAATATGTAGGTAATAAATATGATGATTCAATTCAATATATATAGCATTGTATTAAGTTAAAATTATTATTGGATCGTTCTACCAGCTAATTATGTTGCGTGGGTCTTCGGGATATATGGAAATGATCTAATCTTTTTTTACAATCATTTAGTGAATATGAAAGAACGAAATCTGGAGGGAGTTAATTCAATAGAGGCTAGAGTACGTATACATAGACACTGCATTAAATCCATTTATGAAATTCAAACATGTACTATATGTATTTAAAATTGTTATTTTTTATGAATATTATTATTATCGATGTATTTGTCACAACCCGATATGTGACCGCAAGTTATGAGGCTGGTCACGCACTTCCCTAAACGTTTCGATCTATTGTCTCGCAGACTACACTCATCCTCTGTCTTTGCATGTCAACTAAAACCACCCTCTTAGTCGTTAACCATTCACCACAGAGTTCAGAGTTCAAATCGTGATGAAAAAAAGTAGTACCCGTTTGAAGAACAATAAGTTATGACGATGAATATTTCAGCAAAACTGCTTTATAATTATTAGGTTACCTACCTTAAGGCTATTTATGCTGTATTATAGACTATATATATAGTTCTTTGAATCTACTAGGGTTTCTGCGTCTATATTAATTATTATTTATCGCCTAAGAGGCTTATGAGTAAGGTTGTTGTGCTTTAGATGAAGCTTGTTAACTATATATTGGCAATACGATATTTAGGTGGCTTGTAATTTAAGAAACAATAATTTACAACAACAGTAGGTACAGACAGTTTCTTATTTAAAAACTTAAAGCATATTAAATTTGAATAATGGGCTCTTTAATTCATAAAGTTAAAAGTCTCGGAATATTATATAAGAAAGGAAAGTTTATATTTTTTTTATTCCAGTTATTTAAGTATCACTTTTGTTAACATGTAATATATAAGGGTTTTACATTAGTGTAAATGTTAACTAAATATGCATAACCTAGGTGCGTTTGTATCACAGACAAACTAATTAATATCCATTAAATGTTGAGTCAAGTTTAATGTACTATATTGCATATCGGTGTTTCACTTTTATTGTTCCATTTGAGATGATGCGGTTAGCGTAAGTGCTTTTACGAGTATAAAAACTTGCACTGGTTTGAGAAACCCGTTCTGACACTGGTTTTGTTTTAAACTTTGCCAAATTCCTCTACTTACATAGATATCTTAAACTGAAATAATAGATAGCAATTGAATTATATTCACATATAAAAATCAATACAACTTTTTCATATTTAAAAATCTAAAAGACATACAAAAAAAATCTTAAAAACACTCCAGTTGTAAGCTATAAGAAAACATCAAATCCTTAGGTCTTAAATTGTAATAATAATCATATACGCAGGCCTTGCTCTCTAGCTCAAAAACTTATAAAAGCTTTTCTAACAATACAAACTATTATTTTCTATTGTTAGACGACGAACATGTTTTAATGCCAATCAAGACAAACCAATTTACCTATAGAATATAAATGTGTAATATATTTTTGAAACGGATACAGAATCGGTGAACGGCCGTGACATTTTCATTGTAATAACATTTCAACGCTGCATACGCATCTTAAGTCTTCATAATTTCCGATACATATGTTTAATCATCATCAGTATTAATAAATTAAGCTTAATATGTTTGTACACAACAGTGTATATATAGGGTTAACATAAAAGCTTTGATTTTTGAATAGTTGAATTTTAATTTTGTGAGCTGTTGTTAAGTTATTAAAACAAACTTATTTACATAGTTATCTTGCTTTTGCAATAGATTTGCACGATTCTAAGTACGTTCTTCGGAAACGTAAACTTTATACATAGCACACATCAAACATTTAATTATAGTTTTTAATTGATACGACTGATTAGTTCTTATCCTTATATCAAGGGCGCAGTCTAATGCTAATACAAGAATACTTGAATACTTTACTTATACAAGTCTTTGCGTTATACATGTCATGTGTATAACAAGGTGTGGTATAGTCAGTTATAGAAATACAATTGAAGTCACTAAATATTTTTAAATAACTCTTTGTCTCTTTCTACCCAATTGTGTGTACGCTGTGATGAAAAGAGACTACTTAAGTTGCAATTAGACGTATGTTGTTAAAAGCGCAAAAAATATACCACATCATCATATTAAAACTAGGTTTTAAGCTTTGATCACTAATTGTTATTCACAATTTCCGCAAGTGTCGCCTTACGTCCTAAAATTAAATGGGTAAAAATGTATTGAATTGAACTGTTCATGAATGAGTTACTCTCGCACATCCATTTATATCAGCTGACCACTCAGACAAATGTAATGAGTATAAAATTTTGGCACGGAATACGTGGGCATCAGCCAAAAGTCCTTGACCTTCTTCAAGAGTTTGTCTAAAACGTACAAGTTACATAGTAAATTAAAACAAAGAGCCGTTTTTCATTATTCCTATTAAGACTAAAAATCGAGACAAAGCTCGACTCTTATAATTACAAAAGCGTTACTAGATTTAATTCATTTATTCTTAAGAAAAGCTTATACATTAAAATCTTTTATATGAAATATTTAAAATTTTTATGTTAGTAAATACGTAATATTAATAAGTTATAATTAAATTGACTCAGTCTTATTCTAAGAACTGACTTTTATTGATTTGAATTCATCACAATTATTATCTACGTCTTCAATTCAAGAAAAGCTCAAGGCCCTTTTCCCAAACTCGGCATTTATTGTGGAGGAGAGATTCTTCGACCTTGGAGTACTCAGCTTATAAGCATACATCAAGCATTATGGGAAGCATTATTTATTAAAGTACTATCGGATGTCTTGAATAGATATAAAAAAATAAATAGAAACCCAATAGCATTTTCTAGTGAGAATACTTCAGTGCGAATCCGGGGCAAAAATACTATAACCATGAACCTCCAAATGCGCTGTAGCACGCGAGAACTCGTCCGGTTGGCCTTCATTGGTTCACGAACAAGGCTTCTTTGTGTAGCCCAAGTTCCCGACAAATACGACACAACATGTATAAGGAAGATGCAAGCCAGATATTAATATAACATTGCGATTTAAATGTTTCGAAGCTAATCGTTAAAAAGTTGGTAGAATTTTATAAAACCCAAAGATTTATGTATTTAAGGCAGATCAATAAGACAATGGCAAGATCTTTAACATATTTCCATAGTAAATATAATGTAGCTAAGTATAACTCATATACTATATAAATAAAATAATCTGATAATGAAACACAAACAGTATTTACGCACCATATAAATTTTTAACGAAGTTGTATCAATACATTTCATAGCTGTAACATATATGATGACTATTATATACATACAATAATGATTACGAATGACTTTTTACTAAATACATACCATGGTTAAATTAATGTATTATGAACCTATAATGATTGTCATTATTTAATTATTAAAGTAAATAACCTTTGAATCGTTCATTATAACGTGGAATTCGGCGCCAATTAACTGGACCGGTGGATTTGGAGCGACGGTGTTTCTTTGTTTGTAGAGAATTTGGCATTCGTTATTTTTAAATCTCATTGGAAATGTATGAACTGTTTCTAAACGGAACTTTGGGCTCATATTATGCATATAACCTGGCGGGCGTAGTGATAACCTTGCAGGGCGAACCCACTAGCAGTGGGTTCGATTCCCAGTACGATAAACATTTGTGTGATGAGCATATTTCTTGTGGTCTGATAGTTTTAATATGTATTAATTAAAATCATTAACGAATACCATAGATAACATTAGGTATAAAAACCGTACATGCATTATTATAGCTAACCGATAAACATCATATGTCATTCTACATTTTTATTAGCTATTTAGATTCATTTTAAAAAAACATATGTTTATTTTAAATGCTTTCGTTTGAAAGAGTACGTATTAACTCATCATAATGCATAACGAAGTGTCCTTAAACCCGCAATTTACGCATTTTGCCTCGATACACTGATGAGGTATCAAAAGAGAGCCGTAACCCGTTTTTAACGGTTGAGGCCGCACTGCATACATTTAATCTTGTATAATAAATAGCATTAATTATTTATAAAAATTAAAAGTTAATCTTATGTAGGACTGACAATAATAGGAGACAGATGTAATAAAAAAAATTGATGGAACACATAAGTGATTAAATTATTCCAACATTTTCCAGGACCGAACCATTTAAGTTTATTTTAGTTTTTTTCAAGTTGGATTATACTTTTCTATCATTGATACTGATATAAATTTGAATATATCATTTTAACTAAGGTTTCTTAGTAAAAAGCTATTTCGAACTAAAACTGTCAGTCAGTATCACGGCAAATGAGAAGTGATTTTTATAATTAGGAAAGACCTTGGGCATGCAGAAAAAATAAATGCAATGCACGTATTTAAATGAACGTGAAATCCATCAGTTCGTTGACCGTTCAATGTTAAAATCACGGTTCGCAAATAAAATATATTTGATCGTGAAAATTACGTTCGATTAAGTTACCATCAACGTTACAAAATTGGAGATCGAATGGTATCTTAACATCTCAAAAAATTGAATTTCTTCTTACATTTAATAATTTATGAATACTAATAAGCCTAACAGAAGTCATAGATTTAATGAAAGTATTAACAAAATACATATATTTCACTAAATCAAAATGACTAATACAGAAAGCTTCAGGTTTGTTTCTCTCATAATTCAATTATTTGACCGTGTTTTAAAGTCTCAGTTCATGTCACTACCACTAAACTGACTATCTTTGGGCACTGTTATAGACAAGAATATAGAGAAACCATAGATAATGATGATAAGGTTGGGCCTTGATCGGGTTAATGATGATATTAAAGCATTCTAACATAAGCTATTTTCGGCAAGCGATTGAATATTTTTTCATGCGGTTATAAAATTTTAATCGTCCGGAACGTTTAAATTTTATAGATGTTGTCATGTGTTAGTTCAAAGTCTACTAAAATTAGT
Organism: Leptophobia aripa; assembly: GCA_951799465.1. Lineage (NCBI taxonomy): Eukaryota > Metazoa > Arthropoda > Insecta > Lepidoptera > Pieridae > Leptophobia > Leptophobia aripa. The sequence continues at coordinate 6,036,509 of OX637267.1, read as the reverse complement.
TATGCAGTTTGCATTTGAACGAGTTAGTAGCACGGATTAAGCCAATGCAGTTATGTAAGCAATGTTGCACCAGTTTTGCAATCATAATCCGTTGGATAATTAATTATTTTGTTCACGTATTATATATCTTTTTAAAAGCAGACGAAGTACTAGGTAGTGTGTACTCTAGTTAAAAGAGTACAATTATAATGTGTTTTTTTGTTTCCATCTAAAAATCCGCATCTTGTTGCACAGCGAATGATACATGCATTTAGATAACAAAATTTTTAAAAATATAAAAAACTCTACTCCTGATGTTACTATAGTATAGATGTTTCTAGAAAAATCCAATACGATAAAGGCAAGAATAAAAGCTGTTTGTGACATATTTTGTTAGTAAAACATATAAATAAATAACAAAGATAATATGTTCGGTAAAGGTGATTTTTAAAAACGATGTTTTTTTTTACATCCTGCAAAACCGCTTGGATGTTTGATGAGTATTTTTATCGTTATAAATCTTAATTGTAGCAATTAAGTCAAATGTACATATACAAAATATTAACTGTGTGGTAGTCGGCATTAATTTACGCTTGGCTATGGTTGTCTTTAACAGAATTTATGTAATATGTAATGTAATGAAGACAAATGTTGGCACCTGCATTAGGCAATATTTAAAAGCACAGTAAATATATGTACTATCAGGTCATGGTGAAATATATTTTTAACAAATATGAGCTGGCTGTGTATGTGGTATCATAATTAGTTAACTACAAAATGTAAGTATTCCAACTTATTAAAAATTTATTTGGTTTGCCAGTACGTTATACTTTAATTTAACGGTTAACCAAATTTTAAAGTTTTATACATATTTTGAAGGCCAAGTGATAAGCAATAGATCTCGATTATTGCTCAGTGCTATTTAGGTGGTCCAGGCAGTAAAATCACCAGAAGTATAAGTGGCAACGGCCTCGAGGACAGGAAGCTGTGCGCTTCCGAGAGGAAGTTGTCGAGACGGAAGTGACGTCATCGGCCTTCGAGACTTATGAGACGACTTATGTAAATAAAGTTCCAAGTTTTGATCTTGATTGCCAAATAATCGTTTGTTATTTGTTAACTCAAGAGAATAAAGATTTGAATTACCAAATGTTTTAAAGTAAATATATTTGTTGGAGAATATATATACCTACATATTTCGTAAGGTATTTAAATTATATAATGTATATTATATATTTGAATATAAGCGTTATTTACATCTGCTTTATAAGTTTTATTATAAAATACATACAATTAATATGATTGATTTCATGAGTCGGGCTTGTCATAAGGAAGCGTTGGAGATAAAAAAAACGTGATCACATTAAGGAAGCTACACCAATAAATGCAACCTATTAATGGGAAGTCAATGGGCGAGGAAGTAAATTACTTCCTATTCAAGCTAACCTCGAGTTAGATTTTTTCGAAACTAGACTGAATACGTCAATTACGATTTGTTTGCGGAAGTTACACATAGTACATATGGGTAAAATGTTTCTTTTGTTAACAAAGTTTGAGAGTTGTATATAAGTTCTAAGATAGAAGAATACTCCGAATTTAGTAAGTAATTAATGTTCTCCGACATGTGCAATTGGCTATTTAATTCCATTTCATTAAAAGAAAACTTGTTATCGACATATAGGGGAGAACCCCTATAAATTAAAATCACACAAGAAGAATATACATGCCCCATTCGTCAAGGCTAGTCAAGGTTCATGTACTCTGGATGTTGCGGGTCAACCACAAACGGCACGCTCTTGGCCCTTAAAAAAACATAATAAGACACTTCATCATTCTCGCGAACCGGTTCCCCGTAACGCCCAGTCTGCCTCGCCCTGATAAAAAGCAAACAAAAAAACGTTGAATAACTAATGATACGTAGGAAAATGTCAAGTGTGCAAAAAGCGTGGTTTGAATTTGTTTAATAAAATCCTCGCTCAATCACTTCACATCTTTGGGATGTGTGTTGTGTTCTTAAGGAGTTGAGAGCTTCGCGTTCCAAGTTACGGTTAACTTAACTAAGTTAACGTAAAGCTATTGTAAAATGCCAACACATTTTTGTATGTGATCTGTGCAATCGAACCGAATAAACGCACATTGTTCGACTAGTGTTCATGGATCAGACTTCCCAAATTGTACGAAAATCTTCAACGTTCACAAGAATTAAACTTCTACGACTAATAACCCAAAAATTATGGATCAAAAAATAAGGATTACGTAAACCGATGTTTACTGAAATTTAAGTGGCTTTTTTGTAAACAAATTGTAAAGGAATGAAATTTGCCTGGAAACGTTATATATCAGTTCAGGGAATATTTTTGGTGCAATAGAGACAATTGACAGTTGACATTGACTTTGTCTCTATGAGGTCTTATGTCACCGACTAGCACGTACAAAACCTGTGCCTAAATACGTGCCTCGTTAACAAATGTATTTTCCAAGTATTTTGTAATTGATTACATAAGATTAAATAATTGTTTAAGAAAATGTATGACCGCGAAGTTTAGTCATGGTATTTTATTTTAATAATTATAGGTTACCTTAACGTCAGTTTTATAGGTTCAGTCATTTTTTATTACAACAAAAGTCTGTTTTTTTAATAATCTATTAATTGTTTATATCCAAGTATTCTAAGACCGTCATCAGAACTAGAATCAAACCAGCATCAGGTTCTTCTTTATTAAAATGAAAGTTAATTCATTAACTATTTAATCCTAGATCTTTCATAATTTAAGTAATAATTCCTTACGTTCTTATTTATATAGTATACCATAAGATTTTGTAAAAAGTATATAGAGGAATATATTTTATGTATCTTCAATAAGAGTCAAAATATATCGCAATCTAAGTAAAGCTACGTTCAAATATTATCTTAACGCGAGTATCACACATTAACTTCTTTAACTTATATATATGCGAATTGTACACCATGTATAAAATCATGTGATATAACAATAATAGATTATATCAATCGTTCGACACGAATTATTCAAATTTGCCTTACAATATACTATCTACATGTATATTTTATATGAATAAGTTTCTATAGACTAAGTTTTATATTGACAGATATTATTTTAGCTTTTTAATATAGTGGTGAGTAAACGCCGGCAACGCATTCGCTAGCTCCCAGCCACGGGAGGGGATTTTGGAGGGGAACCTCGCTGTTGGCCAGGAGGCCTGTACAGCTCAGCTCGGGGTTGTTGGCGAGCTTAGCCCAGGCGTGATAAATTTGGTTTGCCGTGATTTGCGCAAGGGCGTCTCCTGTGAGACTCGGACCTCAGCTTGGGCCATCATGGGGGGGGGGGGGGGGGGGGGGCAAGGGACGAGATCGAATGGGCTAGACGGAAGCTGGAGGAGTGAGCGAAAGTGTCAATGGGCGGTGACTTCGCCTTTATGGTAGGCCTCCTGCTCGTTTGCCCCCTCTTCTATAAAAAAATATCATTTATACACAATAATTTAACGAGTAGTCCTTTCTTTGATTTCAATAACAACACTTGTAACATTGTTGTATGTATAATACAATTATATTGATAGTAAAGATAATTGCTAATTGAAATGCAAAAGAATATGAGACAAGGAAATTAAGTTTGTCCGTTGTAAATTGTGTTAAGTATTGATCAGTATGGTTTGTAATTAAAATAAATTGTTATCGAGTTGCAGAGCTGGCTCGGCACCTGGGGACCGGTCTTGTTCGGCCCACGCAAGCCCTGTACTACAACATTCGATACCGCTTTACTATCCTTCCTTTACACAGAAACATCGCTGAAGATAACATACATTTCTCATTTTGATGATATTTGTAGACGTTTTTTCGTTAAAGAGGCAATGGATTTTCAATGTTACCTTCCTACTGATTCGTAGCGCTAGTTACCCAACTATTTGCATTCGTATTTTTCCATGAAAGCCTGAATGAGCTAATGAGAGAGTAGGAGACATACTAATTATTGTTGCTGTTTCTACGCGATTTTTCTTGTAAACATCTCAACTTTATTTGTTCTCAGGTTAAATCAAAGGCAACTTAAAAAAAAAACTTTTACAATGCACTTTTTATCCTGCCGAGTAGTAAGAAAGACACTCCGGTCATATAGTTTCATTCAATTTAAATAAAAATAAAAATTTGTTCATTTTATACAAATAAAAATTGTTTTATTTGTATAAAATGAACAATTTTTTATCTATTATACGGATTCTTAGAAAATTTCAGAAGTATATTGTTGACATATAGGTATACATATATAATAAATTTAAAATAGCATTTAGACAAGTAAGGAAGAAAAAAAGAACAGTACAATGCTTAAATATGTATCAAAAAGGAATGCAGGCAATAATCTATTTTCAAGTTCTTCTGCGTTCTTAGTGACATAATAAAACAACCATTTCTATACATTAAGTTTTAATTATTTTCAAGTATTCAGACGAAAACTTACAGCCTTAATTATAAACATAACAAAAGTACTTATTAATATATGTGTATGTTGACCCGGAAATTATACCTAAATCCAACTTTAATTTTATGATTACGTAAGTTCCGGTTGGAATTTCGCTTACTATATAACACTTGATAAATTACAAGTGGTAAACATGTATTCATATACTAATATATAACTATTACGACGTTTCAAATTATAATCGCTTATATGTATACTCAGAATTATTAAACAAAACGATTTTACGGAGATTCTACATGACCCTCAAGTGTCAGTTTGCAATCGGTAAAAACTAAATCATGTCTTCCCGAGTGGTTTTTTTTCTGATACGTCGATTGATGAGTTTTTGTTTATTTGAAAATTAATGATGAACTTTAATTTGTGTTTTATTGAACTTAAATTTGTTGAAGACTGGTCATTGGATACGGCTAACGTTTTAAGTTTGGTTGAGTTTTTAAGGTGTAACCAATATTACTCCATCTATAAAGTGAAAATACTTCTTTTTGCTCGACTGTATTGGAATAAAAAAAAACGGTCGTTAAGTACAAAGGTCCCAATAAACGTTCAAAAACACTTGATCATTTGGACAAAAACGAAGATCAAATTTACGATGTTGCTAACCAAACCCTAGTTGAAAACCATCGCTTTTGTAATAAGCCCGCCAATTTCTCGTATTATATTATAGTATGAAAAATAACTAAGTGTTAAGGCTAATACCAATCGTGATCAAACTCTCGTGTTATTACGTAACTGCATTTTTTATACAATTACATCAGCTACCCTGAGATACATTAGCCATGCATGTTGCATGACCGATTCATTGCTAGTTCATAGGTGATTGATCCAGCTCACGGCTACATTTTTTTATTGATTTTTATTAATCAGTAGAGCGTGATCGTCTTAATTGTTATCTATGAACTAAGTGATCGCTAATATTAAAAAAAACCTAAAACAGCCTTAAGTAAAAGTTTAGTTTTTAATTTATTAATTTTATTAAATAACTTTATTATGCATACAATTATTACATGTATATCGAAATATAGTAAAGTGTATTTTGAACTATACATATATATATATATATATATATATATATATATATATATATGTAACACGCATTTTGACGTGAGGATCAGACACCTATATCAGATGCTGGAAACCACAACATCGTTCCTTGTCCAACTGTGACCTTTAACTGTCTATGGTACGTTAGAGACTTTAGCCTTAATGTCAATATTATGTAAGAATTCGTTAAAGTGTATCGTACTTAACAGACCTATTTTAATTGCTAAGATCACGCGATCATTATACCCTGATGAATGATTGATGACGATTATGGTTATATAAATATCGCAATACATATATATTCCCTTGAATCGATCAAGCGAAGTTATTAATTTATGAATATTATACAATACTAGAAGTAGAACCTACATTAGATGAGAACAAAGCCACTGGATCCGGTCCAATATTTTAGAAATTAATCGCGCTTACAAACCCGTCAATAAGTTTTTCTTGTACAGGTAGCGTTTATTGCTGGCTAAGCTAAGTTAATGAACTAGCCTCCGTCAACATAGTCTGCGTATGATTACGCGAATCAATAATTGAACTCTCGACAAGAACGTGACGTTTTTTGGACAGATTTAGGAATCATAGTGGAAGTATATATTCAATTGTTAGTTTTGTATTTGTATATATGTGGGGGAAGGGTTTGCACTTCTTCCGACCGACAAGTGACGATCCTCGACCAGTCAAAACAACTGGAACTCAAAATATGAAGACACCACCACTGTGCGTTTGGAAAGACATTTCTTACGACGCATCAGAACGTTATGGAACCAGCTGCCGTTATTTTCGAACCATTAGGACTTAGGGTCTTTGAAAGGGTCCTTTCCTAAAAGGCCGGCTACGCAACCAAGTGTGACCAGCCACCTGAATACGCCGACTTCACCTTCACCAACTCAATTTGATTTCAGTCGAAACAGTAACATTTTATTTGTTTAAAAAAAAAATAGAAAAGGTTATATACTTTTTGGTTGAAAACACTAGAATAGCAGGTAACATCGAAATTTAAAACTGTTCTAATTTATTTAAACTTTTAATTAGCTTGTTATACACGAAAACAATACTGATTATATTCATTCCAAACGACTTCCTGCTTAATTTAACCAGATATAGAGACCTTGAGAAACCTAACAATATAACTAACCTAATTTATTCTTGGTTAAAAACTGGTTTGCAAAGTATAAAAATAACTACTTTAATTCTTACATATCGCATTTAAGGAAGATCCTGATGGTCCATTTAAAAAAACATTGGATGCCTTATAGGCATCATATATTTTTTGTTAGAAATTAACAAGATAAGACAAATAAACTATGTATCTATAAGTAGCAAGAATTTTACTACATACATAGGAAATGGTATTAACGTTATCCTGACATTTTTATCAACAAGAATATTCACGCACACTCCACATACATGCACTCATATATCACAATTGTAACATGTTATACTTTAAGGCTTGCACTTTTTTGTGCAGACTACTAAAAACTAAATACTATTTAGCATCGTCCCTTTTACACTTCTCATCTGATATAATTATTCTTTTCACATCATTTTTTGTTTCTCGTAAGTAACTTAACTAACTTAAATTTTATTCGAAGCATAGCTATTGCCTCGCGTCGTCTTAATTCAAAAATGGAATTATTTTAAAACAAAGATTTATATTGGGATTTCAACGCTATTTCTGTACTACTTGTTATGAATAAACATCCGGCACCCCACACCTCGCTTTATGAACATTGTATTTTAAATGCTTTGTTTATGTGACATTGGAAAGTTCATAATTGAGGTATCAACATACTCTTTGTGTGTCTTAATATTTATCGTTTTCTCAGAATGTCAGAACATCTGGAAAATAGGCTAATAGGAAACCAACAATTTTAGTCCGTTTCACGTATTCATTTGAGTTACCAGGAAGAGGTCGTTTTGGCCATCTAACGCACTGTGTAATCTTGTTTTCTTATATGATTACTATTACTAAATATAAATGTTTTCCTGGATTGGTTTAATATTCTTTTGTCATGTTCATTTAGTTGCAAAATGAATGCAGTTTGACAAGGATAAAGCATTCAGAATACAATAACTATTTCACGTTTATAGTCTACGATTGAATGCGTTCGTTAGGTAGATCTTTTGCCGTTTAAAGGGAATTATTAAATGTTATAAAATTACAAAATAAATCAATTTACTCAAAATAAATAATTTAGTCAACGTGGCAATAAAAACAAAACAGTTTTTGTATAGGCTTATAAATAGATTTAAAAAAGTAGCGAGTTCTTGCCGTGCTGTTCGACTCTCCATAGATATTGAACAGAGGGCACAGATTATGATTTTTACCATAGATACATTTGAATTACCTTCAATAAAACATATATCAACTTAGATAACAAGTGTTTTTTTTTTCAAATTAAAATTCTATAACAGGTTTCTGTAAATATTATAATTAATTAACGTCTCATTAAAACGCACAAAGTATTTCATCGATTTTATTATTATTAGAACCTATTTAAATATTATATTAACATATGGAGCAAGGTTATAATATCTACTTAATATATACTCAATGTATGTATTTAAAAGTTCTTTGAATCAAAAAAGCAAATTCGAATTTCCATATTTGAAATATATATTTGAATGTAGTACCTGTCTTTTATTCTATGATCGGTTTAGCCTTGAAAGTTGAATTGCAATGCGGTACTGATAATCGTGCCTATGTCCCACTACTGTTTATGTTAATTTATTTTATTATTCGATTAACATATCAACCTCAAATTATATTGAACGATCAAGTCGGGTAATTTTGTTTTTTGAAAGTGAACTTTTGTTAGGTTTAAAGAAGTAATTCTCTTACCGACGTCACTATAGAGAAGTGTATACACAAATAAGCCGTCAGTTACAAAATTAAGTTCACAAACAAAGTAATAAAAAATATGTATATCTTACGCTACTGCTTTGTATTAAGAATATCGTAAATAAATTTCGAAATGATGTAAATACTCCTGAAACCCAATGCTTATTAAATTAAAATACATATTTGTTACCTATTTGCGTGTCCCTAATATGTGTGTATGGTTTGAATATCGAATTACTTCTGTTTCCCTGAAACTTACAATCGATAATAAATTCCTCAATCCAATGATAATTCCTGGCTAAACTGCAAGTCATTCAACATAATATGACCCAAACAAAACTTAAATTTACAAAATTTCATAAACCGAACAGTGTCGAAATGTTGGTCACCATAATTGAATGTTAAGTGTGTTTGTCTTTTTATTGACAGCTTCAATGTATGTGAGGCAAGCCTAATTCGGGTGAGAGGTGGTTACTCAAGCTGCTTACAAACGAGGAAGTGATGGAGCAACTGACCTTGGGCGCTTGGCGCATAACTTTTAATTTTACTCATCCTTACATAATGTAGATTAGTTTTGCAAGACGTTTACATATTTTAAAGTATTCTTTACAATATAAAGCACCAGCAGCAGGTAGGGAGGATAAATATTGCTTACAGTGTCCCATTACGCAAAATCTGAATTTTATTATAGCTTAAATCTCTGTAAAATAACCTAATATTTCAAGCAAATACTAATTACAATTAAAACTGTCGGATTTTTTGTATTTATAGTGTCAAGTACTTTTTAATTTACGTAATGCTTTCATAACTATACTTTTAAAACATTGTCTTTCGCTCCAATCTCGTAATATAATTAAGATCACATTTGCTTTGTAATGACAATTCAAGACATTTCTTATTTCAGTTTTTCCATTGAAGCGTGAATTGTCATTTTAAATGTATTTTTTTTATTGTTTTCGCAACGAAATGTATGTAACACGGCCGTTACTCATTTGAAATTTATAACACCGTATCAAAACATCGTCGGTGAATACATTCAGCCTGTCATTTATAAATGTCAATTCTCATATTCAGGTCGGCTGGATTGTGAAAACTGTCAAAACACTTATATTCACTTGTTATAAATTGTTAACACTAACGATTAGTAATATCATACGAAGAGATGAAGTAATGAACATGCAGTTACATGGTCAGGCAGAATCCCTGAACTATATTATTTACATAAATAACTTATTCATACACAAAATACACACCTTAATTACTTAAACACAATCACAAACAAACAAACATCTTCACAGCATTACACAGATAAGTTTTGAACTTTGCTGTCAGTATAAGATATACCTCTAAATACTTTATAGAGGATGTTATATACTCGAGTAGAGTCCGGGTGACCTGCAATGGGGTCCCATCTGCATCAGCCTAGTTTGTAATATAACTTTGTAATGATACATATTTTTTAGTTGATTAGATTATACTTCTCTGCTTCTATAAAAAAATATAATACATTTCTATACACATAGTTTATTAAAGACATTATTTAGTTCCAAGTTATTGACACCCTATCTTAACTCGGGTTTACACAAATTCGCCTTATCATGGACGTATCGTGCAGTCGCGATGTTTACTTGAATTGATAAGCATGCGGGTTGCGGGTCCGCTAATCAATACCTAAAGCATGTCTTGATATATCAGAGTTACATAGGTGTTATATTCAATTTGCTAGCACAAGGTCCACTGATAAGTGGGTGGCATCGACTCGTAAACTCTTTACTTGCATGTGCCACGAACAGGCAGGTTTTCATTATTGTTAAAGAAAATTTGTAGTCAATTTTATATAAGATGTGATAGAACATTACATTTATTTAAAGATTTTTAGTTCGCTACTTAGTCATTTTTATATTTAATATATCGTAATTCACTATGTAATATGTTTATAATAGACTATTCGCAGTGATTAAAAATCCCATTCGTGTCAAATGTATTATGAATTCCCAAAAATGGATGCAATCAAAACCTATTGTTCCAATTAGCACTTATAACAAATGAGAAATATACACAAAGTAATAAATACACACCATATATTAAAATAATGGAAATAACTAATCACTATTTAAAATTGTATTTGTTGAGGTTGCGTTAGTAATTTTACTGTATCATAGACAATCGACATTCCGAACCAAATATACAACCTTATTACAAAACTTATGATTAATATCGTCTGTATATGACTTTATTAAAACATCTCCCAATAGCAATTAAGTATTAAGGTTTTTTTTGAAGGTTTCATGAGATTGGGCATTCACAAGTCAAGGCGAGCCCTACGGCTTTGTCGGTTCGTAATTTGTACTTTAATTGCTAGAAGAAGCCAGTATTGCAACATTGGATTGAATGTATGTAAAAACGATTCATATTACTAAGCTGGTATGGTATGGCAAAATATATTAGGTAAGTTTAAGATTTATTCTATAACGGGCACATTAAACTAGGATCTAAATCTCACGCTTAAAATTGTAACCGTTTGAAAAACGAGAATAGTAATCTGACAATCTTTTCTTCGTTTCAAAACTTTTAATGAAACTTTACCTTTTCCAAAACCTTAAATAAAATTATGATCACTAAATAATCATGTTGTAAGAATATGTGTAACAAATACACACACCCACACAAAAAGCAATATATTTTTTTGCGTTTAAACCGTTTAAAAGTCGGAATAAACTCGTAATTGTGAAAAAGATTTAAAAAAAATCGCCTTATATATTAATAAAATGTTAAATATTTCTATAAAACATTAACATGGTTGTCTACATACTTCGCACACGTGTCGTTATTTACTATTAGTTATATTCCCAGCATATTTTTATATTATTAAATACCTATATGATCTTCAATGCCTATCTATGTTTAGTGCCGTGTTAAACAAACCATTATGTGTATATCACAAATCAGATAAGAAAATATGTTTCATTAATTAATTAAAACTTAAACTAAAACAATTGTGTAAAGTTAAAAGTTATTGGGACAAAATAACATTCACATATAATATTTTAATTCTTCTCCTTCTATAAAAAAATGTTATTGTAATTTTTTTTTGGATGGGAAACTCGCTGTTAGCCAGGAGGCCTTTACTCGCGAGCTTTACTGGCGAACTTAGCTCGGCCGTGATAAATTTTGTTTTGCCGTAACTTGGTAAAATGCTGCTGATGGTGATATAATCGTATTGTGACAGTGAACATACTTGAACGTTTATTCCTATTTCAAACTATTAGCTGTTAAATATCCATTAATAGTGTTGAGTAAAGTTTATTATCGAATTGTTAAAATATTGTTGTAGGAAATCAGTTCCTTATCAATCTGGAGCGATTTATTACTGATTGTGTAAGAATTTGGGTGTGGCAACAAGCTTTTGAGCTTTTAGTATTTACTTAAAACTAGGTGGTGACCGTGGTTTTCATTATTTGTTATTTACCAGTACAATTCATTACAAGAAGTTTCCGATATTGAACAAACGCTAAATCGTCTATTAATTATGTCATAAATTAGGAACGGTCTTGTATTACGATGTAAACGTTGTTCATAGTAATGTTTTTAAAGCCAGGTTAAATTTTTGAATGCCAGAATGGTACATTTCATTAATAGAAACATATGCTTTAAAATATTAAGTTTCGTAACTGCAACTGGCAAGCCAAGTGTTTCTTTGCACGCAATGATCTAAGAGTCATATAACAAGAGTATTCTGAAAAAAAAAAAAAAAAAACGATTTTAAGAAAGGAGCAATATGAGTCAAAAGCACTGTAGTGCTAACTGTTATTTTACAGATTGTAATCAGAAATTTAAATAAAAACAACAATAACACAAATATATAGAATTTCAATTCGCGATCTATATTTTGGATATGAACAAATTTATTTGTTTTCCGGTTCCAATAATCGTTATTACATAGTTTATAATAAATAAGCTCTGAAATAATGTCCTTTATGACAAATTTGTATAAGGGGGGTGCAAAATGAATTATTCGTAGAAAGGAACAGTTAAAAGTTACTGACATTTTAACATTCACATCACCCACGTTTTTTTACTTATATCCACAATGATATGTCACATCAAAAAATACAATTTAATGCATAATTTTATATAGAACATAATAATTAAAACGATACTACGTTTGCTTGCGAGATATTGTGGTCACTGCGAAATAAAGATTCGAATTGTTGATTGAAAATTTGAATTCATATTTGTATCCAAACGGTTTTATTGATTGTAATTGCCTTTTGTTACCAACGTTTGCTTTTACATTTAAACATTCTATTACGTCAAGCTCTTATTCTATATGCTACAAAAGTCGCTTGCTTCGGAGAAATCCCGCGGTGGTCGCCGCGAGCCTTTTGTTTTCAAATGTAACGGCGCGCGAGTCGAAGCACGCGAATTTTAAATTTGGAACATTCATACGATTCATATATAAATATGTATAGATGTGATTATTTCATAACTCTGTTCAATTGTATGTTTCTCTTTCAGGGTAGTAGTTAATGTGTTAGCGTTGTGGTTGACAGATTGGCGTTTGACATTTACTTTGAGATAATTACTTTCAATTTTATAATAACATAACAATATGAATATAAATAATTTATATTTCCAATGGATACTATAGTGTTTGTAACCGTTAATCACGAAATCAATATGTTAATTTTGAACCGTTACAAAATAAAAAGCTATGCGTGGGGAATGTGGGGAGATAAAGCCAACCCGCATCGCCAATCTAGTTTCACTCCCCTAAGCGGGTTATTAAAATTATATGAAGGGTGGTAAAGTGGATCACTGTTATTCATTACTATTCACAATATTAGTTCAACACTGTAATATGACACTAATGCATGACAGATCTCCGAATTATTTTAAAATCTTTATATTGATAAATGTATGTACTCGTAAGTACCCGGCGCCGCGCGGTGTAATCATTGAATATCGGCATCTTCGCATTTCCGAAACTAAAGCCTGTTGCTTTCGTAGAAGAAAATTTGAATTAATAGATTTTCGTTCATTATTTGAATTTAGAACAAAGTACTTTCTTATTAATAAATTTTGATTTACGAGGAAATCTCCCGATATATATAATGCGATGAAGTCGACATTAAGCGATTGTCTCGTTCCTAAAGATCGATGCAATATTTAATGCCGGCTCTTATACGGAATAGGTCATACAGTGCATTAAATGTGAGGATGGTGTCTGCGGATAAATAATTCAAGTACTACGAGAACATACAGGACTTGAATGTGGAAACGATATCCTTTTATAATAATAATAAACTGAAGCGGGTCGATTTTGGGAAAATCTCTACATATCCATAAAATACCACCCCAAATTGCAAAATATGCGGGCTAGCTCTGATATTATATTGCTAAAATCATTCATGCAATTATATCCCTTATTCATGCTGAAAACAGATCAATTCACTTTATTAATAGCAAATAAAATTCGATCAGATTAATAGTCGTGGGATTTTAGTTCTATTTAAAATCTCATAAAATTATTACACGCACAAATAGTTGTGCTATAAACAAAGTAATCCTTTGCACAATTACCCTTGGATTAATCTCTGCTATAATATTTCTTGATCATATTAACAAGTAATTACTAATCAGCCTCCTATATTAATCTCTAATACCCCGTCGATATTTGGTTTACCAGTTGCCGAAATATATCCCTTCAGAGCGGAATAAATAGAATATTTAGCTATTTATTCCGGTAACGCTCGACCAAACATAAATTTACTCAAAACTATAGTTAAGTTTCAATTTTAAAAAATTAAGTGCTATAACAAAATTATCAGAGTCTATTCTTCCGAATGGCCCATACAAGTTCTTAGTTGTCATCACTCATTGTCTATGTCCTATTAAAGTGGCAGGAATAAATATTGTATATACATAATCGCCTATACATAAGTACGAAGTATCGCTAAATTAATTACGTCTGCGGATATAGGCTAGTCGTGGTCACCTGACCTGTCATTTAATACGATACTCGATGAGCAAAACATCAATCTACCCCTCTTACCATTTCATTGGTTTGATTACAGTTATTTAACGGTCGATGGGGTGATGTTAACGTAAAGGGTGAGTATCCATATTATTATCCTAACCGCTTTTCTAGGTTGGTGGTTCGTAAAGGTATTTAGAGGGTCTTGAGTTCGATTTCCATAGAGAATGATAGCACAGAAGAAGTAGATCGTAAACTTTTATATTTATTTTAAATGGATTTATTAAAGTATATTTTTTTGTTAATAGTTCGATTATCTGAATCATATTTTAAGAAAGTTCCGAATGTCGTTAACGTATATTATATTTAGGTCTTTTAAAAAATGTTTTATTAAGATATTTGCGCTATGATTAATTGAATAATTGGCAAATTGTGCAAGTAGACATGACAGATGTTTCGTAGTTCCGTAAACATCTATGTATCTTTATTAATATACCTATTAATAATGTTTATGTTAAAATGAATATTGTTCCGCAATAAATTATGTATGTTATATACTGAAGTGATTGTCACAAAAAAATATTTATAAATATAAGCTTATAAGTATGATACGTGAATCTATAATAAACCGGTTGAGAAATATCAACCAGTTATAACTTGCAAAATATAAATGTGTCTAGTTAATTATGTAAATGTATTATGTCAATTTTTATACTTATTTACTATACTTTATAAAAAATACACTAGTTTGTACTAATATTTTTTTTATTATTTATATACTATTCTCACGAACGATTCAACTACAGAGTGATACGAAATTTATTAATAATTAACTGTCAAAAAATATTTTACAGAATGCGTTTGGTGCCTATATATTGTTACAGTATGTTTGGTTAATAAAGTAATATAAAACAATCAAAAATATATTAAGCTTATTCGAACACTGTTCTTTAAACTTTAAGGTCAGTTATCAATAGCAGCATTAGACTTAGTGAAAAATTATATTTTTAATGAATTAAAATATTGGTGAATTTAAAAAAAAATCTTATCCATAAACAATTATTTTTCTGACTTCCCTTCGCGAACGTACCGCTTAAGTATTTGTTTTGATTTTCCTTGACTTATCTGTTTAAAATGATCAGTTTAGAAATAACCAGTACGTACTTGTAGGCTATAAGTACTAAGTCCTTCCGACATGGTTCTATCTATTCATCTTTCAAAATAAAAACTTTCGAACAGGATTTTGTCGATTTCTTTTAGTTACTGCTTTGATTACCTTTTTCGTACGAACACTGCGTGGACGATATTTTTCTGTCACAAATATCTGAGTTTTGACTAATACAAAGCGTATGGAGGATTTAAAAAAAAATGTTTTTAAAGCTACATTATTGAATACTCTCCATGTTATTATATTGGCGCGAAAATAAGTAACCAAATGAACAATCGTATAAAAATGACAGATTCCAAATACAAATATAGTATATATAATAGTACTCATGGCCAGTCGTAAGTGTTTACAGATTAGACAACGTAAGCTATGGTCTATGGTCTTAATAGACTTATTGCGCAATAGTATAGCTAATAGAAGTAAAACTTAGTTTATAGTAATTAAATTATTAGAATCAAACCTTTAAATACACAGATTATTCAATAAAAAACATCCATTATATGAGAGATTAATACCATACACCTTCTAATTACAAAATTTAAAAACATTTTTCAATTTGAAAATTGCCCAAAAGAGTTCGTATGTTAATAGTGGTGTGTTTTGTTATTCATATTAATTCTCACCTACCCTAAGTGTCATAAAATTCGATACCCGAAGCTTTTTATTGTTAAATTCGCTATGAGGGACACGCGATGCGCACGCGACCCGCATATGTAGGGATGTTTAAGTACGGATTGTAATCGAATAGTGTGGGACAAATTTTGAATAAGTTACCCAAGACTTGAAGTGCTAATCGAGTGTTGCAGTTGGATCTTAGCATTCATTCGTCAGCTTACTATGTCCCATGGATTTAATGAAATTTATTTTTTAAGTTGGCCACTAATTCCTAATACTCTTAAATAACAGTTTATTACGGTGATAATGGCAGCACTGGAAACTTAATTGTAAACAAAATATAGAATTATGAAAAAGTTTACTTAGATGGTTGGCTGAAAAATATAATCTTCTAGTGAAGGTTCATTTCAATGAAAAACATTGTTACACTTCTGCGGCCAGGTTTTCTTATACATGCTACTTTGCCTTGCAATATGAGCTGAAGGAGCTCGTATACGCTGCTTAAGTCAAAAATATAAAGCCAAAGGTTAATTAGAAAAAAATATTAACGCTGTGTAAAAGAAACAGTATTTCGTTTAAATAGACTTTTACAAATAAATCAGTGAAAGTAATCTTCTTGTTTAAAATTTAATTTTAAACCAGTTTCAGTTTCAAAACTTGATTTATAAATTAAAATATATTATATTGATAAGTATGTAGTCTAAAGCCTAGACACGAAATTTTAAATGTTTTAAATGTATATCGATCCATTTCACAACCCAATCCGTTGTTTCATAAATTTATGGAATACATGAATGTACGTTTTATTCACCTCTTTAGCATCAACGTCTCTGAAAACTGTTAAATATTAATTCGTATATTAACGTCGCAACAACGGTATATATGAACATTTCTTCTGCTATCGAAGAACCAACGGAAATCTTTATACCGAACGAAGGTACGAACATAGTTTATACTACTAATAGTACTTTATGAAAAATTCAAATCAAAATTTAACTATCGTATCGATGTATATTGACGAAACTAATACAAATTCAATGTGTATTCTATAATATGTTGGGTTATATACGAAGTTATTTCCTAATATTTATAAATTGAATATAAAATTACATTTTATATACGTGAAAGAGGTTAAACGTTGGTTTTTGTCCTGTGTTGTTTACGTAAGCAGAACAAATATCGAAATTATCAATAACATGCTTACTAGTTACTTTCTAACAATTCTGACATACAGCCAATTAGAAGTAGAATGGGCGTTCTATTTTTAACCATTTGTCCTAATCAAACCATCTCCAAATTTCTACTATATCCACCTGAACAATAGTGAACAACTCTCAAGCAAACAGAGAAATCATATTTTTGTATTAGTGTTACACGTGTGTTGTAGACTTAATTTAATTATAATTTTTAAAATATATTATTTTAAGCAATAAAATAGACGTAGACTGCCCGATGTCCTAGGGCGTTTACGTAACTACGAAACAAAACATGGAACCCACAACCAGGCCAAAAGCATGTGCGATGCATGACCAGTTGACCGTCTAAACATCAGTTCATTCATTTCTGAGTTATTTAATACGGCAGTCACGTTCATCTTAGGTAAATTGGTTTCGTTATTTCACGACTATGAGGTCGGAATAAAAATTGTTCATTTGTCAATATCAAATGGATTTATGACGAAAACATTCAAATTTGTAAACAATCTTTATTTCACACAAGACCAGACAAAAAAATCATTAAAACAAGACGTTGTTATGTTTGTAATATCCACCTCGATACTATGGTAATTTTTAAAACAACCTTTAAGTATATCGGGAAGTGCTGTAACTCGTACTCGGACTGCGCACGTGTTTGGTTATACAGCCTTTTTGTTTTATCCAGCTCACAAATTACCGAGAAGTTAAGCAATCTAAATTGGCCTCCCAAAATCTTACTTATTTCTGGCTTGGCATGGCTTTACTTATTACTAATACTCAAAATGACTAACTCTTTTGAAGAATTCTATGCAGATTTAGAGTGAACTCTTTTATTACGAAAGTATGTTTTTTTAAGTTTTTACAAAAAAATACTTAATTTAAGATATTGAAAGACACAATGGCTTAATAATTATTTCTATAAGATCAAGGTTGCAACTTCGAGATAGAACTTTTTGCTTGTGTTCGTGACTAGCCTTTTATCATCACAAAAAGGTGCGTGTTAAATCTTAAATTCTCTCAAAATCTAGTGTATTTGGTGTGGTTTATTTCATATATTATCACAGTATTATCCTAAATAAATATGTATAGAGGTACAATTTTCTACCATTGCAATATGTGCTCTGTGGTTGTCGTTTGGCAATTGACACGACCATGATACAAAATACGAGTACGTATTTTGACATTGCGTTGTAAAAAACGTGAAGTATGTCCACACTGGAAAGAGACTAAGCAGTAGTTTTGTTAGATTGAACTCAGTTTTAAATTTTCAAGACAAAGGCGCCGAATAAAGAACAAAGAACTATGGGAGTATCAAATCACCATGATCGCGATACGGAAAGAATTAAGTTGGTGAACATGTCCAAGGTCGTCATATGCGGATACTTGTATATTAAACATTTGTTACCAACCCACGAACGATTTAATAGACACATGTTATGCGCCCATGGCCATTATGTTGTTAGGCGAATCTTATATTCTAGTCACAGGTCTGACTGTCTTAAGTATGTGTGAAAACTCGTATCGAATTGGGACAAACACATTCCTGTCTGTTTCATTGTTTTTTCACCTAAAACAATAGTTTCCTCGTCGGTAATCTATAAAAGTATTATAAATACCCGACTATTAATGTAGAATACATATTTTGGAATTGTTAAAAACATACTAAAGGATTAACTTCATTTGACTTGCCATTTATGTTCAGCTTCAAAATACTTAACGCATATAAACGTAATTTGAATAAATTATTCACAGTGTTAAGTTTGTAGCTAGTATGCGTAAAGCAATCCCCTTGTCTTGTTACATACAAATTAACAATCAAATAGGTAACCTTATGTATATTTAATTAACAGTCCCATACCTATATATTGACTGAAAGAAAGCTTCTAACATTGTCATGACACTATTATTCTTTGTCTATAATATATAATAGTGTATCTCATATCGGTGTATATAATACTACTAATAAAACCGCTTCACTCCTTATCTAATACTTGAGATCTCATGATTTGTGCATCGAAGCGTGAAAGGGTCCTTATTTCATTACAAAAAACTTCAAGCAAAAAGTGTTGACTACTTTTATAAGTGTGTTCTTATAGAGCGTTAAATAGTAGAAGTTATATTTTACATAATATAGGCATTATGTATCACCTCAGATTGTTAACTTCATTAGATGTATAGAATGGATGTTGGGTAATAATCTCGTAACTGCATAAGCGATATTGATTTCAAATACTTGCTTTTTCAATTGGCCAATATATAGCCAATACGATTTTATATGGTACTAAGCCTCTAGGACTCACTAACCACTGGGTTACCTAATTAAATTAATAAATTTAAAACGCATACTAAAAAGGCATACTATACCGTAACGTATATTTAGAGGACAAATATCCTTTTAATTTGTCGGCATTTGCGTCAGCATCTGGACGGTTTAATTGTTGAGTAGCCTAACAACGCTTTAGTTATTTGAATTGTTAGTAACATAATTTTGTATTAAAGGTTTATTATTTCTCGTTAGACAACTGCCTTCGGAACCGGTGGTAGTGTAAAAATTGACGATTCAAAAGTGTCTTTATAAAGACGTACTTGAATAAAGATATTATGACTTTGAGTTCGAAACATCAATATTATGAACTTAAGCAAAGAATAGCAGACATGATCATTACGAGTATAAAAACATTTCCATAACATCGAGTTTCACACTTAGAAAGGAAAAGTAATAGTATAACCTCTCAAGGAAATAGGAAACGCGAGACTAGAACACGATAAATGGCTTGAGATACCAAACAAAGGAAATGAGGAAAAAATATATCACCTGTGTACTATAAACTATGCAAAGAACTCACATTATGCGTATGGAAAAATATTTCAACTAAAAAACGCATTAGATAATCTGTGATATTAACATTATCTGTAATATGTAACTATTTATTTGTTTGTATACACGTTTGGTATCTTTTCATAAGGTTCGAATTTCCTGCACATTAGATTTCTACAACGCGTTGCACGTTTGTATACATAAATATATTAGCTATAATAGTTCAAAAAATATTGTCTCCTAAACTTAGTTTAAGTTCTCCAAAGGCACTAACTTAAAATACACTCCTACAAGTATGTTCATGCTTAGACGCGAGGTATAGCATTATCTAATAGCAGTGAAAGTGCGTATGTGTGTGTGCGTGACGTAACTGCGCGTCGATTTACTCTCACTAGTTACCAGTTGTGCGCGTACTCAACTAGGAAATTACAGCCTCCGAGAGGGCCAGGGGACCTATGACGTCATAAGATTAATGCCTTTATAGAGGAAGTGGCCATATTTAAAAGCTATTTTTACTGTAATTTATTTTTGTTATTTCATTCGAGAATTGCAATGTAATTACAGTAATAACGTTCCGTAAGTTTTGCAATGACAAAAACACCTTTAATGAAATTTAACGATGCAGTGCTTTTGTTGTATAAATTAGGTTTACTTAACGATCGGGAAATTATTTATTGTCTAAGAAATTTAATTTTATAGTTTATACGCGTAATGTGAGATGTTTTTAAAGTCCGGCGGAGTTCTTGTAGCATTCATTCCTAAACTTATTTAAATAATAGTCAAATCACTGATTTAATCATGAGTTATACTTATAATGTATTATGTTATTACATTTGCATGCTATTTTTAAGATGATTTTTATTGTCAATGCAATCCTCTATTACATTGAATGAATCACATTAATAAACGATTATTTGTTTGAAAATTTTAACACAAATTTAATCTCTATTAAAACGGACATTGTGGCTTTATCTGAAATCTAGATAGAGCCAAGTGGAGGCTAGAGTTAAGTGTCGAGTAAAACGATGACGTTGCATTTTCCACCACGTTTTAGACCGATTCGAACCGCTATGGTCCAATACACAAGCTATTTAAATTACTATCAAACATTGTTCAAACCACAGAATTCTATTAAACACCAACCTACAACGCATAATGTAAATGGGTGCGACATTTTTTTACTCCTAAACATTTAACAACAATAGAGCCATACAGAAAATAAGATTCATAACAACGAAAACAACAATATTACCAAAACTAATCATTTCTTTTTTAATGGGGCTCGGCCCTGTTAGAGAGTCCATCAACAGTGTTGTTTAATAGGTTCCATCATTCTGGAGTTTCCAAAGGCTGTACTCTCTCCTCTGCTGTTTATGTTGCAAATCAATAATATTTTGCAGTTAAGCACCCTTCAAAGTTATGTGGACGACAGTTCTGAAGATGCTCTATATTACAGCCGTGGAAGCTAAGGCTAAGCATTACCTTTTTAAAGCCTTCTTGAAGCTAAGCCTTCAAAATGCTTGGTGTGCACAGCAGGTATTTCATATAAAACAATCGCTTACAAAGCACAAATTTATTCCCTGCGCCCAATACCAACTCCTTCCTTTTGATCGTATCAAACGCAGAGTTTCTAGAATCGTCGACCATACAACTCTTTTCAATCGGCTTGACCCTTTGGCTCTGCATAGAGATGTAGGTTCCCTCTGCAACTTTTACCGCATATACCAGGGGGTGTGCTCTGATGAATGGTTCAGAGTAATTCCAGTAGGTAAATTCCATCACCGGACTTCGAGGTAGAATACGTAATTTCATTCATACCACTTTGTCGTTTGACGTTCTACAACTGATTATTTTTAAGGCAGTTTACGCTGCCTTTGTTGCACCAGCTACCGGACCTTTACGGTTAGTGGGACTGAACAAGATCAAGAGCGTTCCTCTGCCTTTAAGGCCGGAAACACAATTGTAAGCTTCCTGGCTTTGCAGGTGTCCATGGACAGCAGTTTCTAATCTTAAAGTGCCTGCTCGTTTCCCTCCTGTTTTGTTAATATAAAAAATAATATAAGATTTATTCATATTTTTATTTATACAAAGGTTTAACAAGATATGCAAGGTGCAACTCAGTTAAACACCAATACAACCTGACAAGCTTTCCTTCCAAATAGGTTGTATACTTATGAACCCTAATAAAGACAATATACTTAATTCATGTGATCTGGTATGTACCAGTTCACAAACTAAACCACTAGAAATAACTTCTGATGTTTTCCTGGTTTGGTTATACCGAATTAGCATTGCATTTTATAACATTGACTAATTCTTGAAACGCGTTAGTTTAAATTCATTCGTTTCTATCTCTAAACTGTCGAATGACCTTATTAAATAAACTGTCTAATATCTAATCCAATCTTATTAAGTAATAGAAAATCTGCATATTTTCAAAATTTAAATACTTTGAAAGGCTTCAACTCATACAAGTCTTACGTAACAATAGCCCTAAATTCACAAACATATAAGTACTAATATTATGTGCTAACAGAACTGTTAATTTAATTTAAAAATGTTTATTTGAATACAATGTACATAGAACACAAATTCTTAAATCCTCAATGTAATAAGCTGGCATAATACCACGATTCTAAAACATTGTTACGGACATGGTAATAGATAACTATCTAACTAACTAGTTTAGAGATTTTTTTCCTACATATAAACATAGCACTGATATATTTAATTATCGAGTGCGGAAACAGTAAATGTGCTTTACTAGCTTAAATATACCTCAATTCTTGGAAGTTAAACAAACAGTGTAATATAACAAAGCTGAACTTAAAACCTTATTACACGTAATTGCATACGGCACTTTGTAAAGTGATATAACTATTCTTTGTTGACACTTAGTCAGCGTGTAAAGCAATGATACCAGATACTTAATGTTATGCCTGCTAAGGGAAATAAAACTATGATCGAATAATCATACATGTTCCGGATAAATTCACTTTGTGATTTGTGTGTTATGTGTGTGAACTTCAAATTCAAAATATCCGAGAAGGGTGGGACGCGATGTAATTTAAATAATTAATAAGACGATAATATATCATTG
This sequence comes from Leptophobia aripa, assembly GCA_951799465.1. Lineage (NCBI taxonomy): Eukaryota > Metazoa > Arthropoda > Insecta > Lepidoptera > Pieridae > Leptophobia > Leptophobia aripa. The sequence goes on along the minus strand of OX637267.1, from coordinate 6,013,277 downwards.
TAGGTACACTTTGAATGAATCAAAAAATAAATTTATGGCCGTGTCATCCGTTTTCAATGTTAAGTTATTAATTAAATAATGAATATTATATCTAAGCAAATATTGAAACATTTCGTCATAGTAAATTGCTAATGAAAATGAATACTGCAAATTTTATGTAAATCTTCTGAGGTCAATTATTAGACAGGTCAGGAATATTAAAATAGGAATTTTAGTTCGCATTTATAAATTAGTCTGTATATTTGCAAAATATTGCGGTTTTAAACGTGTGTAATTTGTATCTACTAAAATATTTGATAAAGACTATTATGATAGAGATATATCACTATTAAAATTATAAGTAACATACTTAAATCAATTCGAGAAAATTCACAACTCATTCTCAACTTTGACCTTTTTGCTGGATTAAGACGCTAATGATGGCATTAATAATAATTATGAAATTTGAAATCATTCGTTATAAATGATTCAACTACGTGACCCACTGAGCTATAACTAATACATTTTAAAGCTTACTAATGATGTTTCCTCTAAACTCAGTACCAGAGCAAATATTCGACAAACTAATGTCATCGAGTTCAAAATATTATATAACTCTGACGCAACGTGTTTTGGTGGGTAAGTGTGCCGGTTATTGGGGCCAGCCGATGGCTCGGTATGACATAATCTGGCTTCCGCCGTTCGCTAGTGAAAGGCTTTAGAGGAAACATAAAGTTACTTGCAAAGTAACTGGTACAACTGAGATTGTGTTCGAAATTCAAACATAAAGTCACTAGCGGTTGGTAAGTATCCGTTAGTTTTAGCGAGATTTTGCATGTTCGAACTTAAAATGACGTGTTTAACTTCGAACCAACTTCTGACTGGTTAAGCATTAAGTTTTAAACTTTTATACTTAAACAAGCTTATATCTACTATTAGGGTTACCGTTTCCATGAATTCCATGAACGGTTTCCCTAACCCTAACCTACACCTAACCATAATGTTTGCGAATATAAAACCTAGGCAATCGGTGCGACAAGGAAATAAAATATTACAAAACCGTCGACGTAACTCGGTCAGTATTATAATTTATCGTAATTTTACAAACGTAATATCGTGCGCTTTCATGCCCAACGTTATTCGCTTCGCTTAATTCAATGTAATAATAATTTAGCTAGTTATATACCTATATGTACATGCAGAAGGCTTCCCTAACAAGAATACACACGTAAAACAACAGGACCAGGACCAATACGGCTGAGAAGTAACTAGCTGAAGTGGTCACTGCTGTAGGTCACAAAAATTACATTCAAAAGCACGCGCAATACCATTTCCACGTCGGTAATTAAAAAAGGCTTTTATGTCTAATATGATAATTATTTTATGTATATTAAATATTCATAACACGTATTACTACAGAATACAGTGTTATAATATATTGAGCATTGCGTAATTACCGGAGTAGTATTTTAAAAACTCGATTTTTACGACCCAAAAAGTATTTCAATTTAAATGAAGAGTCTTCCGGTCTCAAGATGTCAATATCAATGTCGGACCTACTTTTCACTGTTATATAACTCTCAAGTAGGTTACACGGCGCCAAATTAATAACACGCTACAAAAAATCTACATAAAACAGGTTTGTAATTACCCGAATTTAGTTAGTAACAAGCTTTAGGAAAAATAATCATGAATTATTAGATTTTTACAAGGTTGTGTTTAGTACAAAGAAAAATTAGGATATATGCTGCCAGCAGTTGATTGGTACACGGACCAAACTATGAAATCTGAATAGTTTTTTCTAATTCTTCTTATAGGTTTAATTTTATTAGAATTACTGTATGTTTAATTAGATTTTTGTGTATTTGTTTTAATTAATTAAAGCAAATATTCCTTAAGAGGGATGATTAAGGAGGTGATATCTTACACAGGAGGTGAACCTCCACCAACACTTTAAAAATGGCTAATATTAGATAAATAAATGAATAATATTATATTTCAAACGTTGCTATATAATGTACTTCCGTGTTTTGTAAAAAAACAGAACCATTCGTCATAATGCTTGTTTTTGCGGACTTTAATTCGTAATAATTCTATTTTTTTGTATACATTCGTATAATTAATAGTCTAAGTGAAACGTTTTTTTTTTTAATTTTTAGTCAAATCAAACCGAACGAGAGTGTAATCCAATCAAGAAAAAATACTGTCGTATATTCACTTGTGATTTATTAGGTTATAATAAATTTAAAAAAAAATGATAAACGTTACTATATTCATGTTTTTGTAATTTAAATATTTATTTTAGTAATGGCCAAAAATACAACACGTATTTTTTATATTATATTCAAATTTAACTTAGTTTTTGTAAATTATTAATTCATTTTTAGTATTATGTTACATTATACTGTTTTTGCTATTTTTGTGGAAATGTGTCAAAGTACTCGTCTTTATCCTCGTATGTATTTATTCTTATACTTTATGGCAGGTATATTAAATAGACTGTTGTACCATGGGGTGCAAGTGCTCAGGCGCTTATTAAAGAATTAAGTAGACGCCTGGTAGTTAGTACCGGTGATCCAAGAGCTGGTGCTTTCCTTGCTCAGCGTATAAGCATCGCGATACAGCGAGGAAATGCCGCCAGCATTAAGGGTACTCTGCCATAGGGACCAAACTTTTTAAATTTGTTTTAGTTTTATTTTAACTTATTTATATTAGTTAGGTTAATATTAAGAATATTTTGTGATTAAGTATGCACTATAATTTCCTCGGTCAAACGCCCTCAAACCGTTACAGTGTACGATAAAATATAAACGATTAGATTTAGAAGTTGAAAGCAATTTCAAATCAATTTTAACAGATAATAGTTATCTTATGTTATTATCAGACACTTGAAACATTTGTAGATTTCTTTAAGAAATATACCAAGCCTAGAGGGTAAGAAACATGTGTGTATAGAACAGTCGTGGTACGTTACCGAGTTTCGGATAACGGGTTTGATTCCGGTCAGAGAGTCATTAAATGCCGTACCTTTGGAAAGGTTGTGAGGATCCCAAAGATCCTCAAATAATTAAATTCTTTGGCAAGCATTCCATTGGTAAATTGCATGGTCCAACAAAGTATGGAGATAATTGTATATTGGTATAGGATACTTGCTTTATAATGATTAATTATATACGAATGTTTGATTCTCAACCCTTAGAAAAAACTTTACGATAAATGTTCATGTCAAAATGGTATGATAGTTTCACACAATTTAAATAGTTTTCACGAGACAATGTTTTTTATAACTAAGGACTCTTGCTTAAATGATTTAGGCACTCCTAGCAACACTTCTCGGGTGTAAACCACGCTTCCACATATGAAGAGCACTGGAGTCGCTACTACCAGTCTCCGGGGTTTTACCTTCTGGCCATCCAGTAAAGGTCCTATGGAACTAAGATAGAAGATCGTCTCTTCTCCTGCGCTGCCTGCCGGCCTTCTCTCAGACGCCTCTCGGACTCCTTCACATATATTTAAATTCAATTCAGTATTATACAATAACACTGAGTTGCCTAACATTCTCTTGACGACAATGAGTAGAGTAAGTTAATACCCAATTATGACTTTCATTTCATAAATGGACTCACCTAGCAACTTTCATACCTTGCAGGTCTCTTGCCTTTTCTTCTCTATCATTGTCATTGTACAGTCATACACCACACAGCGATATTCATTACATTAAAAATATCAGGCATCGAAAGTAAAATTTCAAATCAGGGACTCAAGTTCATATGATAAAGACGCATGATATGATTTATGGGATACATCCATCCTTCGAGCTTTATCAGCGCAGCGTGGGGTCGCAGCTGATAACACTATCAGAGACCTCGTATGTATGAATTATATTCAGGACGAACTGTGGAGCTTTATTTAATTTGACTTAAACACATAATTTTCAGATAATTATTATGTATACAAGACTAGTAGAAGTAGACGTATTTGTATGTAATCCAATGTCCCTACAGGACAGAGCTCGAATACTTCTCGAGAAGTTAAGGATGAGTGATGGATATTCCTTTATACAAATTACTTTCAACGCATATTTTTTTTGTAAATATTGTATTGTATTAAAAACGAAACAAACCTTAAAGTAATTTCCGTTACCGTTTTTATATATTATATGAAATGTACATAGTGTGTAATCAATTCATCATGTAATCGAGAAACTATTTAAATTGTATGAAGTTACGTCAAAATATAATATTAATATAAAAAATACTCTAATTGAGTATATATAAGAGTTAAAGTGTTCACTTAAAATAGTCTTTTTATATACTTAATAATGAATGAAATGAAACGTTAATAAATTTCTAACTTTAAAAAATCGTATTTTAACAGAGGATTGTTCCTATCAGGAAGGTCACTGCTGATATAATTGCAATTTACTTTAAATGGTCTACCATATTTAACCATGTATTTTTAAACAACCAATAATAAAAACAATCGTTAAATGTTCACAAAGAATATTCAAAAATTGAAGTTTAATCTAGCTATTGGACAACGAACAAAAATTATTTCATACGAAATCGAGAATTATCAAAATTATTCGAATTCGTTATACCGAGAAATAATTTTAAACAACGCTTATCATTTTAAAAAAAACTCTTACATTGGCCGAGGTCATGTGTCAAAAGGTGCCCGATAGTGTAATATCAATTATAACCATCCGGAAATATGAAATATCAACATCACAACCTACTTTTTTGACGATAAGAGTAATGACTATTGAATGGTGCCAAAGATAAAAGTTTAATAGCCTAGGTGATAAGGCTGTGAATTTACAGCCTAAACGAATCGACACAACTGACTACCTGCCTGCTACTTTATATTAGTCAAATTATGTGATAAAATGTAGTCGACAATTGTATTTTTCTAAGATATACTGGAATAGATTGATGTAATAACTAAATGAGAAATATAACTTTGAATCCATGGTTTCGGACTCTTGTGGCTGGGTGCAACAACCGAAAACTAATACTTAACTTAATTAAAGTGGCTCATTTATAATAAGAAATTGGTAATTGGAAATTACATAATCAAAATGCTGCAGAATTTTTAATTATTTTTAAACCTTTGTTTTTTTGGAGTTATACGCCTACGTCATGTAAAGTCATCAGCATAGACAAAAAACTTATAACGGTTTTAAAAACATTGATTCTAAACAATTATTGTAAATACTAATTATTGTTAATATTATAAAATAAAGCCAAAATATGGTACTGTTGGTTTTCACACAACAGTGCAAGGTTTCGCGTAAATGTTTATTTATATAGTTAATTCTTACATTTATGAATCATGAAATAATTTAATAAATATTGAGTCCAGATTTACTGCCAGCTCTCAAAACAAGTGCGTAGACCGGACGAGGTTAGCTGACAAGAAACCACTCTTAAATCGTCAAGTTTGGTCTACCGAACGTTTTTAAAGCAACGATTAAACCATGCTCCAGCGACTGCTTACAGATCTTAAAGGGGCAAATCGTATACAATTTGTAAACAGATAAATTTAAAACGATAATGCAATTGTGAAATTAAATTAACAACACATTTGTAAAGTATGTGAATCTACAATTATGTAATATTTCATTAGTAAAAAAAAACAGCACATTTGCCACTCAAGTTTGGCAATTTATGTGTTGGTCTGAATAGCACCACGGGAACATAACTTAGTTGAGACGTTTTTTTTGCTTTCTTTTTGGGACTATTGTTCTTAAATATTGGCCGAACAAAAAATTGAGGACCAAAATGATAGATGGTTTGTTTATTTGGGTCTTGGGGTTTTGCGATAGTTCGTGTCCGAAGTGTTTCTTGTACATGCTTTGTTATATACATAAGTTTATCAGCTAAATATCAATATTATAAATTAGACAATGTATAATTTTGTTATAAAATCAATCGTCGAAATAACAAAAACTAATAAAAATCAATATATAACGGGAATGCAAATCTTATATATAATTTGCATTTCATTTATAAAATATATTATTTAACTCATTAAAATATTAAAGAAGTTAAAATTTATATAGACAGCTCCAATCTAATTAGAAAGAACGAGTTTAAGAACACTTATATAATTAAAAAGTGTTGAATATTATTTATGCTTCTCATGTAGCTTAAACGGTTGTGTAAAGTAATTATACTTACGCAAAGGATGTGGGTGATTTTATATCTCGCTTAGACCAGACAGCAAGAGGTTTTACGGCTCTATAACCCATTGAACCTCGTAAAGTGGTATTTGCGGTCAAGGAAAAATTAATGGTACATAAAATAAAATGTATTTTAAGAAGTATTTAACCAATTGTTTATAGAACAAGTCTTTCAACTAACAGTTATAGAAGCGACTAAACACAAAACCAACTACGTGTTCCAAATGTATGAAAAATTGTAACCAAAGTTTTATATATTGTTCTACATGGCAATAAAGATAGAATTGACATAATTCCAAGTTATATGAAAATAAATATACAATATATTTTCTGGTGGAGTATTTTTATAATTGGCAAACATGAGTACTAAGATAATGCATAGTAAACTATTCAAGTTAAGTGACTATTCAAGTTAAGATGTTCAGCCTTAAAATGGAAACTACCTTTCAGATACATATAACTCCACAGCAATCATGCTCAGGGTCTATTTAGACTGTACTTATTGAAAATTGTTACATACGTTCGAAAAACTTAAAAATTTATTATTTTGTACTAGCAACAACTTTTGGCCAAGCTTTTGTGGAATTATTATTGATATTTAGAAGCAAATACTTGTTGATATTTTGGATCATATATAATAAAGTTCTGTGCCCTTCTAAGCCTATAGTCAGCTCATATTCACCATCGCGTACTCCATACGCGTATGCGTACTCCAATCAATACTAGTATCATTCAAATACTAGTCAATATTAGGTAACTAGTGTTTGATTAATTTAGAATTTAAGGCAATAGTCAGTGCCAACCGGTTATTAAAGTGAGTTCATTATACAGAATTGTGATTATGCATATTGTTATTGTTGATTTCGTTGACGTTTCCCTTTCTATATTTGATTGGACTTGTGAGCCTTGGAAAACTATTCAAGTCGTCGGCCTATTAATTCCTTGTTAAGTACATTGAAATATTGTATAGCTTAATAATTTAGGCCGAATTTAAGTTAAAAATTAATATTTTCATTCGGCATGAATAAACTTGGCAAATACAGTAATTTAATTATAATACACAATTGTTCATATCTATCGTTATTTATAGTTATTAGGTTAACATGATTAATTAATTAAAACAGGAAGTTTTACATTAGTGTAAAATAAATATTATCAATACATGTTAGTAATTTATTGACTGCCAACGAAAACAGGGAATTTAATGAGTTAGAATCTTTTATTTTGCCTTCTTGTTCTATGGACTTCAAAATTCTGGGGACTTATTTATCTTATGGGCAAGCTTTTGTAAATTGAGTAATATTTCTTAAATGATTTTCAAGCATTTAGTGCAGTAGTCATACAGTAAAAACAGTTTAAAAATTAAAATGAATAAGAATTACATTTATAGACAATTAGAGTATAGGGATTTGAAACTACTAAACTTTGTACTTGCGTTAGACCGTTACATGACAGTCAGACATACAAACGTCAGACATAAATATAGGTAAAGCCTGACCATTTCCTGAACCTAAAGGAGGTTCGAAGCGTAAAGTTTTTTAGGTACGTATTGAGATACTTAATTGCTATAGAATATACCCATAACAACCCAGGCATAATCCAGTTATCGCTTGTATTTTTTGCATGCTTGCTGATTTTTTAAAGAAATTATTCAGAGGTATTGTTAGAGATTAAATCGATCATTTGTATTTTATTGAATACATAAAATATTGAAAATCTATATTTATTTATTTTTGTGTTGAAATTAAAAATTAAACGGTGATACGAGTTGTTTTTTATTAAAAAAAATTAAACGAGATGATATGAACGGAAAAGCCAGCTGAATACAAAACATAAAGAGTGTTTATGAGTCCAGAACAACTTCCATATAGTACATAGCCTTATATAGTAACTGGTAGTGAATTGTTTCCATAAATACATACATTCATTATACACTGTTCATTATTAATTATTTCTTGAGGCCTTGAATAAAGATCATATTGTTTACTTTTTACGCATTGTATGTGGCCTGATCGATCAGCAAACAAAAAGGTTGGTTATTTAATATTGACAAGTGACACCAAATTCATATTTTGAGAATTCTTAATATTCGCTTGTTTTCTCTTCGAAATATATTTAATTGCAACTGCTTGCAAGAGAGACGCGAATTATATACTTTTTAATGTTAGTATTTATTTACTTTATTTACATTTTATTGCTACTTAAACATCAGAAGTAGATGTTAATAGACGGCCGGCCTTATCGCTAATAAGCGATCTCTTCCAAGAAAACCCACTATGTACAACATTATGTAAAAGTTGGACGAAGTTGTATGCTTTTTTTTATAATCTACTAGATTAAAAGTGTAAACATGCAATTGCATAGAATATATAACATAACAAGGTAATTGTGACATTGATGGATTACTGTAATAATTTATTTCTACACGTCCCAATGTATTCATTACAATAAAAATAATAAAATACAACCATGTTCTAAAACGCAATCTTAATAAATAGTATAATATTAAAATATATTAATTCCCCATAAAATATAAAAATAATATAAATATACATACATATATAATATATGTAATGTGACGATTAACATTAAAAAGGTGTATAATATTTTGTTTAGTAGATAATATAGGCCCTTTCGAATATAAATATCGGACCAAGACGGATCCAAAATGTAATAATAGGTAGTGTAATTTTCGTATAATTGAAATATATAATAATAATAGTTGATACACATTGTGCGTTTATTATCAATTAGAAACAAAAACTGAATATTTGTAAAAACAATTATTTATATCTATATGTATCAACGAAGAGCATAAATGTTTTTAAATATCGGCGTTTGAAAAACAAACTGAATTTCTTATCATCCACCCTACTTTTAATTCATATCTGAACAGGAGATTAGTGTGGTATGGGTCAAGTCATGTCAAAAAGTTTGATAACATATATACCGATATACGAAACCGATTGATGTCTGTATGTACGTTTTTTTCGTCTAGTGATCACTTGTATACGTCAACGATAAGAGAATGAATATTAAGATTTTTCACAAATCTCTTTATTGCAATTAGCCATAATCCGTGTATGATCTAAGAATAAGCCTGATATGACTCTGTGCACGGGTACAAGCATGATCCTTAATACAGTATTTTTTATATAAAATAACGGTTCTTATAGTAATATCGGTTTTTGTTTCGATTCTTAGAATCGCTATCACACAGAACAAAGCTTCGACGCCGCTTTTTCACTTTAGTCCTACTATCCAATTTTGTATGAACTTTGTACTTTATCTTAGTATAAAGTCATTAATTATGTTACATTGTATTGTAGTGTTATGAATAAAATTTTGGTTAAGATAATTAACGAAGACGCTTTGTTTACTTTTAATAATTACTTCCTTACAATATATAATTACTCAATTAGGTACAGCATATATTGCATATTTTCAAGTTTAGTACATAGATAGCTCAGCGCAAAGTTGGTTAGATAACTAGTGAAATATATGTAGGTGGAGTCGCAATTTAATATTAAAAGATTACAAAAAATGTAGGTTAATGTAAAATTTGTAACAATATTTTTCTATATCACAAAATAGACAATTGATAACATACTAGACTTGCTAGAGAAACAATTTGGGTAATCTATTTCTACGAGACTCGTTGTACTAGTAGGACAGACATATCTTATAAAGATAAAAAAAAACAATCGAATTAAGTCCTTCCATAATTATGTGGAAAGACTTATTAAGTGATATTAATCACATTCTATGCCCCGAAAATCAATTCATTTCCCCGGATAATAATCTCGGATAAGTAATTTCCTTTTTATAGATTTAGATAAACAACCAACATTATACCTTTATTGCTATATTAAAGTCTGCCATAAAATCCTTAATTTTCTTTCGCACTTGCAGTGCTAGAGGATTCAACAGATTAAATTTACAACTAAATGGAAGTTGCAAATTAAAATAGATTTATTGAAGCTTCTGTTGCCGACAAATGCATATTAAAATAAGTCTAAGAAATGAACTTATTTATTGGTATTATTATGAAATTGAGAGTACATAATCGTTAATTCCATTTGTGAGCTTTTAATGTAATCAACTAAAAATATTATATTCTTCTGTTAACGAAGTACAGATTTTTTTGTTATTATATATGTTTTACGACACGAATATACGAACGAATATGAAAAATGTTACTTTTGCAAAATTTATAACCACATTACACAGCATCTAGCTTACACTATAAAATCAGTGTTTCTATCTATTTTCAAGTTTGACAATCGCTACAAAACGAATAATGCAAAGACGGAAGCGTATTTTTTTTACTTTAGTGACGTTTAGTTAGGTATTTTGATATCCACTGGTGAATGTTACACCCGGTAGTGGTCTCGAGGTGATCAGTTAAGTGCCCTTTAAAAACGTAACGAACCGGGAAGATACAATCGGGATATAATCAAACCGGTTTTTTTTTTCTACAATATATTGGAATTGTTAATATATATCAATATATAATACGTCAACCGTATTAAAGGTTACAAGGAAATTTTTAATATAATCTTCGAACCAACTAGGAAATTATGCATTGAGTCATATAAAGCTATTATTATTCATATTGATACTCTTAGATTCTTACGTAATATATCCTACTAATAATATATTATAGAGAACTATACAGAATAATAATGAAAATTTAACCTTTCTATGTTGAAATATTATATCTAATTCGTTATATGTTATTACAGTATTTCTAACAAGTTTGACCATACCTTTAACTGCTTTATCACACTAACAGAACGAAATAAATCGTTAAATGTTCTATACCTACCAACTATCATCATAAATATTATTCATCCATAATTAAGTATACAATTAAACAAGGTTTTTTATACTAAAAAAACTATCTTTGCGTGTAAAACGGCAGGTAAAAATGTAATGCACGACAGTTATTTCGTTACGTATTTAGAGCAGTAAATATAGTTTATCGTGTTACCAACTGTGCTGCAATTTCGCGTTCATGATAAGAGTCGTCCATAATGTGTGGACATATATCATATTCTAAAATGTTAAAACAACATGACGACGCAGACGAAGCGGCAAAGTTGGCTCATGAAGATGTACCATGATTTCATCCCTAATACAATCACTGCTTATAACTTGCAAGTTGCAATGCTTAATTTCCTTAATCCGGTCTCAAATTTGCTTACCAAACTTTCAAATATTTATGCCTAATTTTAAATCAGTTGTTTTTTTACGAAAGCCCATTGGTCTTTACAAGTACAAGAAGAAAGAAAGCCGCAGCCCGTTAGCACACAGTTCACGGAATAGGTGCGTTGCCGGCCTTTAAAAATACGCTTTTTTATTTTAGGCTCTATTTAAGAGAGCCTCCAATAGGAGCTGATTTAAGACTGAAGCAGTGTGGAGAATATTTCTAGATATCAAGGTTAGAATAAGGTATGATGGTGGCTGGATGTATCTGGAATCAACAAAAAAAATAATAATTAAAAGTTTTATATATGTATTTTACATATATACATTATTATACATTTATATATTCATAACAAATACTTACAGCAAATTAATAGCTCTTAATAGTTCAGTAGGCTTCGTATTTAGAATATGAGCTCAAGTCTAAGCGAATTATTATCCGCTCAGTAAATACGACTCAACACTTAATATGGAAAGTTAAAATATGAAGAGTATTTAAAAAAAAGTTTTATTATCGATATATTGACGAATGGCGCCCGCATGTTTTAATTTAACTACTGTGGACATGCCTCTAACATTTGCCTAGTGACAACTATTACGTATTTTTATGACATATCAGTGACGAAACCTAATGCTTCGTATTTTTACGATTAGTTATAAATATTATTATTTATCTTTATTACGTATTATGTTTATGCAATGTGACATCGGCTGGTATACTTAACTTTTTTTAACATTTTAAAATTGGAGTATTATAGAGCCAAGTCAAATAGTATCCTTATAACAATGAATGCCAAATATTACATTACAATGATAATCTGTTATAAATGTGGGATTAGCAATCAAATATTAATTATATTTAACGCCCACATATTGTGTCAAGGCCATAATAAATTTATCTGCGACAGATATGTCTAATTTTCATTAATGTTTGCATTTAAATAGAAACTAATTGACCGAATTTTACATATTCGCGAATTATTTTTTAAAGTCGTGTCGTAACTCGTAAAATAGCAATATACAATTAAAATGTGGTATTTGAATATGGGAATAACAAATATGTTCTTTTTCGTTACTACCAGGTTCTTTTTAAGGCTTCAAATATTCTAAGTACGGCTTGCAAGGGAGTCTGTGCTATAAGCCGGTAAGCATACAAGGATCAAGAGGGTACTTAGTCCATGTGACTTTCATAAAAAAGGTATGGAACCTTAAACATACCGATAAATAAAATCTTACCTGATTTGACAAATTCTGACATACAGTCCTAGACTGTGTGTGAAATGAAAAGTGTGATACTGGTTCTTAAAATTGACGGAAGGACCTTTTTGCCTTTATTAAAAGCCACCTCTGTATAAAGACTGAATCAAAAGCACATAACGCTGTATAAATTGAAAAGCGAATTAATGGACATGAGATCAAGCGATGTCAATGTTTCGGCTTTCGAGTCAAATAGCAATTAATGTTCAAGGACTTTACTATTCCAAACATTAAATTAATTATTCATAGTCTATACAAATGTTACTCGATGGATATAGGAATACGGATATGTACATTATCGGAGACAGGGTTGTATGTGAAAAATAATGGTATGCCATGCATACATTTACGTACCTAATAGTGGTCTTTTAACTATGGTATTATCGTAACAAAGGACAACGCCCGCGATATCGTCCGCCTGATTACCACAGATCTGTTACTAGTATACCTCTGATTTAATGCAATTATAAAATATTATATCTATTGGCAGTGGTACCACTCAAAATAAGTCTCATTTACCTTCTAATCTATAAAAAAGTATTTACGAAAACAGAATAATTCAGAGGATAATTCAAAAAGTTTTTGTTAAAACGTTCTATAATCAATTGGTTTAAGCAAAACCTCCTTGTTCAGATTAAACATTCGTAAGCAGCTTTCTTATATTTCAACTCGTATTTCAGTTCCCACATTTATATTTTGCAATTAAATTGTGTATGAAATGCATTACAAAAAAGATACTTTGTAATGGACACTTAGGTGACGTAGCTTTAAACTTTGCGCATTACAGTAGAGAATTATTTTTGAGAATGTAGGCCTCGAATAAAGAATTTTAGGCCATAAACACACTGGCGAAGTTAACTAGTTATAGTAGTAGATAAGTAATAGCTGACTAGTAGGTACGCGTTTTTTTGTACATAAAAATATTCTTTACTAACAGTTTTTACTTGTAATCCTAGAAGATGAAAGAGGTCTTATTACAAATTATTAATAAGTTACAACAAATATATGAAAGAAGCCGTATTTGTGAAGCTTTTTCGATTTTTTCGTAGAAAGCATAGGTTCATACCACTGTATAAAGACCATATACATAAGAATTAACCTTTGTTGCTTTTATACTTCGAAATACTTAAATAAATCCTATTTCGGCATAAGTTAATTGTGTTTTAGAACAACGGTAATACGCGTCTTTAGCATTACAGTACAGAAAACTTTTTAAAATACGAATTAATTTTTAAGAAAAACCATTAACTTCAACAAAATTGTATTTAATGTATGTTTGATAAATTGTAATTCTAGAAAATGGTCCTACAAGACGTATTTAATTGGGTCCTTGTCATTATTCTTACCAGAATAAAATTCTGTGACAAATGAAAGTGATAGGCTAAATAATTTCCAATTATCCTAATAAGTAACGAAATAGACGAACCACAGTGTTTGGAAGCCCTTCTAATTCCCGTAAGCTTGGTGCAAGATAAACACACAAACGGGTTTGCCAACGAATATACTATAAAAAGTTGTTCAAGGGACGCTCTGTAGTGGTCGCAACACATACGTAGCGGTAGCGATAAGTTATTTTGCGAAAGCGCTTAAAGTATAATCTGAATGAAGTTAATAAATATTTTAGAATTACCTACAAATCGCTTACTAAATTTCAACTAATTAGACTTACTTTAATGTTATAACCATTACTGATGAATTTATGTTGTAATATATTTTAGGTGTTGCCATATTATTAATGTAAAGATAACGTTCTAAATTGCAGCGCTGCATTTGATAACGTTTTATTTCAATTTAAACCGCAACGAATTTCTTTAAACACAATTTTTCGTAACAATATTGAACAAGTCATACAAACATTGATTATGTAATCGTCTCAAAAAATCGCTTCTCCTGTTCAATGTACAAAGCCTAATTAACAAGCAAGCGCGATAGCTAGCCACTTTTGTGGAACCAGCTCTAAAATTTCAACTTTTTGCGTTTGCTGACCGTTCGGTCCGGCCACTTATTTTTTAGCACTTCCTCGCCAAAATTCATAAATACATAGACCAGTTTAACTTGTTGGTATGGTATTTTGTGTTTTAAACTGCGTTTTGTTGCGAGTATTTATGTAGATCTATACTATTTGTAAAATTAGCAAATATGATAGATTTCATAACATAGTTACGCAGTAAATTGCCTGTGATATCTATAGGATCAAAAGTCTAAAAAAATACATTTTTCAACAGGCAGGACCTAATACCAAAATCGTCTTGTTTGGCCATGTGACTATTCTCAAGTGAGGGCCTAGAAAGTTTCGGGTTCATATTCTACAGCCAAAACCGACCTGTACTTCGGATTTTCTTGTCATTTAAAAAAAATCTCGATAAATTGTGAACATTAATTATTAATTCTATGTTAATAACAAAAAATATTTATTGTTGAAATTTAACCCTAGTAATACCTATAAACGATACTCTTTATGTTCGAGTAATTTGTCAAAGCTATTCCTTTATAAATAAATATTTATTAATTTATTTAGGTGAAAAATTGTACATGTGTATTTATTTATGACAAAACCGTTGGCGCCGAATTTTTAATAAATAACACTAAATAGTTAATAAGTTGTATTTTAATTTATTTGAAATCAACCGGTCATTAGATGTATTTTAAAAAAGGACAGTGATGGAAAGGAGTTTTTATTTTTGTTGGCCCAGAACCGGCAATATAACAACGTAATGCCAAGAACCTACTCGCAAAGCATAATTGGCGCTGTACCGTACCTTCAATCACGATGATTAATTAATGTGGCCTGAGAGTAACATTATTATTTTTATTAATATTTAATGAAATTATTTTATAATTTTTTTAACTAAGTCTAGGTACATAATACTTAGTACCTAGTTTAGAAGCAACTTAAGGTTGTCAAAGAAATAATATAATAAATTATGAATTACCCAAAAAAGTAAATGCATATATTACTTTAAAGAATTAATAAGTGTAGATATTAATAATAATATGTACGCTTCATAAATCATTTAAAGCGCTTCTTTAATTTAATATATTATTAGGCAAGCGACATCAGCGCTTAATTGGCTTGAGTGCAATAACAAAACAGTTTCCCGAGTGTAGACGATTACAACCGAGAGTATCCGAAGCATATTCCAAAACGTGATCGGGCTGTTTGATTTGAAAACAAAATCCACCCGCTCGTTGCCGGCTCGCTCGACTCACGGGTGTTCAACCGAATTGCAGGCTCTGTGGTTCAGTGCGCGAGCAAGCGTGATACGGAATGAACGTGTGGTGCATTTTGCGCGGACGTTAACACGGCGATTTATTTTTCATTGCGATTTATACAGCCAGAATTAAAGCCGTTTTGTAGTAAAAAATTGGAATAATAAAAGTTTTTGATGTCCGATACTTACTTTCAAGTAGTTCGCGCAGAGTTTAGATCAAAATTGTGAACTTCCGTATAGACGCGAAAAACAAGTGAAGAAGACGTTATTTCGAAATAGAAGAACTGTTTTGTACATTTTCGCTACTTTGCGAAATTGTGTTCAAAAATACTGGCTTGTTCGTGGAGGGTGACAATCAGAAATAGCCCTCAGCCATCTAGATCGAGTTCAATCTATGGTCAACGAACAAAAAACAAAAACGCAACGATACACAATAATTCCTAACTTCATTCGACAAAATTTCTTGTTTTGTTCATCCGTATCGTGACATTTTTTCATAAATTACAGTGGTTCGTATAAAATTTCGTGACTTGGTGGATCAGTTGGCGAATTTCGTATCGCGACGCAAGAACTGGATATCAACTAGTGCCTTCTTAGTTTTCTACATAATGTCTACTGCCATAATGCATCAGTCTGCGCTGTACGATTTTGGTGATCTGTTCTTGAAGGTAAGATCCAATCATTTTTATATTAATGAGGGTGAAACAGTCTGGTAGTCTGCTAGATTTGTTGTTATTTAATAGTCTCTAATCTAGCCTACTATAACTAGTTTAGGTAATTCCTTTGTCGTGTTAAATAATTGTATAGAATTTTTATATGTCAATCAAGAAAGTGACATTTCTATTAGATGAGGAATCAATATATTTAGTGATGTCTATTATTCTTCTGTTACCTATGCTTTGCAAATGAGGTTACGACCGATAGAGGTTTTCGTTAACTTGATTCAACCTATATTGAGTTTATTAAAGTTCTAATATCAGAAAATTTAATCTTAATCATTTTAAACCTTAGATTCATAAAATTCCAAATTAAACAAGCGTTTCAATTATTACTACATCATATTTGTCTAGGCCTAAAGCAAGTCTTACTGGGTAGACCCTACGTAATCAAAGTTTGCTTTACAAGGTAACTTGCCTTTTCTATGTTGCCTTAAACCGCTTAAGTCAGTTCCTGCTACCGTAATTACAGTTTACGGAAAATCTTTCAAACTAGTAACGAGAGCTCAGTTGAGTGTGTTCAGAGAGCCTAACCCTTATAATTAAATAATCATAGAGAATATATTAATATTTAAAGTAACGTGTCTACACATTTTTAATATAAATAAATATATAAAACTTCATATGAAATATCAGGCTCCTAACAAAAAAAGTTATAAACTTATTAGATCCCAATAATAGAATAAAAAGTTAAAGAATAAGCCATCGAATGCTGGAATATATAAGCTGATATACATTTAATCATGTAGATTTTCGTCTAATACACTCTATTTGGTTTTTTTGAGAGAAATGCGGTAGGCATGAATTTTGTTTAGCGTGTAAAATATACGTATAAATACGTCTAGTACAGTATGCATTATGAACATAAAACAGAGTCATAAATATAATGTAATGTAAATTTAATAATATATCCACCAAACAATTCTAATTAGCCTTAACTTATTTTTGAAATATCTACAACTTGTACATAACTATTATGTACCTGATAACATAACTATTATTCGTAGGATCTTATAACTTGACAAATCCTTTCAAATCTCAGCAGGGGTGAAGAGCAGACACAGCTAAGTGGTGTGACTGGTGTTTTATCTCCGACCTTAAGGGAAAATAAATCTTGACACGTTGTTAGAAAGCCCATAATCGAATAGTATCTGCCCTTCGACTGTATATTTAGTGGCAAGGGAAAAGCGGTTCTATTATTTAAGGCATACGACATATTTCCTTTGAAATGCTTTTACGCTACCTGCTCAGTTTTTGTGGTTTCTTTATATTGCGTACACTTGTTGCTTAGGGTTGCCCTGTTTTATATTCAACGAAGCATATACAGGGTAACAAAGAAAAAAATATATATAAAAACATACATTTTTGATTTAATTCTGAGCATAGACAAGTGCGTTTAACTAGCTGTATTTAGCTAGTTTTAGTTAGTTTTGATTTAACGTAAATTCGGGCCGTCATTAATTATAAATACACTAATGTGAGTAAGTTGTAATATATATATATATATTTAATGGCACAAACAAGTTTGTTAACGATTGGTAATTGAATGTGTTGAAATATATCTGAATTGTCATACGACATTAAAATAATGAAACAATACGTGCGAACAATTATTACTTCAATCGCCTGTTAATTTGAATAGAATATCTGTGTCAAATGGTGACTTATTTTTCTACGGGTTTATCACAGTTTAAATGACTGCTGTGTGAATAGCCAGCCATACATTCGCGTTTTCGTAGACATGAGTGCTTTGATTGCGATGGGAATTTTGAAAGGTGCGTCTTTTTTGTGAATTTTGGCCGTTTAACCGTTCTACACCTACAACCGTCTACCTGCTATTTACAATGCACGCCATTTACAACTTGCCTGACGAGATAAAAAGGCTTTTGTGCGCAGATAGAGCTTTGTAATTTTTTTTTACACGAGGGGACGATAAACAATCAAGCCAGCTTATATAGATTTCTATAAGCACGATTTCTAAACTATACATTTACTTTTAAAATGAAACCTGCCGAGATAACTACGAGCATTAAGGCATGTTAAAACTTTTAGGTTTTAGTCCCAGCATATTTGCTATTTGATATATTTATGTCGAAACAAGTGAGTGCCTGTTAGGCATAAATTTAATGCCAGACAAAGATGGGAGTTGCAGGTAGGTTTTTTCGGATTGTGGGATTTCATGCGAATTGTATTGTTAAAGCGTGTAGGAAGTACGCAATTATCGACTATTCGGTAAAAATCAAAATCATATAAAATCTAGTACCATTTTATAATATAATTTTACAGCTGAGTTTGCCAATGCTGTTCAGTCGAGCGTGTTATCGCTACTACTACTGCGCGTTTGCTAACAATACTATTTCTAATACTACGCTTAGTATTTTTAAATACAATGAAAATTTACACTTAATTTGTTACCGTAACTTGCAGAGCTACACCACATGTCTATAAAACAAGGTGTATTTTGCATTTTGCGTAAAACCTTTATAGTGTTATTAATGGATGGCGATAGACCCTTTGGATTAGTCTCCAAGCAATTGACATGCAAATTTTAATGTCCTAAGGACTACATGAAGCAGGATAATAACTAGAATTCCATTGGCACATCCTCCACAGTTCAGAAACCTCGCAAATATTTACATGTAATCTTCAAGTAAACTTTCCAGTTTTCGCAATATTAAGTTTCTCAAACGGCCGGTTCTGGTCTCAAGTCATTTCCCAAGATTGCAGAAACCTTCGAGTGCAGCGCAAACAATTGTGGGAGCTGGTATCACAGTCGTACATGTATCGGATTATTTCCATGTATGCCGCGTTAGCGAAATATTATTCTCTAATGGCGCCAATCGCAGACAACAAAACATCCACAAGGTCTAAGACTCATTGTACCCATATTTATTAGCTCTTCAATATCAATTTAAAACACTAATTTGGTAAGATTATTATTTCATATGAATGTACAATGAGGGTTCATAATTTTGTAATGCTTTTGTCAATCATTTACAAAGTGGCTTGAAAATACTTGATTTAATGTAGATAATGCTTCTGATCGATATCATCTTTATAACGAAGTATCAAAATGCTTGTTCATTTCATGCATAGTGATCCATTCAGCTTTGGTAATTGCATTAAGTGTTGCGTTCACCCAAGCAAGTATGTTACGAAATGAGCCTAACGTAGTGGAAACTAGAAGTCTAATGCAACCGGTCGCTGTTCCCAGATTAATGTCTTAACGATTTCCAATTTGTTAAAAATGTATTAAACTCAGCGTTCACCCACAAGTTATCTACTTCCACCACAATTCAACTGTTATCTTACCAAAATTGTTCAACGGAAATATATTATGAACACAAAGTGTATTTAATAGGTCAAAACAAGTTTAAATTTTAAAATGGGTGACTTGTGGATAATTAAATCCTTTGTTTCCAAGAGGTATCCAATAACCTAGAATCACCAAGGTATCTTTCCTAAGAATATCGAAATTTAAAATGCGGTTCGCCTTGAACGGACATCGTTCACACTGAAGATTCATTCCACAGTTTCGACAGCCGGGGACACAAATTAAGGCAAATACGACCCTGATAGCTATGCCGCAATCTTGACACCCACGTGTAAGGTGAACATTCAGTTCATTGTATTTAGACGTTACAAAAGCTTTGATTTCATAATCTTAATACAATTAAGAAAACGAGTATAACCAGAGAGCATTCCAAGCACTTGTAATGTCATCAACAGTCGCTAATTGTTTTAGCAAATGCGAGAGTTCATTGCCGCGGTGACGAAGATCTCATACGCTAAGCCTGAAAAGCTAGAATAGATGTTATGCCCATGACAATAAGTGTCATCGCTTCTAACCTCTGACTTTAAGTAATTCTACTATTCGTTTTAATATATTCTATGTGGCAAAAACTAAGTCATATATGATAAGCTGTCACGTGTAGCGAAGTTATCGCAAATCGTTAACATGTTTTGTTATTAATCGTGAATTTAAAATGCTTCGCGTTGTTAAGGTCACGTTGCACTATGTCTTAATTTTGTGTAATATATATATATATATATTACACAAAATTAAAATATATATATATATATATATATATATATATATATATATATATATATTTGTACATGGCTTGTCTTAATGAAATATATACATATGAAACGTGCTTTGGTTTTTCCATAAACACGTTTATTAATAAACGTGACGAGAATTGAGAGTTCAAACAAGTTAATAGTTAATACTTAAATACATTGATAATTCATATCTGAGGTCTTATGTTGGAGTGCAGTACATAAACAAAGGGTGCTGTATCTTATCTCAACGACTGATAAGGACTGGAACATTAGTGTACCAACAGACAACAATGTGGCCTGCACATATCTGACAAACCTTTGTTGACCCGGAGTTCTTAACAATTATTACATACTAAAACACTATCGTAAATTTTATTATGCGTAAACTTCTGCATTGCCTATACCAATATACTCTTGATGAGCGAATTTATAAACTGAAAGCCTAGTACATTATTATTCCACGCTTATATATTAAACAATTGAGTTAACAATATTGATCTAGTTTTTTACTGAAGCAATATGCCTCACACGATAAAGTGCATCGTAAGCAAATACTGGCACAATTTCAAAATCAAGTTCCGATTTCCGTTTCACTTTCAAAATGTTGAAACGGTGTCTATATTACATGATTTAACTATTTATTTAAATAATTGGTTGTATAAAAATGACGTCTATCGTACGGTCTCTGACTACAGCCTAATCCATTGTTAACTTTAGGCTGCATTTTTGGCACACATTCGCTGTTGCGTCACAACGAATCAGGCGCAGGCCACGGCGCGTAACACTTTTACCATAAGCGGCCTCGTCTACCCACTTTATGTCGTTTTACATAATTGCTCGTAAAGAACGTATCTTACGCAACATCAAAACATCGTTATTCTAGTCACGTTTGAGAGGGTCACTTTAATGCTCTAATTTAAAAAAAGTCTGGTAAAATCAGTGCTCGTGAGCTTGGTATAAACTTGTTTGTTGAAATATAGCAAATATGTATATCCTTGACCTTGACGTTTATTTTTTTGCTTATCGCTAATTATGTTTAATGACTATGTCTATTAGAGGTGTGAGCTATTTATTGAATGATTATAATATGGTTACTTTAGATTGTTTAACAGTCTTCGTTTGACTAAGAAGATATTGGGTTTTAATATTTTGGCTGTCGTTGAAAGCAGGACGTGTGCGGTAATACCCGAAGTGCAACAATAACATAACCGCAATTCCAAGTAGAGCGACAAGCTCTGAGCCGAAACGGTTTAACTTTCTTTTCTCGTTTCGTAACAGAGCCTTACAGTTTATCGTTTCACAAGCTTAGATTTTCAATAAGAGTACGATACTTAACGCACCATTTCTCATTTCACGCTGCACAGAAGCGATTATATTGTAAATTATTATTTTCTTTTCATTATCCATTTCATGTTTGTCCACAATGAATCTAGATGTCCACAAATATGTACATTGGTGGTATTATACAAATCATGTGACTTTAATATGAAGACAGTCGTTGTTAGTCCTTAGGAGCCCAAACATTAAAATGAGATGAGTGCAATGGTTGCAGTGAAGCGTCATTTCGTACGTTGCGCACGATTGCAGTTTGCATAAGCATTGCACAAACTACTATTACAGCGATTATAATCCGCGCGTGCGCTGATATCTTATGTGCCAAGAGGAAGAGAACTTTCGAAGTCACTTTCGAGTATTGTTTCATTGTCTGCTCTTTCCTATGTAATTTTCCTTCCTGATTTGCCATTTAATATAATCATACCATAGTATTGAGTAACGTGGTTTCGAAGTGTTACAAGACGAAACCCTACAACATTAGTTTGTATTATGTAGTAAGTATTGAAGTGTAAATTTAAACTAGTTACTTAACACTTGTATACAAATTTAAGAAAATAAAAAATATTTTATATACATATTAAATACGGCAACATACATAGGGTTTTATATACCTAAAAGGTTATGTTTAGCTAATACATATAAAGGTGTTACTAAATTTAAAAAAAAAACTGGTTTCTCAATTTCGAATTCCGTATGTAAATGGGGTGTCACCCCAAAACCACTGCCGAGTGCCACCTGTAAAATGACCTCCAACGTCTCGTCCACATTGTGTGTGTGTAAAATTAGTTATGGATCCGGGTTTCGTTAAAAGTAATTACGATGCTAATTTAATCTGTTACAAAATAAACTCACCCTTGCGTGCCCTCGTTGACTCATAAGTAGTTTGGAATATAAAGACAATTTTAATGAATCAATGAATATTTCATTCACATATACACATTTTACTTGTATACGTTTAAAATAGTAATGTTAAAATGCAATTATAAGCTAAAGGATTGTTTGTTAGTTGTGTAAATAAATGCCAATTAATAGAACGCAATTACATTTATCACTTGTTTATTACAATAGATATATACGCCACCTAACTATGACTAGTAGCTTTATTGCCTTAACGTCACGTACAATCTATTTATTGAAACAGGTTTTTTTTAAATATAAATCTATATACATATAATACATTGTGATTACGTATGCCTTAAACGAAATCGTAAAGTTGCATATGTGAAGTAAGTATTACAGGTGAGTTGTGAGCACGTTTCAGTGATAGTGAGTGATCTTCGCTTATAGTTTGTGTGTCAATAATGAAAGTGGCACGATGGTAGGTCAGTGCCGCGTTGCATAATCTGTGTCATGATGATCATACTTCCATTTTTGAAACTGATCGATCACGTACTTCCTATAGATCGCGATATCAAAACATTACCATTTTGAGACATTCAAACAACTTCCTGGTGGGTTTTGGATCTTCAAGTATTTGATGATTAACGTTAAATACAATTGTTCACCGGTATAAAAAGCTATTGTGTGCATATATTGGTGGGATTTTAATATACATAACAAGTTGCATGTTAAGCGTGCAAAGGCGCATAGCTCAAAGGTCAGGTTTCTCTCGGGTGACGGAAGTCATGTTGTCACAAGGATCCAGTCGACGAACTTTTAAGGTTGTCAAAATTTCCTGGTTAACAGAACACCGCTTTCCGTTCGCAAAAATACGATAAGCGTGGAAAAGGGTTAAAGTATTTCGTTACATTTGGAATTATTTTACGAATTTCAAAATGCTCGTATAAATTTAATTAGGTTGAGAATGTTGAATCATTTAAAGCCGTTGAACTATACAAGGTTTCCTTTGTACTTCCTCCTTGGTAGGCCATGACTGTTCCTAGATAAATATTATTTCTCTTTGTTCTTGTAATGCGTTCTTATGACTTTCTAGATATTTTAAACTCGAATATTAGAATTTGGTTTGACTCATGTTTAGTTCGCAGAGCCAGAAGCATAAGCATACTGTGCCGTTACTAGCAACGTAAGATTTGAATTCAACAAAGTTATTCATTCACAGTTCTGTTTTCCGAACTTAAACGTACGGTTTGCTAATTTGTATAAAATGTTTCGGACACTAGGCTAAACAACAGTCTTAGTATTTTATAGTGACACAATTTAACAAACCGAATTTCCCATTACCTTAAGGTTGTGTAACGTTATATTAGAATGTTTATGTACGTAATCTTATATTACACGTTATTATTACCGAGGTTATCTAAGCAACAACGCAACTAGATACACGTAATGTGGATGTAATGTATTAATATGTCTAATTATAAATCTATCCATCAATAATTATTTCAAATTGTTTAATTATATATCATAAGTGTGCATAATAATGCAGGAAAGTTCTTATATGAGAAATGGTATTCCATTTCTCGTGAGATCAATTTTATGTTAAGTACGCTGTCTAACTCTGAACGCGATTTTAATGGTCACAAAGTAAATAACTAGGCATTACTAGTAATTAATATAAATGACACGTTTATTTGTTGGTTTCTCCCGAGTCAAGCCACCGCTGTTGCTACTACTATTTTTATTAAGTTTCATAAGGTGCGCTTCAAAATAATCACGCACTATTGCGTATGTACTATTATAGATCGATAGCGCAATATTATCAAATCGCATGCATCGTGCTTGGTTGCGCACGAGTGGATGTACCTACGAACTCAAGGGCCCATGAAATGCAGTAAAGCATGCACGTGAATTATTATACTAGTTGATGCTTACGACTTCGTATTAATTAGCCTATATATATGTTATACTTAGCAGCGTTGAACAGAGGCTCAACAAGATTAGACAAATGCTGAACAAGTTTGACATTACGGCTAATAACCGAACAAATGTCACATCTTGTTTTATAATAATATGTAGCTTTGTTTGACATTATTAAAATTATTTTCTAGATAAGTCTTTACCGTCACATTCTTATAAGCTGTTGTGTGTGTGTGACTGCGCCGTTAAGGTAATTCATAATATACAATTTAGATAGGGATATTTATTAATGTTTTATCAAACTCAATAATAGTCTTATTTTTTCGTATGATTGTTAATATAGTTTTTCACGTTTTTTAATGTATTCAAGGAAGTAATTATAAATAGTTTTGGCTTCTTAGAATATAAACGTTAAATGCTTAACGATGCGTTTTTTTTTAATACTGGGTTTTCGAGCAATAATCCTACGACCAAGCTCACCAACCATTTGGAACAATTAAAATACTTGCCCCCTGTATTAGGAGTTACACAAGAAATGTATCGTTAATATTATGGGGTCTTTAATGTTGTCATTGGGTGAGGAGTCAACACCATGACAAGTGGGGTAAACTAGGACGCGCATCAGTACCTCACTCATAACGTATATTCTTCGCTCTTAAAATAATTTAATGTTTTACATTTTACCTCATACTTGCGGTTGCTATTAATAGTCATGTGTGCTAAAGGGAAATTTTTGCCTATGGGAAACATGGCTGCAATAGTTTGCTAACCTAATTCATTTAAAAAAGTTTACTAACTGATGATAAAGTTAAGATATACGTACAGTACAATCCGGACATTCAAGGGGCTGGCGATACTATGTCGTACTAACCGGGTGACGTACAAAACGGATGGATTATATATGTGTATGATGCGATACGAAACCAAACCTTAGTAAGCATTATAGTCGCTACCGGTATGTCGTTATAAATGTATATTGCTACTTTATTTGTAATAACAGCAAAGTAGTCTGTGATACCATTTCTCCACTTCCCCTAACTGTCAATAGGTTTTCATAGGAAATCGTGAAAGAAATGAAAAAATATCAAAGGTCAATAAAAATATGATCGTGACGCAAGTCGATAACTTATCCGAAACTAGTCCGTAAGTTCAAAAGTTATCTCATTGACCCAGCCCGATACTGTTTCCTCGATATTTAACTCAGTTTGTTCAACCTGTTGTTTTATTTACCCGGCTTCGCACATTCAGGGTAAATCTTTTTGTGCCTTTACGCAGACAACAAGATTGAGATTTTGTTCGTAGACTCAATAGTTTAGTAGTAAGGTAGTTTTAACCAGTTTTATAATACAAAATATATTGTCTCAATAATACCAGTAGAGTCTAAAAATAATCTCGCAAGAGTCACGTCCGGTTTTCAATGTCTTTCTATGAACTACAGACGTTCAGCACATGTCGCTTAATTTGCACTTTATTATTTACACAACGCGAGTACATTAATAATTTGTGCACATAATGTCTCACCATATCTCACGTATACAAAGCTATACACAAATAAATAGTAACGCTAATTAAAGTTTGTCAAAAAGGAAATATTCCCATTCTATATACTGCATTATAAATACGTCCAAAAACGGTACTATTGATACTAATACACATAAACTACGCGTTATAAAAGTTCGAACGAAAGTGAAACTGTGTGTGTGTTCTTCAGTTGTATAATAATATATTCTGTGGTGTAGTTCTGTCAGCGTAGGTGGAACTGGAAACCTTCTAACAAAGGGTAATTTAAATACGTTGGCATATTCCAATGTTTTCAGTCGTATAACGTCAAAACATTACAAAATAGCAGCCTCGACAAAATTGCCATAAATAATTTGATTTAACACAAGGCGAAAAATGCTGCATTATACTTTACAAATGAATGTCCAATTCTTTGTTTAAATACCTTGAATTTAATACGTTACCTTTATTTCATATTAATTCTGGTTTCTTTTCTTTTACGAAATCTTCACGAACAGTAGATATTATTAACGGTCCTTGAAGAAACTATTAATATGGTGTTTTGTCGTTATTTGTGCTAATTTGCACTGGAAAATATTTTAGCGGATGTGGCACATCTGTTGCCTTGGAGACAAAGTAATTAGCGATCTCTGAGAACGAATGTTCGCATAATGTCTCCCACACTTTCAATAGGGTTGGCCCTTCGGGAAGCCTAAAAGTTTAAACGATTGATAATACTACTTTAATATGAATTGATTAGTCATGTACATACTATATACTAAGTTTAACAGCGACATCCCTATTCGAAGCAGCCCAACAAAGAACAAAATATAATTTTAATTGAACAATTGGAGACGCTTAGCTACAATATTTATGTCAACGGGATGTTAATGTACTTATAGTAACTTTGATATCTGACGAAAATCTTCAAATATATAGAATAAACTTTAAACATTTTTCTATATCATCGATATATTTATATCTATAGTAGATAGATAAACAATATAGTTAAGATTAAATGCTGATATCAACAATTAATAAAGCATATCAGTTTATTTTTGTCTAGTGTAAGGCTAAGCGAATTTAAAACTAACAACAAAAAGGTCTATTAAACAACGACATTAGTTAATGATCAATTACACAACAAAATTGTCTTATATTTTTCTTGTCTATGTAATATATACGTGTTGTGTAATCGTATTGACGTAAAACACAGTAAGCCATAATTGCACGTTGGTATTACCTAATACTACATCTGGTTTAGATCTATACTTTGTAATTACACGTCAAAACTATAATAAGTAGAGAGATGATTCCTTATACAATAAGTGGATTATTATTATAACAGAAACGATATTTTTATTTGTTACATCTCATACAAGTGAAGTCGTCAATTGTGTTCGTTTCAAGTCGAATTCTAATACGTAGTCCAACGGTCCAATTAATTACGTTAAAAATACAGAAAAGTTTATATTAAATATAATTAATTTGTTTTTAAAATGTTTACGACAACGAATACAAAATTAAAAGGAAGCAATAAATACATAGCATTTAAACCATTCGTATTTTGTAATAAAATTACGATATTGATTTGAGTTTTGGAATTTCCGGTGCTGTTACTTTATAGATATAAACGTCTCAAGCAATATACACCTACCTCGATAATACAGGGCTTCATTATCACCCTATTTGTATGTATAATAATGGAGATAATTGAAGCGAATATATAAAATAGTTGAAGCGTTTGTTTGTTGATGGGCCCATTCGCCTCGCTCGAAGGTCAAGCCGCTCGCTTAAGTCGCTTGACGACTACGTCATATTATTCATCTATAGTTCACAGCCCAAGCCATTATTTCTTAAATAGCTCCGCCACAATAAAACATACCCTTAAAATTATAATAATAGAACTTTTTTAATATCGCGGCTATTATCAGTTTTCAAGGGTTTTATGTGTGCGAAGCGAACAAGGAATCAAGACTTGATATTTTAACAACAAGAACAAAGGCGACATATCTTTTAAACTTTGAAAACGGATTTTATTAAACATTAATTAAGGAATATATTGTAAGATTTCAACTTAATTACGTAGCCGGGTTTGCCCTCAATCGGATTCTTATGTATAATTCGGTATAAATTAGTATAATTTTCAGTTTTTAAAAATAAACGTTTCGTCACGGAGGTGTGGCAATTGAGAGGGTCATTAGATCTTTAATTGTTATATTAATTATGTTTCGACGATGCCATATAATTTTTTCTACGAAAAATATCTGAATTTAATGATAATAAAATATTTTAATATATATGCACAGCAGGCATTCAAAATGTATCCGATCTGATTTATAAACTGTGCCATTTCGAAATGCATACGAAATTGTAATGTCATTATTGGTACGTGAGGCAATTTTTTACTGCGGTAAGCTGACAGCATTTATTTATATTTGATAAGTAACTTCTTTCCAAGAGTATCCTTTAAATTTACTTTCAAGGTATGCTATAAAAGTAAACTAATCTATCTATATAAGTCTATCTATATAGTATATTGTTCTAAAACTGTCGTCTTGTTGAAGCTTCACAAATCTCCAAATATGAAATAGGTATGAAACATTAAAGCGTGAGCACGTCCGCGGCCTGGTCAATGTTGCTAATCCAGTATTTCAGTGAAGTTGTGAAAACAATGTTTCACAACGCGTTACTTCAACGCAATACTTGCGATCCCCTCTACCTTTGATTTCCCTCATTATTACAATATCAAAACCTAATTTTGACCTATTATACCTAAAGACATATCCGGTGATTTCTCGGAGGGATTGAAAGTTATCTTAAACAGGGGTGCCATTTATGCAACATTAGGTTACGGATTAAGAGTTGAGACTTTAATATGGAGTTATTAGTGATAAAACAACATCGTTACATGTTACTCTAAACACGGGTCTACGTGAAACATTCTAAAGTTTATTCTGAACTTAAGAATTTCTATCACTAGTTAACAGTGGACAAGAGGTCGCGACTGCATTGTGACTTGAGGAGGCCTTCTGACGTAATTATTTATGCGCATGGCTCCTACCAAGCATTGTTTCAGAAGCACGTGGGACCCGTGAAAGTGGCACAGCCGGCGGCAAGGCCGCCAATCGACCTTCCAATTTGAGTTTCCGGGATGTACGCAACGAAATCTCAAAAACTGCATTGATTTCATGTCGTTCATGTAATGCGTTAGCTAATGAGTTCCATTTCAAATATTGCAAAAGTTCCACATTGAGTTACCTATACGTGTGTTGACTAAACCAAACAAGGTTTGTGTGGCGTCGTTAATTAGATAACTTCTCTAATGTCTATTACTAATAGAATGTTGAG
Organism: Leptophobia aripa; assembly: GCA_951799465.1. Taxonomy (NCBI): domain Eukaryota; kingdom Metazoa; phylum Arthropoda; class Insecta; order Lepidoptera; family Pieridae; genus Leptophobia; species Leptophobia aripa. The sequence continues at coordinate 5,983,713 of OX637267.1, read as the reverse complement.
TTAAATACACCGCCCATTAGCTTTGTCAAGATTAGATACAAACATGAATTACATCTGTATCGAAGCTATGCAATTCGCGTGACAATGCAATGTGATTGCAACATCGTGCGCAAGAGTCGCTGTCGCGTGTATCACGCCTCAACTGTACCGTAGATCCGTAAATATGTCTCCATTCGTATATTATGAGTGGACCACTCCTTAATTAATAACGTGATGTATTTTCATGTGATATGGTGAATATTCTACTGAAGTTTATTCGTTATTATTAGCTGGAATATCGAATAAAAATACTCGATTCTCTTGCGTAAACTTTGAGGTTTCAAATGTTTAATTGTAATAAACCCATTCTAACTTGTGCAGAAACTTCAAGTGAAATACGAAAGGAATACACAGTCAATAAATACAGAGATATTTGATTGGTTCCATAGAATCACCGCGTGGTTTTCACAATGTCATATTGATCACTGCACAGCGGGCCTGTTGTTGAAATATTATATGCCATTGATATTCGAGTCTGTCCGCTATTTATAATAAATTTTATGTTAAAATTAATGTTCTTTAAGTTTCTCGTTCGATCCTATATTTTATTCTTTTACATCCGTGTCTGTAAGGATTTGGTTTTATTCATACATTTAGTAATCATTTTTTCAATCTCTGCTGCAAATAAAATGGGGATATGTTATTAAAATACAGCCGAACGAATTTTGTACGGTCGTAGCTAATAGGAAGCCACCCCTATGGAAGGTGACAGGCTAAAACTATGAAGATCGACCAAAGATCGATGATGGTGAGATGAATGTTCAAAACAATTACTACTATACCAAGTAGTGAAAAATAATGACGGAATCGTATATAAAATTATATTTCCTTAATTATATTGTTTAAGTTTTTTAATAGCCTCAGTATGTAGACTATTTGAATAAAAACGATCGTATGACTGAGTCATTATTGAGGTTAAAGAATATTGTATTTATTCGGAGCGGAAATGGTAATTGAAATCGCTGACAGGGGGTTATGAAAGTCATTGTCACAATTACTGCACAATTTCTATTTTAAAGTTTAATCGAGGATTATATCAAATTTAACAATTTTAACAATCACTGACAGTTTACGATATGCTTAAGGTTATATTATTGCAAATGATGATTTTAATAGGAATGAAAAAATAGCTTCTGATTGTATTTATTTGACCATAGAATATGAACAGTAACTACTTGTTATTCTATATGCGATCAATGTAAACAGCAGATACGCTCGCTGAATTAATGTCCCCAATTCAATTGAAGTGTTTCATTAGCACAAGTGGCCGCGATTGCTTCGTTGATCAAGCGCAGAGTTCGACTTCAACCGTCACTAGCAGTAATTTAAAACTCTATAGTCTACTGGCCTGTGCGTGCGACTCTGTACGAGGAATTGAGATATAAATAGTCTTTGGTCGGTTTAGTGTTTTGTTGCTTTCTCTTAGATTTATTTGAGTCAACAAAAGACGACCGGATCATTAGCTATAATTTTCACTAGAATTGTGTTTACTAAAATTGAAAAGAATATCAAACTTAATTGCACCCATATTAAACTAACATACATATATATCTTGAAATTGTTAAAACGTATTTACTGGTTATAAATAACACTGTTGTTACTGTACCAAGCAAACCTCATCATATTTAATTAGTGTTCGCTCGGTTGCATTGCACGTCGTATGCGCTGAGGTCGTGACACCCGTCTTGCAGTGTCGTAATGGGTATATAGCAAGGCATATATTGAATATTCAATATTGTCCCTAGCATTGCTTAGACTATACAATTATTTAACGCGAGGATGTTTTCCAGCCACCATAACTCATGTACTAAAATGAACGACAAACTAAATCATTGCTTTTATACAATAAGAACCGTTTATTCTACAATTATTATTATTTCTAATCGTTTCTTATTACATGGCATTCTTCTTTAAAAACAATAAAAACCTCTTTTTTAAATTATAACTTAACTTATCTCAGAGGCATTCAATACTAGGCAAAAAAACTTTTAAAAATTAATATCTATTCAATGTTACTAATGACTGGTCGTTACTATACAACCATAAATCTTACTTGCAATTGACCTCTTATTTTCAATTGTCTTTTAATTACTTATATTATTAAAACCGAATAACGTATTAGTTATATTACTGTAAACAGCATCTATTTTCATACATATTTAAAGTACCTAATCGATACACATTTTAGTACTTTTTAGTGAATCAAACATCCTTTTAAAATAAATGTTATAGTTACTTCAATCTTAAAGAAATATGTACAATTATAATTTTGTTCTGTGCATTGTCTGCTTCGATTACATTCAAGTAACAATTTGGAATAGCCTTTTAAACTTAATGAATGTTTTTAAATAAATGTCCTTGAATTATAATTCTTCCCGACATATAGGCTCGTTATAATGAATTAATTTTACGCGTTTTATTTTTTTAAGTGTTTTATTCACTACCAAATGATATGTTTAGTTCTGGGCAAATTAATTGCTTGGTCATGTTCCGGCCAATGCGATCAGTTTTACTTTCCTAGGAAGTTATCGCTTTCGTTGTAGACCGGTTAAGCGTACTAGATGCTCGCATTGAACTGAGGTTTTTGATAATATACTTATAAACAGGCAAAGGTGATTGTTACGCATATAATACTCCGATTGCTGCATTAAACATTTTCTAGACTGTAATTGAATTGTAAGGTAAAAAATGTATTTTACTCATCGTGTATTTAATGACTCTATGACTAATCGAATCAATTTCATTTTTTCTGTTATTGTACAAGTTTAACAATTATATGGTTTTTTATAGCTACAGTTAACATGTCTTTAGTTTTCTATACAAATAATTCCATGTTATAACTGATATACAAAGACGCCAGTCACACGATGGCATGTTATTAAATTTATGTTTTAATAAATGTACGGTATTTTCCTTGTTAACGATATAACTAACAACATATAATAAACTGGTTATTTTTTCCTAGAATGTAAATGTAAAGTAGTAATACATGATAAATTATTGTATTAATTTATTTTTTCTTTATTTTCAGGTGAGACCCGAATTATGTGATGGTGATTTCGTAAGTTGAAATTAATCTTGATACAACGTCATCGTTTTTGACAGATTTAATGTCAATTTTAAAATACGAATTGTATGCTTTTACTGACGTTATACAAAGTTCAATGTATTAATGATTCATGACGTTGCGTTTTAAATACTTTCAACGCAATTTATTGTGTTTTCTATATACTGTTTGTTAAATATAAGTACTATAGGTATGTTGTTTAGTCTCGTTAACCTTCAATCTGGCACGGGGGCACATTTGTCTTTAATTAAGGTTTACCTAGCCAGGTACGCGAGTTTATATCGACTGAACTCCAACCCAGGTATAATACTAAGACTTAAATTCGTAATGAATATTCGAAAAGCATTTTCCACGTCTAGGGTCCGTTACGTAATTTCCATATTGATTAAACACTACATAATTTGTGAATTTGATGTTTAAGCTATGAAATTGTGTAGATGAGAACTGTAGATAATATTTTTACAGTTTGTGTTGTTCGGTTCTCAATTTATCAACACTTGATACGCGTAATAAAACACCGCGATATATAAAAATAGCCGAAAGCTATAATAACCTTGTAGTTTAACATTGGCCTTGCAATGTCGATGCACTTGCACACAGTGTTTGCTTGTCTGACTAGGTGTTTATGTTTCAAGTATTTAACATGCGTCATGCCTACTTGTTCCTATCTCCGTTGACAGTCTAAACAAATGCACTTTGTTTGTATAGGCTCTGATTTTTGTTGTCCTTTGAAATTAGCTTAGTTTTCTAACATTCGCTTGGTCACTCTTGATTTATCCCACATGATGGAAATGTCCGTCAATGTTGGCAGCCACTATAATCACTACTTACATGGTAGACGATTTTGTCATCTTACTACAGCGTGCCATAACCGTTTTAAGGGGTTTTGATAACTTTCCAAACTAAATTTACTAACACAATAGAACTAGTGCATTGAATATGATTTTCCATTGTTTATTACTATCATGACTCACATTTGGGGAAAGTGTGTGACGTAAGTATAAAATTTGCGCGGACAAAGGAATTGTATGATTGACGTAAGGGCTAATGATCGACAGACAACGGTAATGACTGTTATTCATACTTTATCATTTAGTCTCGGATTAGATACCTCTATATTACAGCATTAATGTTTAAATGGCGTAACAGGAAATTTATTTAACAAATATGGTAGTAATTAAAAACAAGTTACGAAAACTATGATATTGTTATGTAAAAGTAGAAAAGATATTGGATTATATATTTCGTAAATAAAATCAGTGTCTTGTAGTGTCGTTCGTTGAATGTTTGTTCTGCAAATCGCTAAGACTTGAATCTATAAATAAGGAGGTGCTAAAAGCGGCCCAGGTTACTTCCTCTGCTTTGAACGAAGGGTAAACATGCATGACCCTTTGTTGACATTTGCTTTACGGCCACCACGCTCTGGTTTATGGCGTTGTAAAAAACTACAAGTCGTAGAACCCATGTTGAATGTGATATTTTATTAAGTAAAAAGTGCCACGCAATGATGTCAATTAGGGAATATTTTTTCTTTTAATCATCTTGTGTTTGTTAGATCGGAGTTGAGTATGTATGTGTATTGCCATAACCGGTTTGAATACAAAGACAAAGATGATACAAAAAATAAAAAACTTGCTTGTGAATTAGTAAGTGCCTTCTCTTAGGTACCTTATAGACGTATATATAACCAGTGACCTTTTCGAATCACTCCGTCTTCCAAACCAAATTAAGTAATTCAAAGTAGGTATAACAGTCAATAAGGGAGTCCAGTATCCACGTCCTTCCAACCCAACAGACAACAGGCTTTCATTGTTTATGTCAACGAACCTAGCACGGTCATTTTAACGATTCTCGAAACATCGTCTACGTGATATCCTGTAGACGGCTAATATCTCAATGTATTGTTTCGAATAATAACCAGAAATTATTCTAAATGTATTCAAATAAATGGTATTTTTACCATAGCCAGCGTGTTGCATTGCAATCAGTGTACTGCCCATCGACATGCGTGACTGGTATTCTCGCGTCCGGTTACTCATCTAACGCACCAAGTAACGCATATAGGTACAATTTAGTAAAAGTTATCCTATAATCTCTTTATACTCTTTTAATTTCCAAAGAGTAGTACTCGTAGCTTGGTATTATACGTTTGAATATAGTTATAGCCACAATCATTTGATTATGGTTTTAAAAATGTTCTCATTTACAAAGAACCTTTTTGTGGATATTTCCAGTAGCTATTATTGTACGCTAAAACATTATTCTAGATAAAAGTGGATTAATTTACGAACATATGTAATTTGAATATACATTTGCAACACAAGTATAAATTTGTTTTAGACCACATACATAGTTAATTACTATTATGACATCAAATTGAATTTGTGTTTCCTTATCCGAAGCTGTGCAACAAGTGTTCGTTCTAATTATGTTTGTATTATTTCGAGTCTTTGCGGGAGACATTTGAGGTGTCACTATAATTGAAATGCATAATAATAGTAATATTCGCTCGCATGGTTGAATAAACATAAAGCTAAATGGACATAAATACTAAATAGACCCACTGATGTCATGACACCTAGAGAATTTTGCATCGTGAAAAATCATGATATGCATATCATGCATTCATCGTGTTAATCGTTTAAATTCAAAGGGTTGGAAACGCAAATTTTTTTTTTTTTTTTTTGGAGGGGGATCTCGCTGTTGGCCAGGAGGCCTTTACAGCTCAGCTCGGGCTGGTTGGCGAGCTTAGCTCAGCCGTGAGGAAACGCAAAGGCAGTTACTGAACACATACTGTTATCTTACAACGAGACCGGTTGTTAATGCGTCATACAACAGACATCAGTCGCTTATAACACTCTGACACAGACTGATTCATAGTTCTTTGTTTTGGTTTCAAAACAACAACCCAGACTTAACTATAATGATATATCAATATTAATTACGCGTATTATAATATAATATTCATATGCATCGTAAAGTTTAACAATAGATGAACAGACATTGTGTGACCGAGTTATATCCACTAACAGTCCTTATATGCAAAGTAGAATGTTTTTAGTCTCATTTCAACCGTTATGAACATTACTTAAGTAAAGTCCACTACCACTATTATACATTTGAAGTTAACCATTGAGTAATGTCACAATTAGGAACGAATGTGATTCTCAAAGTGCATCATTCACTCTTCAATTAACATGCTTTTACGGTGAACAATAACATTGTATGGAAACCGTATACTATACGTGCCCGTAAGAAATTGCTCATTATTATTAATAACTTGCGTAAAAAGTTAATAAATTAAAACTGACGTAGAAGTGTGCCTAATTTTCATGCAAAGTAATAATACTCTAATTATTTTGCCCTATTATTAAATCTAAGTACTTGAGTACAACGTATGCAGTTGTGGGTACTTCACATTAGTATAATGCTCCCTTATGTTTTTGTTCGTATGGTTCAAATGGTTGAGGCGTTGAAAGGTTAATATTGCGATTATTGGAGGCTGTTCGTCGTTCCGAGGGGACACTTGCTATTTTCGCGCAATCATCCAATAAATGTGTTTCAATTCGAATCAAGACCCTCGTCTTGAGTCTGGAGAAATTGAGTATTGCCATGTTTTAGTGTACACATAGCGTATTTATTGCGAAACAAATTGATACATTAAGCATATAGCATATTTGTTCAATGAATTAAAACTAGCTGTTTCCTATTAAAAATCGAAGTCATACAAAATTAATCCAGCATATTGCAATTTATTGTCTGTCTAGACAATAAATTGCAATATGCTGGATTTTTACCATACCATTTTTACCAATTTTTACCATACCATGAGTCTTCATGGTATGGTAAAAATAATGTTACATGTTTGGCGAGAGAACTTTATATCGTTAAAAGTTCATTTAAATATAGAACGCATTTGATTAAAACCAATTAGGGTTCAATTAAGCAATGAGTTTCTCTTTTGTTATATCAATTGTCACGAGACGAGTTCAAGCACTGTATCATGTTGCAGGAAATCAGACATATGCTTCTAAGATAATAAGTTAAACAGTCGTTAACATCCACTGTGCATCGCATTAAATTACTATATTGCCATGTGTGATAGATTACAGACAAACTAAATTTCGTTTTACATATAATACAGGGATTGTGTTGTGTTTTCGCGAAATAAAATCATTTAAAAGATAACCGAAAACGTGTGTTTTTGTTCGCAAGCTCACTCTTTGTTGCAAATCTGGGTTAGGTTTAAATCTTCAGACATTTGAATTGTTAAAATACGTATTTACATGCTGAAAACCAGTAACCTGGTTTTAGTTCTTTGTGTGATGCCGTTGCCCTCTAGGTTATCTGACAGAATATATTTAGGCATCTGCGCAAGATTCGCGAGGTGTAAATTTTGCTGATTGCGAGTGTAAATACGGCGTCATGGTTATTTTAGACATAGGTCAACGACCAAGAAAATTACTTATTCCAATTTATGTCATTATATAATATGATGTAGATGCAGAAATAATACCATGCCCATTTTGTACCAGTCTCTTACAACGTACACTAAAGTTTACTGTCTGTTTGCAAATATGGCGAAGCATATAGTTACCATTTATATGGAAATATAATATTATATGGTATTTGAATTTCGTGTTGATTTTTACATACAGGAAATTTTAAAAGTAATTCTCTTACTGCTTTGCGTCCAAGGATATTAGAACACGTTTAATTTAAGTAAAGTACGAATAAGGAAACTTCAGTTTTTTCGTGTTAAATTGTATGGAGCATATTTGGAGTCGTTTTCCCGGTTTTAGATATGTTTATATTATTTAAACTCATTTATATTATGCTTTGAGATGTGTTCGGAGTGTGAATGATATATTACATAAAAACATGCACATATTTCAAAACAAATGGTTTCTATGCCGTCACATAATCTGTGACGGACCTCAGTCTAATATTTCTAATAATAATAAATTTGAGTAAACAAAAGTATTATATTTTGTGATTACTTATCGACTAAATCAACTTTTATGGCGAAAGTCAATGCCCTTTTTTATCTATTTTTTTATATAACGTCATGAATGCTCACTCTTGTATAAAGTAACTAATCAAGAATTACTTGTCATACTACAATTGTAAATGCCTGCTATTTAAAACGGCGATTTATTGATGAAAAATGACAGAATCATCCTTAATATTGAACCGAACCTGTATTGCATGTACAATGAACTCATGTTGGTGGTTTGTGCAACACGCTGTTAACTACGAACAAACAAGCACGTCCACTCTGTCGACGCTAATTAACACGACACACGACCATAGCCCGTGCTACGGTAACCGAAATTCTTGGGAATATTACTTTTCAACAATGTCCAAACACTCAGATCTCTAGCCCTGCGTGCGCCTATGAACCATACCCTCTAAGTTTTATATTGTGTATCTATTAGTGAAATTTTTAAACGTTTCTTTAGTTACAATTACAACCGCGGCATTTGAAATCGACAGTGATTACAATTTTCCCTAGAGCGTGGTTCGCAACGTCCGATGGAAAGCGTTTAGCCAATGTTCCGCTCTGATAAACCTTTAATTCACATTTTAGTCAACGTTTTCCTTTGACACCTGGTGACCGTAACTTTAACCTTTATGCACTTAATGCTTACGCTTTTCAAAACGCATTAGTTTCGTTATATAGTTTACAGAAGCGTATATATTCGTTAAATTTTATTGTTTCTTTGGTCTCTTCACTTAAACAAAGAAGAATATATTCAAAATTTTAACATATTTAGTCTGCTGTATACTAGAAATCAAAACACAAGTGTTTTCATGTTTACGACTCCCGGACGGAGCATAAGCGAGTGGAATATACAATGTGTTATTCACATCGATTGAGGCCGCATACGAGATGCGAAGTATCATATATTAAGGTTCAAAATGAACAACGTTGTTATAAAGGCTATATAGCAGTAAAAAAACCCTGCAAAGGTCCTCTTAACGTTAAATAATTATTGTCTCTTGCGAAGGAATTGAGAGTGAGTTTAAGTGCACAATATCTCTATAGAAAGACGAGCATCTGAGAAACATAAAATTTATGCCTCTGCGCCTCTCTCATTGTTATGGTGATATAGCTAAGTTCGACGATCCTAAGAAACAAAAGACATTTGCATTTTTAAACTCCACTAGAATAAGAAACAGCTATTTAGAGAATCCATTTTGAAACAAATAAATAATTCACAACAGGAGACCGGACGTGTAAAATCTGGTTGTTGTAGCCATTAAAATTCGGTTCACCCCGGGGTTGTAATGTGCCAGTTAGGTTTTGTTAATTGGAAATATTAACTATTTCGTGGCAGGCCCAACGCAGGTAGATGAAATCAATGCTAAGGGGTCTTTTTTTGTTCACTAGCAGGTATCAGACCCTTCGTAGATTGTATAGTTTTTTTAGCGAAATCTTTAGTAACTTTTTCTTTTATTTAACTTGTAGAAAATCTAACGTAGATAATGTTGTGTTTTTTCACTTGTCTTTAAGTAAATAATTAAACAAACATTTAATGAATAACATATTTGTCATAAATATTACCAACTATACCTATACCTCATAGATTTTGTATGTATGTTAACTTGTGCTGTGTAAATTTGAACAATTTTTTTTACAATAATGTTCGTGTCTCGTTTCAGAACCAGTCTCGACCAGTGCAGACTATGAACAGCGCTTTGGGGCCCGTTGGTGCTACAACTGCCGCCGGCAGTGTTAGCTGGGACCAGCACCCAGCGCTGGCGCGAGCTGCGTCCGTTCCAGCCCAGAGAACCCTTGTTGGGATCCTTAACAGTCTTGGCCACCGCCGCCTTGAGCGCACTACCAGTGACCCAGCTCCTCCGCCCCCGGCCACCAGCAGATACAAGACAGAACTTTGCCGACCTTTCGAGGAAGCCGGTGTTTGCAAATATGGAGACAAATGCCAATTCGCGCACGGTATGCGTGAGCTCCGTAATCTACAACGCCACCCAAAATACAAGACGGAGCTGTGCCGTACCTTCCACTCTGTCGGATTCTGCCCCTACGGTCCACGTTGCCACTTTGTCCACAACGCTGACGAGGCTAGGCCTCGCGAATCATCATCATCTGGCGGATCACTGGCGTCGCTATCGTCTGGGGGCTCTCTGGCGTCTTACATGAGTGATGGATCTCGTTCTCCCAGATCGCCTCACTCTCCGCTGACACCTCAGTCTCCGTTGACTCCCCAGTCACCCCCAGCCATGTCTCCGCCAGCATCAGCGTTTGCTTTCCGCCGTGCTCAGTCCCCGGACCCTGAAGAGGAGAGACTCCCGGTATTCAACCGCTTGTCGTCGGCGTTCGGCGATCTTGTGATCGTCTAGGTGCGAGCTACTAGTCCTAAGTTAACGAATCGAGCATAGCGTATATCGTCTGTCACCTTAGTGCCTCCTCGACGTCTTCCAGCGGCCGGGCCGTCCCGCTCGTCGCGCTTTTGCCCGCACACCCGCTCAACGAATGATCTCCAGTTTACCGATGTCATAAGTACATTGCCCTGTAAAAATTGTATTGTAAAGATATAAGTGTTCACTGGCGTCTCGAAAGTTTGCGGTGTGAATATAGTCGTATGTACATCATTTAAGTTATCGGCAAGCACTTGTAAATGGCACCTTATAATTTTAGAATATTTATTTAGTAGTAGCTCGCGGAAGTCTTCCCGATGCGATCCTCCGCCGAGCGGTGTTCTCTGTAAAGTTAGTTTATAGTTACATTATTATTTATTTCGTAAACTGCCTATCCGCGCTCGGTACCGTACCGCGAGAAGGCGCTCGTGATCTATTTTTAAGGATTAAGATAATAATTTATTATTTATTTTGAGTCTCTTTAACTATAATTATTCGTTAATAGTGATTCCGCACCGCATTCGGATGGGGCATGTGTCGACGGGACGTGGCTCGTTTCGTGTCGATCTCTTCCACTTTTGGTACTTCAATCTAATTGTTTTGCCTCAAATTTGCACAAGTGGATCTGACTGACAACTCTTGGGACTTGACGGGTTTACTTTCTGAAAAGTGATTGTATCAAGTATAACAAATGCGATATTGTTCGGTGCAACCTTCGAAGAATTATCCAGGATTGCGAACCAACAACCTGCCGCTAGGCATATCAATCATCTGAGTCCGTAAGGAGTATCGAAGCAATCGCGCAGTGTGCCTCCAGCCATTCGCCTGCGACTTGTCTTTTTTGCGTCGAGCGAGGGCGCGCAACAAACGCAAACCAGTTTTAGAGTTTTGGTGCTTTTTTTCCACTGTAAAGCTCCTCTCGCTCGATGATATCGTACCCGGACGCAAATAAAAGTCTGAGAATGAACCCGTCAATGTCTTAAGCTCTCTTCTAACGTATATAGAGATGTTTATCACGGACAATAGTAATAACAGTCGGCATCGATCCGCGGTGCGTAGACGCTACTTCCCCGCGCTTCCAAAAGTCTCGCGCCGCGATACAAAGTGCCTTTTACTTGTAAGAGATATAAATCTATATAGTATTTAATGTTTAGATCGTCTAAATAGATAGTTTATTTATTGTCTCTTTTGAATATTGTATTCAAATTGGCACACTTTTGTACTTTTGACAGAGCTATAAGTGTTTAATTTTGACGTAGAATAGTTTTTACTTTGAATTTAAAGTGTGATATTTTATAATATTTATATAAAATTTGTTTGAGAATTAAGGGACCAATTAAACGATTAGGAGAAATTCTGATAGAAGCCTATATATGTTTTCTTATCGTCGCAAGTTGACTATTTTTGTACTGATATTTGATAAATAAAGGACCATTTTTCTATACTTGGTTTTGTATTATTTATGAAAGACCAAGAAGGTATTGATTTTTTGTTAACCGGTATATATGTACGTCGTAGAAGTTTTTTTTTTCAGTTTTTCTCCGTAAATCGAGTCGTTGCATGCAGACCATTAAGATAATAATTTTGTACCTTAAGTTAAGTATTTAGTTGTAAGCGTTTTCATGAAGTTCGCATATATTATTTATTATCAGTTCATTACGAATTATAAACCATTTAAGTTGACATATTTAAAAACCTTTTTATTTAAACCGATTAAATACTATGTAACTTAACGTTAGTAATATTACGAGTCATTAATAACAGGCATTAGTTTAAACTCTAGTACCTATGTTTCTTGTAATTAAGTATTTAATTTTTTTTATTTAATTATCAATATAAGTTAATCTTCCAAAATGACTATATTCTTTATCGGACAAAACTGTGGCTGAAATTTGTTAATGACATTTTCTTGTAAGTTTTCTTTATTTCCATCTGCATTTTTATTGAATTATAGTCAAAATAATTATGTTAATTTTTTTTTTCACCTACCCACCATCCTTTTTCCAAAATTATTTTACGAATTTTGTGTTTCCCATTAATTTTGCATATACTCGCAGTGAAAAGAATTTGCTGCTTAAGGCAGTACAAAGTAATAAAAAATAAAATTTATTTTTGTGCAAACCTCTTAAAGCCTTTTATATATTTGTATACAAACATTTCACATACATTTTGTACATCAGACTTATAGTAGTGACTGGATCCTGGAACTAGAGTAAGAACATAAACAGGGGAATAAATGACGCGACGGTGCGTGTAGTTAGACTGTGGTTGGTCAAGCGTAAAGATGGATAGTATTACAATAATCCAAAATGGGAATAAATCTTGTAGTACGTCTCGCCCTATTCCAAACTATTTCTTTATAGCTGTGAGCACCAAGTTTCCTTTTTAAATCATACATGACAATAAAAATAATACTAAAGATCAACTGGTGGTTGTGAAATCACTTTAACAATAGAATCGAACCCGGAACCAGCATCACAATAGTTCGCAATGTTTTTTGCATTACGTAACCACGCGTTGGCGATTAGCCTTTGTATATATTATCCAAGCAGAGGCAAGTATTATGATACAAGCAACGTCCTGCAATCAGTTTGGCATAAGACCAAATAGATTTCAGAGTATTCAACAACTCCCGGGGCATTCAGATGTAAGTAATTATGCGCGTGGAACAAACTATGTTTAAGAGCGATTCCGAAATTAAAGTCAATTTCCATAATAAATTAATATCTCTTTATATAAAATAATATAAATGGGTCAACCAACAGACGCCAAGAGTGACAAACCTTTCTGTATATTAAAAAAATATTTAAGAAAAATAGTTTGTCTGTGCCTTTCCTGAACGTTTTCTCTAACAATAAATATTGGTTGTTTCGACATCGTACAAAGTAATTTGTAAAACTATTAAGAGATTTATTAAATTATTCGTATTACATACATAAATTTCCGGTACTGTATTAATTTGAAAATAATTCCATATTTAAAACAAACTCCTAGCGTTGCAATTCTTGGAGTCGAGTCGGCCACTCTTGTAACCCAACACTGAGATAACCAAACCTTGACCAAACAACTTGAACATTATTATACATAAGGACTCTTATTAACATACTAATACGAACTTTATTAGAATAACACTAAGTCAGTATAAAACGGATGCGATAATCTGCTATGCTCATAATGAACCCATTTTTATAGTACGTTGCGGTCTTAATTAAGTGTTTTTGATAAATGAATAAATGTGACTTTACGACGTTTTTATGCGGGTCGTACATACATAGGGACTGATAGAAATTCTATATGTAATAATTTACTGTGGTTCTTTTTAATAAAGACTAAACCAGAGGTCCTCTACGGTGTCTTTCGCTGTTAACGATTTTTTAATTTACATACTTTATTATAAGAAACTTTGTGTATATAGAAAAGTGGGCTACGCTTCAAACGTGATGTAAAAAACCATAAGCTGCCTGGGAGAGTACTTAAGAACAAATTCAAAATTATTTTATTACCCTATGATAAAAACGAATACAGATAGAAACAGAAGTAATGATTCCTATATGCCAGTCATATTTTGTATATAAAGTAATATATAATTCAATATAACAATTACAATACCCATATCAATTTCTTTAAACAAACACAACCCGTAAACAGACATTTTGAACGTAAGAAAGTAAATAACAGTTTACTGATAATAATAATTGCTGCTGGATGGGTGTGATAAGGCGACAAATTATCTAATATTTGTTGAAGGAATGGTGATTAGATAGCTGGCAAGATGTGTGGCTCTATTGACAACCCATATTTTGATACTGAATAATATTGTAAATATTTCTTACAGTCAATATGTTTTTTGCTTTATTGTTGAGATGGTCCACATGAAAGACGACGAACGAGATATGTAGCGACATCTATGATCTGCAGTTAAAATCAATGCGTTTTCATCGAACTTACAAACTAACAAACTTCTCTCGACCTTCGAGGCCTTCGAGTCAGCTAGTCATTCGTTCCGACCGGTTGGGGATGCTCCCGTTCGCTTCGATTAAATAATAGACTTAAAATTGACAAGCATTAACTAAACAGACAAATAGGTGTGATTGAGTTGTAAATTTGCAAAACCCTAAAAATGAGTATTAAAAATATCGATTTTTGCACGACTTACTTTAAACGCTAGAGTATACATTTAAATTAACATTTAACATCAACGCTTAAAGAAATAACGAAAGTTAAATTTCAAGGATAAATGTAAAAAGGAAATGCTAAAAGATTCCATTCCAACGAATTCCGTGTTTATTTATGGGCTTAGCCATCGATAAGGCTTTTTTTGCTTTCAAGCTATATTTATACACTTGAAAGTCGTAAGATTAAAAATAATTTATATATTTTTGAGTGAATTTTACATGCATTTACGATTAAGTTTTACAGAGTAGATTATATAGAAATAAATTGCATAGAAACTTAGGTGTTTATTTCGTCGTCTTAGTGGTTTATGCAGATTTTTATATCCTGGGTTCGATTCTTTACTAATTGTTTCGGTTTGATAGGCAGACAAGGCCAGTAACCTAGATACGATGAATGAATTTGGCTATACAGAACTAGGAATTTTTGATCTTTTCTTATAAAAATTTCATAAGACTTCTATAAAGAAATGTCATCGTAAGACCAAGTAAACGAACAGAACCACAAAGATTAAACTAGATTTCCTAACTTAATGCGTAAAACATTAGACTAAGTAAATATAGAAAAAAGCATTTTTTCTGTATTTACTTAGTTGATTTTAAAAATATTATCGCTTAAGTACAACGCCTTTCAGTTTTTGCCAAACAAGTTAATGAACGAATGAAAAAATACCGTATTGAATTCAACATTCATGTAAAAACCGATGATTAGTTTTTAAATATTGTAAAAGGCTTTTGAACTTAACGAATCGATAAGATGTATTGTAAACGTTTTATATTATTATTTCAAATATCACATTTTGAGAAGGCTTAGGAGATCGAAGATATACTTTATATTACGTAGGAATAATTAAAATATAGTAAAGAGATCGAATAAATGCAGATATATTTTCTTTATGTTTTTTTTACATATTGGTTAAATGAAATTGGTTAAAGTTTAAAAGAAATCTATTGTCAAAATGACGACAGCAAATATCTATTTTTTGTATTAATATAAGAAAAATATGAATCCTGTGTGATTTATTATAAATGAATGAATAAAATTTAGAATGTTTATTGAAAGTTGCACTGTGAATTATTTTATACTATTACGGGCCACATAGCTACACTATCGAAATATACTTTGAAAAATTATATAGAAAGCACAGTTTTAACAGTAAATAAAATATAACCCAAATACAATAACAAAAAAAAATAATACAACATTTTTTCATTGGTAAAAGTTACCAATTATAATTTTGTATCGAGATTCATTGTGAACCCAACATGTGGCCTGCATTGTATTTATTTATGACTAATCCCACTTTATGGCTAAGTAAAGAAAAACTCATAATATTCAATTTCCTTGTTGAATGAGCGTTTGCGTACAACACGGCTTGCAATCAAGACAAAGGCCCATAAAGATACGGTTTGCGTAACCCGAGCATATACGCATCGCTTCTGGGTTTACAATCTATGACCTAGCAAAACCATTGAGTTACTGCGCGGCTTTAACATAGAAAAATTATAAAATATACAACTTCAACAAATTAAAAGAGTACGGAAAAGTATACAGTTCAAAAATATTAAGAGGACACAGATCCTTAGAATGTGTCAGCATTAGGACAGATGAATTATTAAATTGCGAATGGCTTATATAAATTTAATTGACTATATTACTTTTTTTCTAAAGGGTAGCTAGCAACTGTAGTTTTTCGCCGGCTCTTTTAGGTAGATCCGAATCAATGGTAATGTAAAAGAATGACGATTCAAAAGTGTTTTTAATTCTACAGTTATGAATATTTTGGGTTAAAGTGTCTGAACGAATAAGAACTAGCAAAATTTGTATTTTATTATATTTCTATTACATTTTTTTTATGCAGGACATGTATTTAAAAATTAACTTACAAAAGTTCTATCCAGCGCTATAAATTACAATCCAGTCCAAACACCAGTCCGAACAAACGAATAAAATAATCGAACACGATTTCACGGATTTATTTGAATGAATTATTTCGTATATTTTTCATACATACACATTTCATTTTATACGTATAATGAATCAACATAAATATAAGTTGATAGGCATATTAGTATGAATAATATGACCTTTTGACAGTCCAGTAGCTTTTACATAAGTACGAGGTTAATGACATCGGATTTGCGTAGTTTAATATTTTTTAATGATAGATCGATTAATCGATATAAATAATATTCTAGTACACACTTTATTCAATAATGTTTTAATTCCATGCTAAAATAGATTCGTTTCCAGCTTTTATTTTACTTGAATAAAATCCATATTAATGTATAGTCGAATGACAGACTTAATAATTGGAATTCCCATAACAAAATTAAAAGCTCAAGAAATTACACAACCGTTTAATGCAGCGCAGAGTTTATTTTAAAACGAACCTGCAGCAAAGAATCTTTAACACACAACTTATAAGATTGAATTTTCCCTTTTAGTGACACCCTTCTTGACCTTGTACGGAATTGACAATTGAATTGAGAGGAGTTAAGGCCTTGAAAGTCAAAAAAAAAATACTATCGCCAAAAATACTAAGCTGAGGTTGCGATAATTGTGCGCTTATAAGCGAACCAACACTTACAGGAGGATAGCCAAACTAAACTGAACTGAACAAGTACTGAGCATGTTTAAAGGCTATGACAAAGCCTAGGTCTCTCCTGCGTCGGTTACTCATGTCTTAGGGCCGTGGTCAGCAGGATGGCATATAGCGGATTTCAATTCGGGTTTTGAAATCAGATTCTTCTAGTATAGCATATGTCTAAAATTAAAAGTATAATCAAACCGGATATATTTCCGGATTTACACTGGTTATAATCTGCTCCACTTAGGGTATCTGAAGCTGAGAGTAAACTATCCTGAAAATTGTTTCGGTGTGTCGTTCGAAAGACGTAAGACAGAGAAGTTGGAAATGCTGTAACCATTTCCTCTTTGAAATAGTATTTGCTTAAAATATGGTAATCAATTTTTTACAATGTTTATTCTCTTTAATTTAACCCATTAAACGTGGCTACACATATCATATAAACATATGACGTACGATGAAAGCAAAAATAAGTAATGTGGTATTGAATCCGGTCATTAAACTCTTCAAAAATTAATTAGTCATAAAGTCAATGTGATCATTAAAATAATCTTTAAGGTTTAATTGTGTTTAGAATTTGATAGACGATAATGGAGAGTTTCAAAATTAAATGCATTCAGAACGTAGCGAGTTTGTTGCTTATTACCACTGTCGCATTACAGTTATCGGGCCCTTACTATATATTTAGATCTTTGGGTAAGGATATTTAAACAAGTGTTTTATTAATGTATTCAAACTTGCTTTAAGGCTGCGTAAATAGATATAAAATATACGCACGTATAGCAACACAGTCATATACATGGCCTAACATTATCAATAATTGAAAGATAATTTATTATCTCAATAGAATCTAATACTATATAATTTTTAATATTATTTAAATTCATTTTTTTGTAAAGTCACATGATTGTTTTAATGGGTTTTTTTTACAAAAGATTTTTAAAAATGTCCTGTTAATATTAACAAAAGGTAAGTATTAAATTAACACATAGTTTAACATTACCTTACAAGTTATAGGTAATTGCAATGGTTCTATGTCACTTCCTATAATTACTTAGCTACAAGTAAAATCGACTATGCGTTAGAAAGCATCGTATATCATAGTTTTTTTTTAAATTTAAAGTTCATAATCATTTAGTTATTAATTAATGACACTCAATAATAGTAATACAACTTTTAATTTAGTTTTATTTTATTTATATATATATTTGTATGTGTAATGAGGTCAATTTCCTTAGTAACTCCTTACGTGTATTATCAGATAATTTATCTAGTTATCGCTTTGACGCTATCTCTATTTGAAATATCAACATTTGACATCAAATTGATTGTTTATTAGCTTCGCCTAGCTTACCTTCAATAATTCCAAGGATCATGGTTGTCATTTTTTATTTCGCTCCATTACTAAATTCTAATTCTATTCATTCATTAATAAGCTTTCGTATAACTGACTTGTCTATGTCAGTTCTAAGAATATATCCACAAAGATCACAATTGACAGAGTAAAGTATGTAAAAATAATTATACACTTGTAAGGAAAAACACCATGCAGGCTTTATTGTCGTTCTATTGTATGCGTTCGATAAACTTTGTTTATAGCTAAATGAGCGATATGTCGGTCATTGCCCCTGCCTGAAATAGTACATTACGTTGTGCGTACGATTGCATTGATAGCGGCCAATTGAAATGATCATAAGTGTTAGTGTAATTACATCGCGGAAAATCTAACATTATATTGTCTATACGATAGACATGCTACACTTGTTTATTACAACTCTATTGTTTATCGTATAAGCACTATACTTTATGAGTCTTAATGTAATTAATCGAACTTTTATATTAAATACATTTTTATACAGTTCTAACTCTTATGATAATAATAAATAATAAATAGTAATAAGAATTAATTAGTAATTTACCAAAAATATGTTTTCGAATTGAGATTTTACACTTAGAAGGGTATACGTACATATCTGTTCCATAGATTATAAAAAGTTAAGTAAAACCATTTGTATTATCAAAATAATTTTAATATTTAACTAAAGTATACAATTGTATTAACTTTTATAACTACTAATAATGATGAATAAAATTTTGTAGAAGTGTATTATTGCATTCAAAATCTGAGTTTTGTTGGACTGTTTTGTAAATTGTGTGTTCTTGTTTTTAAAATATGTACGAGTATATCTAATTAGATAACAATTGTTAAAAAAGTTTATCGGACACCGTATGATGTGATTTTCGTCTATCGGTCACATTAATGATAATGAAAATTGTCAATTTGTTATTGTTGTTTCCAAATCTGTTTGAATAGGTATTTTTTTAAATATAGAACTTACATATACCGTTTAAAAAATTGTGTTCATTTCCCTCTCTGCGTTTAAAATATTACTTATATGACTGTAACAGCTTAGATTAAAACGCCTTACATATTTTAAGAAAAAGGTATGTAAACGTATTTGTCCTAATTATTTGTTTAGGAGTTAAATTCGGGAGTAAACCAATACGATTGAGTGCTCTTCAAAATAAGAATATTTTTAAAAAGGCTCACAACACACTTGCGTGTATTATAGTAATGGAAACATTTATGTGTAGCGGTATAATTTTTATTGACTTTACCGCCTATTTCATCTATAAAACGTGCAGTTGCCAGTAATTAGAAGTAGACTTTTATCTATGTATGAGATTGTTCCTTGTGTACTCTGTGACCGATAGCGAGGGCAACGACTTTCTTATCATGACTGCACCATTTTCAGTAAACTTCAGATCGACGCTAATTAATCATATTGAACATATTAACAATCCATTCACAAGCAGATAAGAATTTATTATTCCTTAAATGATTAGTACAGACATTATATTAGTAACTAGGAGAGAGTAAGAGAGATAGATAGGTACTTAACATTCAAATTTTACCTCCCTAAAATTCAACCATTTCAACTCAAAACAATCAATTCAGCTTACAATCTATGTACGTATAGTATAATTACCTTCTTTATTTTTAAATGTATGTAAAATTTTGCGGTTTATTTATTTTATGGGTGGAAGTTGTCAATATAAATGTGGAAAAAATACGAGAACTTATGTTTCTGTTGTACTACACAATACGGCTATAAAGTTGGCCGTATCATTCTAGGCCGATGTAAAGTAAATAAAACACCAAGTTCCTATTTACATTTCCTTATTGTAACTTACGAGTGTGCAGGAAAGATTGTAAAGAGTTAAAGTAAAGAGGTAGTCTGATTGTTAATATCATGTTTAATCAAGTGTGGCCTTATCAACAGTGGGTTTACGGCCTATCAAAGAGGTCTTTATGCAACCTCTACACCGGATACACATTTCACATCGTATTGATAAAACGAATATAAAATTACGTATTTAAAAGTACGTTAAAGAAGGTCCGTAGTGTTACAGTACTGTAGAACAACAACACTTCGTCTGTAATGTTCTTCTTATCTTTCATCGTGAACCCAACTTTAGCGCCATATGCCGGTAATTTAAGGTTCTTTCATAAAAAAACAATTTCTATCAGCCTGCTTTCAAAAATGCTACATTAAACACAAGGAATAATTACTTTATAATGTATAAAATACAATTAATGCTATTATTGAAAAAATATCATCGTAAATTACAATCTAATTAAAATGTTGTTTGGTTTAATATATTATAATCTTAAATTACAATTTATTAACTAGTTTTAAAAACAGTTTGAAAACAGCTATAGTAGATGGTTTAACAATAATCAGTCAGTTGTCATTCGTTACACTGACAACTAATATTTGATACTTTACATTCTTACAAATTCAAATCACATTGCGTAAGTGTCAAATGTCAACGCTAATCTGAATGAAAAAAATATGTACTGAATCAATGTTTAGATTATAGAAATGAAACCTAATTATATTATGGCATGACATGAATAAAACATATATTTGCCTTAAATGTAGTTAAAAGTTAAATTTAACTAAGTTATTTAAATAACTATGAAAAGTGTATCATAGGTAACCAGTACAAATACAAATAACGTCGTTCCTACAGCCAAAGACAAACCGAATAATTTAATTTTATCAATTCAAGCCGCAAGGTCACGATATAGCTTTGTAATTTAAATCAGTCGGCCATGCCCACTTTTCACTGAACTGCCGCCTCTGTTACAAGTTTTATTGCTTAAAAGACTGAATCAATATCATGGCTTCAGCAATGTTGAAGTTATTAAAATCAGAAGTAAGTATTCCTAATCAATATCTATTGAATTTGTGGAAAAGTCATGTTTTGCATTTCGTGATTTATTGCGCTCTTATGTAAAATTCTAATCCATAACTTTGTCAAATTTGAATTTAGAATACAAATATATAAATAATTCATGCCAGTCAGCTACATTATATATTTGTTGCGCAGTTGAATATTTGTAAGAAATTGCTTACAATTTGTCTTTATCCATAATGCACCATTACATTTCAATATATGGGATTCAAGTGGAAATCAATAAAATAAAAAAACATTTTTTTATTGCGCGATATCATGCTTGCATGCATGATTTTTATTGTCAATGTACATAGGTAAATTAAATTAGTAATATTAATTTCTAAGAAATATTGATTTCCAGTCTCAGTTCCTGTTACGCAGAAACTACAGCAAGTCCGCACCAACTACGAAACTATATATTGATGGTCAGTATGTAGATTCAAAGACTAGTCAATGGATTGATCTCACCAACCCAGCTACAAATGAGGTTATTGGAAGGTATTTATAATTAATAAGCAAATAAAATATATGGCAAGAACCTGTTAAGTCTTGCTCAGTAAATTTTCTACAGTTATTATAATTACTCACTCAATCGTGAAATTAGTGTCCCATAGAATTTTGTAGACTAAAGGTTAATGGTTAATTATTACAAAATTTAAATTCATATCATAAAAATGCTGACTAATAGAGTATTTTCAAAGGCTAAAAGGTGAATTTACAAATTATATATATTGTGTAATTACTGTATAAAAAATATTTTAAAACTGATAATTTATTGTTGCTAACCTTAAGTATACAACACTTTATCTTAACAGAATGTAAACAAATTTTATCAAATACATAATTATATTATCAGATAATGGTTTGCTATACCAAATTATTGTTTACATTTGTATTATCTCAATGACTTTTAGAAACATCTATATTCTGAAAATACAATCAGTATGATGTCATCAAAATCCTTAACCTCACTGAAGACATTCTCTCAACCGCTGATTCTCAGTTTTTTTGTTGGAAACTAAGACCATCCACCAAAACCACAGCCAAATAGTATGCCCATTACAAGATTGTTGACTGTATCGGAAATGATCAGCAGCCCATCACATGTTTTGACAATATAAAGCAAATTATGAAAGTGAAACATATTTTGGAAGTAACTTTTTTTGTTTTCCAGAGTCCCAGAAGCAACACCAGATGAATTAAATTTGGCTCTCGATTCAGCAAAAAAAGCATACAAATCATGGAGTCAAAGCACCATTATGACCCGTCAACAACTAATGTTCAAGTATGCATATACAGTAATCTAATGGAATCTAAAGAAAATGTTATAACAATATCGTAAATTTAAAAAGAATATTCCTCTCAAATTTAAGTTTTTAAAAACAATGAATTCACAGGGAATATGAACCAGTTTTCATCAGGTGGCCAACCATAGTTAAAAATAATAATTTTCAAAACTACATTAAACTTTTTGTTAACAGATTCGCGCGTTTACTTCGTGAAAATCAGAGTAAACTAGCTGCCAAAATAACAGAGGAACAGGGCAAGACTATCGCTGATGCTGAAGGCGATGTCTTAAGAGGAATCCGTAAGTAGTCATCAAAGAATGTGTCACATTTTTTTTAAACAGACCCGAGAGATAAATTTAATATTATAAATATTATCTTTTCAGAATCAGTAGAGCATTGCTGCAGCATCACATCACTTCAACTTGGTGATTCTATTCAAAACATTTCCAGGGATATGGATACTCACACCTATAAAGTGCCTCTCGGTGTCGTTGGTGGTAAGATAACTTTTAGTCCTTATTTCCAATTTAGGAGAACCAATATTGTGGCTGTGAAGTAGTAAAACAATTTATCAAAAACTGCACATTAGTTTTGTAGGAATAAAAAGATCTTTAAAAACAGATTTATATGTCATGTTTTAGTAATAACTCAATCTTCAAATTTTATACAAATCATAAACTCACATTTGCTCAAAATGTATTAACGCCATTATAATATTGAATATTCCTTTGGTTTTTTAAAACAACATCTAGGGCATAGTTGCAGTTCAAATAATGAATTGGGTGTTTGTGTGGTATTGAATTTCAAAAAAACCCAATTATAAAATAATTTTAATTAAGACAATCAATCATTTTATTATTATTATTATTAATATAAAATTTTTAATATTTAAGGCGTTGCCGCATTCAACTTCCCCGTGATGATTCCGTTATGGATGTTCCCCATGGCATTGGTAACGGGTAACACCTCCATCGTGAAACCATCAGAACAGGATCCTGGTGCAACGCTCATGATGATGGAGCTGCTGAAAGAGGCTGGAGCGCCACCTGGTGTTGTGAATGTAAGTCACAGAATTATTACTTGGATTTTGCTGAACAAATGTTATTATTGAGAAGATGCTTAAACCATTGACAGTTCAATTATTACAGTTATTTGTGAAATAAGTTTGTTATAATGTCAATATCTAAAATATGAAAACAAGTGGTGCCATCTTTGTGCAACAATGTATAACTTTAGTCTACAATAAATTCATTCTTTCTACTGCTTTCATAAAGAAACATTGTTTTTATTATAAAGTTAGGTATAGATGAAATACTAGTAACATATAAGTAGCAACTTATGAAATATTTATATTAAATTAATTTTAAACATAATTAATATATATATACATATGTATTTTTTATTTTATTATCAAATATCTTATGTGCTAAATACATTTAAAACAATGAACTTATGAGATAATAAAACTAGGTTTACCCAAAAAAAAAAAAAAAAAAACATAAAACAATTAAATGGGAACTTGAGACAACAAGACATGACAATTGTATTAATAATACATAAAAAAATCATACTAAACATTTTTTTTACAGATTTTTCCAAGAATTAGGAGGGCAGCAAACTATATAAAAATTATCTTATTTTTTTTTAGGTTGTACATGGTACCCACGACACAGTGAATTTCATTTGTGACAGTCCAGACATTAAGGCTGTGTCGTTTGTTGGTGGAGACGCGGCTGGAAAGCATATTTACAGCCGGGCATCAGCAAATGGTAACATATACATACATACATACATATATATCGTATGATATTTTGTTCACTTGCGTGAGACACGAAACGATCTAGACTAATAAGTAATTTAAGTCCAACCCCTACTACTTTACTAATATCAATAAAAAAATTATTTTAACGAATAAATTCATGTCCATCAAAGACATAGAGGATTTTTTTGTTTTTACAAAACTTATTGTTCATTCGTTTAGGAATAATAATATGTAAAATTAACTTAAAGGTCGAATTTATGAGGTATATTTTAGGAGATTAAAAAAATGTTACTACATACATTTCATATATAAAATTCTCGTGTCACAATGTCTTTACTCCTCCGAAACGGCTTGACCGAATCTCATGAAATTTTGTGAGCATATTGTGTAGGTCTGAGAATCGGCCAACATCTATTTTTAGAATGACATTTTTTTTTTGTTGGCAAAACTACGTTTGCCGGGATCAGCTAGTAGTTATCTAAAGTAACTGGTCAAACACACACTAAAACTCTGTACATTTAAAATATATATAATGATTATATTAACATTTAATTAATGTAAGTAGCCCTGAAGAGATCGTTTATTAGCAATAAGGCCGCAGTTATATATTTATATATATCTTTAATAATATAAATTATGAATAAGTAACCATATTTTCTTTATAATTATAGGTAAACGCGTCCAAAGCAACATGGGAGCTAAAAATCACGGCGTAATAATGCCAGACGCAAATAAGGAGCACACTCTGAACCAGCTGGCGGGTGCCGCGTTCGGTGCTGCGGGGCAGAGGTGTATGGCACTTAGCACTGCGGTGTTTGTTGGTAAGCTTGGTTGCCATGGTTACCACACTTTGCGATACCTTGGCAACAGCCTTTTATTGAAAAAAATCGTTTAAGATAAGTCTGTAGCATTCGTGTAAGTATTGAAATAGTATGTTAACTGTTTAGGTGAAGCTAAAGAATGGATCCCGGATTTGGTGGAGCGAGCAAAGGCACTTAAAGTAAATGCGGGTCACGTTCCCGGAACAGACGTTGGACCAGTCATCTCCGTAAAAGCTAAGGAGAGGATCCACAGACTTATTGAATCTGGTTAGTTAATGTTTTAAGAATATTCATTATTAGTCTTCATGTATTCATATAAAGGTGTCCTAAATTACTATAATGATAAAGCTAGAGATTTATTATAAATTTTAATGAATATTTAGGTTATTGAAACATATCTAATATATAAATTAAATATTTTGACAAAATAAATGTTGTTACATCCTGTATATATTCAAGATAAAGTTAAAGAAAAAAGAAACTATAACGCTGTGAGTTGTCAATGTAAAAAATAATAAATCACTCTTTTTGAAAAATATGAGTGTCACTTTTAGTTTATTCAAATTTTATTATATTAAACTTGCAGTATTTAAAAAAATGCATGTTTGTTTTTCTCCCAGGTGTAAAGGACGGTGCCAAATTGGTACTCGACGGCCGTGGAATTACAGTTTCCGGATTTGAAAAGGGCAACTTTGTCGCGCCTACAATTTTAACCGACGTCCAACCAAACATGGAATGTTACAAGGAGGAAATATTTGGTCCAGTTTTAGTCTGTCTCTTTGTAGACACATTGGATGAAGCTATTAATCTGATAAACACAAATCCATACGGAAATGGCACAGCTGTTTTCACAACTAATGGGGCGACAGCGAGAAAATTCGCGGCCGAAATCGACGTTGGTCAAGTTGGAATAAATGTACCTATTCCGGTACCGTTGTCTATGTTTTCATTCAGCGGAAGCAGGGGAAGCTTTTTGGGAACAAATCACTTCTGTGGTAAACAGGGTATTGACTTCTATATGGATTTGAAGACTGTGGTCTCGTATTGGCGGCAAAGTGATGTATCCCATACTAAAGCAGCCGTTTCTATGCCTACACAACAGTAATACCGAGTTAAAACTAATTATAAGGAATTATATAAAGAGCATTTATTTTTTGCATCATCATGTTATTGTTAAAAGCCATGTCTTCCATTATATTTTGTTAAAGGTGTTATCATATTAATATATTCTATTTTTAGAACACATATTGTTTCATTAGGAAATATTTTCCTTCAACTGAAATCCTTAGTTTTTTTATGTATAAAGCGATAAATTATTACTTTCTTAGCAATTTACACGTAAAAAACCAGAATGGAACATCACATTATTAAATATCGTAATTTTATCGACTCACACGCATTCAATTGATAAATAAACAAGATTTCTGAATTGTATGTGACATTGACAGCTAAGTTCGTTTATAAGTGGTTTCAAATTATAGTCAAATTTCTCAGGTTCTATTTAGTGAAACCTTACAGTAAATGTTTTTTCTATTGGACAAATGTGCTATATAAATAATTTGTTCATTGTTTTTAATACTCTGATAAAGCAATAGTAATTTGTTTTTGTAAATACACATTGTTTAAACGTGATGTTCGTAATATGACATCATGTTATACATAGCAATTCGAGTTTCCTTTGTTACTTGATCGGTGGAAATGAGGAGCCAAACACGTTTTATAATGAGTACCAGTGTCCTAGTGTTAATATTATTCCTTACATATAGCTTAGGATTAACTCCGCAGTGCAGAAATGAAAGAGGAGAGCCTGTAGATTGGTAAGTAATAATTTAAATCTAAATACCTTTCATATTTAAAAGAAGTCTTTGTTACGATATAAAATTATTATTGTTTATAATATTTTAAGTTACTACAAATATGCCCCCAAGTAACTAATAAACAAACGGTACAATAAACTTTATAAGCTTCAAATCAGTTGTTCTTAATTCTAAAGTTATTAAGTGTAATTGTATGTAATTTTAGCTAAATTAATTTTTAACTTTTAAATAGATTATATAACTTCCTTTGAATTAATTTTAGGTTCTATGTTTACAAGTTACCCAGGGAAAGGAACCATTTGAATCCACTAGTAAGAAAAGGTGTAGCATACATGCATCTGACACCATCAAAACTAAGGGGTGGTTGGATCATGTCTGATTTATCAATTGGTGATCCCCGATCAATGGTTGGCAGGACTTTGGCACCCTTATATCAGGTAGTTTGAAATTAGATACAATCATACAATATATTTATTAAACAAAATGACATACTTTAATGTAATTTCAGGATAAAAATATAATTTCACTCATTTATAATGACCAACCTCCATCAACCGAAAATAAGCCTGATTTACTACAATCTGTGGCAGAAATGTATTCTAAAAGCAAAAAAGGTGATTTATGTTTTTATTAAGCTACATTTATTAGACATTTTGAAAACCAGTGAATCCATTGTTTGGTAAGTATAAAGGACTCAAATGAAAAAGATGTGTACTTGACATAAATAATGAAAAATTAATAATGATAATTAATAAAAAAAAATTAGTTTAGGATACAACTTGTACTTTCTTATTGTGACATATCTGTTTATGTTTCCTTAATAAATAAATAAACTAGTCTGCCACAAACATTTTTTTTTTAGAATAATATTTAAGAAGTCCTTTGATTCACCCTTAACTTGAGATTTATTTGTATAAACATTTACAGGCCAACAACAACAATCTACTATGAAAAAATATAAGAAGTTCAAGCTTGGTGACAAATACTATGACGATTATGATTTAGCTGAGATGTGTAAAATGCATTCAAAGTTTATGAAAACTAGAGTTGAGAATGGACATACTAAGGGTGTGATACTTGGAGACAAATTCACTTCCTCATGGCTTGTTCATTCTGTACCACGATTTCCGCCTACGCCAGATAGTAAGTAATGTTTATATAGTTAAGACATTTAATGTCTTGATTGACAACTACTTTAAGGAACACGATTTTGAGTTGACTTAATATATCAGAAATTATATTTTTTGTATGGAATATAATGCAACTGTGTACAATAATGTAACATATAAAGAAATAACTGATCTTTAATTACTTATTTACACTTTATTGCACTTAAACAGTAGAAGTGAATGACGTTAAAAGACGTTAGTACTTATAAGAGCAATGGGCGGCCTTATTGCTTATAAGCGATCTCTTCCAGACAACCCACAAAATAAAAGAATACAATTAGACTGGTGCAAATTTATTTATGTTTTATTTATTAAGACTAAAGAAAAATATTTTAGACGGACATAACTCTTCCTCATTCACTTCTAAAAAGTTTTTAATCTGCTAATTTGTATAATTTTTGATGGAGTTATTATACATAATTTTTTTTTATCACGTCAGGGTGATTTTATAATAAATATAAAACACTTTCAGTGAACGGCCTCAACACAAGTTCGTACAGTTATCCAGCAAGTGGCATGAAGTTCGGACAATCGTTCCTCTGCGTCTCCGTACAGACGGCGACGCTCAACCAAATCGGAATGCAGTTGAAATACAATGAGCCATCCATCACGTATCACCATTTGCCGCAGGAGTTTGAGAGCGAGTTGCCCAACTTACTGGATGTCATACGAAATAAGACTGTTGATGCGTCACCATGGTAACCGTCACTTATTCCAATTTCTGTGCAATGTAATGTTATTGGTAAGATTATAAGACAAAAGTCGAAATCAAAAATCTCTTTTGTCATAAAGGTAACTATGGTACCTACAATTATGAATTGTCAACCAAAAAAAAAGTGTAAAGTTACTGGCTGATCTCGACGAACGTTTATATGTAAAACAATGTCTCTACAAATTGATTCTCAGACCCTGAATATTCAGGCTCATAAAATTTCATGAGAATCGGTCAAGCCGTTTCGGAGGAGTAAAGGAACAAACATTGTGACACCAGAATATGAATTTCTGTTCAATTTTATTTCATATTTACTATATAACTTTTGATAGTTTTTTTAGAAGATTACTTTTCTAAACAACTTTTTAAACCATAAAGTCGCCGCCTATAGACATTCATGTATACGGCTCGTGGCTACGTTGCCGGCCTTTTAACAAATGGGACACTTAGAGGACTCCAAGTCAAGGTCTCCAGAGACCTTTACAAAATAAGACCTTAGGAACCTTTACAAAATAAGATTTATTAGCTAGCTTTATAACATTTTTAGGTACCACATAGAAAGTTTCGAAACATTAGTCGGACGTAAGTTTCTATCGTTTGCGAAAAGTGCAATGTTCAATGACGATTTGTACAGTGGCTTGGTGGCTGAAGTGTTGCAATCCGATCTCTTGGTTGAGTCCTGGATGAACGGTCCGGGGACACTGGACTCCGAATGTAACAGGAATTTCCAGTAAGTATTGTAGCCATGACTTCGAGTGCAAATTTATTTAAACTAAAAAAGTAACAGATATATTTGAATTAGCTATTTTTTTTTTGAACTAGTATTTATTTATTAAAACAATAAATTCTTCTCGTGCAATATGTCTTACACCCAAATATCGTAAAACATGTGTGAAGCACAAAATGCTCTCTTTATGAATATACCGAAAATGTCACTTCCCTCTTATAAGTGTTTTTTTTTATATCTATTGGTGCAATTCGCCTCAACTAAAGCAATATTGAAGCCCATACTGTATCACTTGTAGCTATAATTTAAAATTGTCACACCATACAATTTGTTACAGGGTCCGTAACATCGAACGCCTCAAATTCCCAATGGCGAAGATGTCGTTCACATCTCACAACGACCACTCCAAGTGGGCGGTGGCAGTTGCACACAAGATGCACAACAGCCAGGACACTAAAGTCGCTGACTATTGGGTGTGCGTCGGTGATATTAACAGAGCTGTGAGTATAGAGGCGAGGGTGTCTCCAGCGACAAATCTGGTCACGTGGTCCCATTTTAAATGTCCCGCGACTGAAAGAAACAGCCCAAATGAGTCGCGGGCAATGTATGGGGCCTTTACAGCTATAAGGGCTAATAGAGATTTTTAAAATTTAATTCAATAAGTATGTATTTTTGAAAATTTTAAGTTTTATGTAATATTGGTGTGTATTTAAGCAAAACTTTTTATCAGTTTTTCAAATATTTTTAAAATTTTGTGTTTTTATTTAAAAAAAAAAGACTGAATTTGTTTACTTACTTCATAATTTTGTTTCAGTTGCCCCAAGAGTCACGTGGCGGTGGAACCGTTTGCACCTCTGGTCCCATACTTTGGGGCAATTTTGCGCATTTAATTGAATCAGTTCAGTCTTGTAATAATTAGACTAAGTCAAACATAAAATTAGACTAAGTCAAAGTTAAAATTAAACTAGTTTAAATTGTCAGTTGCTCTCTATAGATTTTTTAAAAATATATATGTTTATTTAAGAAAAGCTATCTGAAAAACTAAATTAGTCTAAATTATTTTGACTAAAATGTATTTTTGTCTTTGAATATAACTTAATCCGGTTGTCAGACTTATGTTTCTATGAATAATTAATATTTTAAATATTCTTGAGTGAATAATTAAATACAATAAAAAGCCTTATGTTAAATACAAACGTCACCTGTTTGTGATTTAGTTTTGAATTCCACCAATAGGGGCGCTTAAAGATTACAAATATTCAAGCAGAGATCTTACATTATATTTCCTGATATTGCGTATGAAAACAAGTCTCTAATCGAAGGATAATTTCTGTGATAAATAGCTTAAGGTAGGTTGTAAATAGGCTTTAGTTTTTTTTATATTAAATAAAACTTTAATGTGAATTAATAATTATTTCATTAATGATAAATATCAATTGCATTGAATAAAGTCAATTTTACAAATCACACAATTTGCGAACTCAAAATGGTGGTCAATTAACAGTCAACGATTAAACAAACTGTAAATATTTACTTTTGTTGTGTTTTATTTATAACTTAATATTTAACGGCACGTGGGCGTCATCAGTCAATTCTGTATTCATCATGGACAGCCGAGCTATCGTGGGTAGGCGGGCGAGGAGAACCAAAGCCACGTGTTGAACATAATTAACAATTA
Source organism: Leptophobia aripa (assembly GCA_951799465.1). NCBI lineage: Eukaryota > Metazoa > Arthropoda > Insecta > Lepidoptera > Pieridae > Leptophobia > Leptophobia aripa. The sequence continues at coordinate 5,952,241 of OX637267.1, read as the reverse complement.
TTATTTTCACAAATATAGAATATTCAGTATTCTGATCAGCATTTTATAATTGATTGGCACACGGTGACACTCCACCGAACACGTCTTGCTTAGGCGCGATGTGAACGGATGTAAATCCTGCGATGATCGTGGATCTTCTCTGTTCCAACGCTGCACTCCAAGAGAGCCCGTATTGCGTGGGAGTGAAGAAACATCAACCCGCCATGTTTTGAGAGTGTCAAGAATTCAAGACACTCTCAAATTTTTGAAAGCGCCTTCCTAATTTTTTTTTTACCATACATGGCTTATGAGTCGTATACACATTTACAATAGCTCATTTTCGGTAAGCTAAAACAAATGTTTGCTCTTAAAATGTGCAACTGGTGAATAATATATAAACAATAATCTATAGGTATTTTTCTTACTTAGTAACGAGCAGATAAAGTTTTAGAAAAAGCAACTACAAACTTTTTTTAACGATAACCCCAGTAAAGATTCGCCTTTGATTCTATACGACTCATATGTTATATGAAAGGAATGAACCAGCAATTACGATGCTCCTGGTACTGGTAAATGTTATTATATAATAATTAGTTTTCACAATAAGGCCTTAATGATTATGTATTTGAACTATCCAAGTTTTAATAAAATCGATCTTTAGTTACTTTCGATATACCTACTGTCGAGTCTTAGTATATTACCTTCACTACGATTCAGTTTCTTATGAAAATAAAAGAATCTTAATGTTGATTTCGTTGTTAACATTATGATTTATAGTCTACGCTAATACAAATTTAATAATATGCGGCGGTGTGCATTTTACAGTTTCAATATTTACCCATAAATATATAGAGAAAAGAAGGGATCTTCTGTAGGCTATACTTAGGTTTTGAGAAAAAATACAAATATGTGAGTATACAACAATTTTATTTACAAAACATTGCTTCAATAAGCAAATGTCATTCAATACATGCTTTTACATTTAAAAACCATATGCATCGATTTCTCTGGACGTGCACAAGAAGCGCAACCTCCTAATTTTATCAATTACTAAATACGACATATATGTATTACACAATCGTGTCAAAAACAAGTATACAATGCCCTGACTTGCTGTTTTCTTAATTTCAATTATTGTCTCGAATTATGAATTTAATTAAAGATTATAAGCCATTTTTAAATATTATAATGTTTAAACAATTAGGGAGGCGTACATATTTTAAATGATTTCCAATATTTGTAATTATTACTGAGACGTATAACACTGCGAACTTCCAAGATAGTTCTATATAAGACAATATAAATTCAAACTGAGTAACTGTAAATAATGTACTGTAAACTGTAATGTGTTTACATATATTGTACAGACTTTATTTTAATTTGGGGCCTCAAATCTTAATCGTAAGGCCTTCAGCAAAGGACAGAGAGACAAATAGTATCAAACAACCTATAAACCTTACAGTTTAAAGATTGTAAATGTGTACAATTTTCATCTTATTTTGAATGGAAATAATCTTATTAATGATAAAATTATATGAAGTAACATAAAAATAGGACTTTCTATTAATAAAATATTGTGCAATAATTAATTAGTAAATAAACAATAACTATAATAATTTTATTATATGAACTACTAACGTATAATTCCTCCAACTCATATTTCGGTGGTTAAAAGGAAGTGCTTGACGGGTATTTGAATTAGATAATTAATCTTCGCGCCCATTTGTGACTACTAAGTCTTATTATTAACATTTTTGCAAAAGTGATATTCTTTCAAACTTGCTGTCTCTCAGACTAGTCAACTCAGTCCTTTCAAAAATGTCGAGGGACGAAATCGTTTTTGAACGTATAGATAAGGTTCTTTAAAAATTTTGGTATTGCAGAATTGGCATCACCAATAGATAAGAATCATGCTACTCTTAAAGACGGCATTCTTGTAAACCAAGAATCTTGCTTCATCTTAAGGTAATAAGCATCCCTTGGTGATGGGGCAGTTAAAGCTTCCTCTACGACCTTGAGCGCGCTCGTGGGAAGGACCTTCGCGCTGTACTCTGCGGCCTCTCCGGGCATTGTAACCGCGCAAGTTGAAGTACTTACATCAGAGCTCGGGGTGTCAGGGCGGCTAAACATATTGAAAAACATTTTAATTAAGAAAGCTAGTTTAATACTTGTACTACGCAAATCATTATTTGTAAATTTTAATGTAGTCTTAATAAAAACATACCTGGCTGGTTGACTAGCAGGCGTTAATTGCACTGGAGGCGAGTACAACTCAGCAGCGGATAAATCTGGGGTATGCAACAGTACCACGTGGAGCCTCCGTGCTCGGAGAGAGGCCCGCAGCGCACGCGCAGCGCCCCAGGTGCCCCAACGTACTGCGGCCGCTCCTGCGCTACTATCTCCCTCGCCGTCCCCGCGCGAGAGACTTTCACATGCCGTGTCTGATGTTAAACCTGAAAATTAAGTATATAAATATAAAGTAATGAAAACAGTTCTTGGTGGAAACGACATATCTGCTAAACCATTAAACAGTGTGGCAATATGAACAATATTTGGACAACACTGAACTCTTTGAGAAGCGACTTATCTGCAATTTTTATTAGTACATAAAGAAGCGAATTCAAATGAAATCATTAATTTCTTAGATTATTTGGTATAACTAATTAAAACATAAAACACATTTTACTACCTATATAAAACAATCGGCCAGCGTATGGATGGTCTGAGGCAGCAGCGGCCAATAAAGGTGCGAATGTCCTAGCTACTCGTAAAGCACCAAGCACGTTTCCTTTGAGCGCCGTTTCCCAACAAGCAGCACCGCCGCGACCGCTACTTCCAGCTGTGTTGATCACTGCCCACACACCTGCAAAGTTCGCGGGGCGATTGCTATCACTGAGTAATTTCTTTTAGTTTAACTTACGTAAATATGCCTATTTAAGGAATAATATTACAAATATTTTGAGTTTTATGCCACCTGTCTGATTTTACTGTAACTACGGCTTTATTCTGTTAAATGTGCCCCAAAGATGGCGCTAGTCAGTAAATTATTACCATCTGTTTAATTCAAAAAGTTTAATGTACTACTTGTAAGACTATTAATAATAGTTTACATACATTAGTGCTTAAAAAAACACTACTGGTGTAATGGTATCACCCAAGATTCCCGTACCATCATTTAGGTTAATTCCCTGCACAACATATTTATGAAATCCTTTAAAAATTAAATCAGAATCTTCTTAAATTCTGAAAACTCTATACCATGTTCACCAGCCGGCAAATGCTGAGCGGTAGCTCTTGCAGCTTCCTCCAATAGATCTTCCCGAGCCACATCCAACTCTAAGGTAACTAATCGTGGTGTGGGCTGGTTTTCAGGGGTATTGTTTTGCAACCATGACTCTGCCAGACGAGAACCTAGCCCTCCAGGACGACAGCCAGCGATGACTCGCCAACCGCGACTACTTAGGTATGTTGCTATCTAGAACATACAAAATATGCATTTGAAATATTTGGTAGACAAAGACGATTTTAATAATAAATTAAATTTGCTGCGACCATGTACTACATTTCTCGGTGCCACCAAGTATTACTTTAATCCATTTATCTACGACTAAATGCAATTATTTCGCAGAAAAAATGGCTTAGCGCATCCTAAGCCTAAGACGTGGATACTCTTTGTGAATTTCTGTGCCTGCGTGTTTTATAGTACTGAAGTAAAAAATAATTAATAAAACATTTAATTGTACCTGTAACCCCAACGCTGAATCCACAGAAGTGACAAGTACAGTCTTGGCACTTGCAACCGGCAAAACTTCAGCGACCTTCACCTTCCTCAGCAAATAAAGAAGTAGAGCACCGACTATGGAGCATAATGCTGCCAACTGCAGACCGAGCGACAACCACGTTAGTGTATCCATTACGTCTGCATTTTATCTGCAACAAGTCATGAAATGTCTAAAGAAATCCTTTTTCTTGCAAGTCCATATTAAAAGCGAAAAGACGTCTGAATATTTGCTGCCATCGGGCTTCGGACAGGGCTTAACTTTTACTTGTTTAAACCACAATGGATTCTAATTTAAAAGTACGTGAATTGATTTAAGTATATATCATGTTTCTTGTTTTGTTTTATATTTATATTATATGTGGTATAAGCAAAGTATGACCGCCACTTCAAAGTCAAAAGACTTTCATTGATCAAAGACTAAGCAAATTTGTAATACACTGAAACGGCTACCTTGTTTCTTGACAGCAAACGGTAAACACGCGATTTATGATATTTGTCAACAAACCCGACTGACGACGGATGCAATTTGTAAACAAAGATCACAATGGCCATTCAATAAGTGTTTACAATGTCCTCTAATAACTCTATAAGGGTAAACCGACCATTGTTTTTTTAGTCTTTTTTTTTTGGTAATGAGATGACTTTGTTACACACGGACAAATCATTTTAGTAACGATTTAATATATATTATAAGAATAATATTTTATCAAGATTTAATTAAACAGTCATACACAAAGAAAGATATAGAACAGATAAAGTACACAAATAGTTTTTTAAAAAAAATATACCGTTATTGAAGGAAAACTAATGTTTACGCTCTATTAAGTCTGCGTTTTCTTGTAATTTAATAACGCAAGATATTAAAAAGAAATTGCCGCGCACACATAAAATCTGGGTTAATCATTATTAATAATCTATACGTTAAATTACAATCCGTTTAGACGTTATTCAGAGGACTGCTCACTTAATAACACGCAAGGCGATGTTTACACCGTTCTAGCAACATTTTGCTTTATTCTCAACCATAAACGTATCGCGATATATAATTTCTCGATTAATTTACTATGAAATACAAAAAGATTTTTCAGTAGCTTAATTTTTTTTGTGAAATTGCATTCATCCAAATTCTCATCTACTTTATAATGGTGCTAATATAAATAAGATCAATTGGCAAGAAACACCAGTGTTGATTATTTGTGGTCTGACCGGCTACAGGCCAAAATAAATATTATCTTCCCGAATGTTAAACAATTAAAACAATTAAAAATGTTACATATTATATAATATAAAGTAATTATTACGTACCAAAGCAATTTCTAAACTTGCAATGTGAAAATGAAAGTCCTTTCAAACATAAGGAGGAATGAAAGTTTATTACATCCGGCTGCGTTTTGTTTTTATTTCTAATATAAATGTTAAATTATAGCGCGTATCGCATATCAATGATTAAAAGTTATAATTTATATTCCGTTGCTATAGTAACAAAAGACATGTTATTGAAAAAAAAAATCCTCGTTTTCTACAATTTCTCGTATATTTAAAACACCGATGAAAATTTAATTTCTATTCATTTGCAAATCGTAAACACTTCAAAATATGTATTCCCTTTATTTTTTATATCTCATACATGTAAAATAACAGTGTACACGAACATACCAAAATGGTGCCAAGTTTCTTAATAAATGGACGATTATTAAAATCTCTTTCGTTAATAAAACGGATGCTGGTTAAAACGTTACATAAAACAGACAAAAACGTGTGAAAATGTAGTTTTATAACCTTATTGTGAGACAACAAAGCAAGATCATGGCCAAAGTCGAATTGTAATTAACGGTTATATACAATGTTGCTTCATATTTACATTTGGGTTCACAATTATGTTTTTCGCGTCATTGTAAACACTAGAATGTAATTTTTGTTCCGTATTTGAATTTGTCAGAAATGAAAATTTCGAAAGTCCAACGCGTCTTCAACCAAGTTTTAATCTATTCTTGTACGTTCTTTAGGTAGTAAAGATTACGAAGACCTTTTTTTGTGAACTTGCAAAACGATATTTAAAAAATAGAAATAAATAGGGAAGCGGAGAATTGGTACATAAGGGCGTATGTACTTATGTCGAGGTTTTGACGACCTTATCTGACCTGGATTCGAAAAGATTTTGTCAAATTGAGTGTAAGGTTGACCCTTAACCCCTTTTTTTTGTATACACACTACCAATTGAGTTGTTAGAGGTGAACGAACTCGACAAGATTCGGATGATTAACAGATAGAATGTCATAGAACTGTTTGCAGTATTTAACTATGATATTAATTTGTTTAGCTAATTTAAATTATATATGGATTAGACATTTGAATAGGTAACCAATGGATATTAAAGTGATGGCTAATGAATATATATATAGTATATAAAAACGACAAATCACACAATGTATTGTATAAAGTAAATAAACTCCTAAACTAAACAATCCTTAATTTTTTTTTATAGAAGAGGAGGCAAACGAACAGGACCATAAAGGTGAAGTCACCGCCCATAGACACTCACGAGCCCATGGGCGGTGCCGGCTTTTAAACTATTTTTGTTGCGTCACAAATAGTCTTTTTACCCATAGAATAAAATTCATTTTAATTACATAATATCTCAGCTGCTAATGGCTCAATTGTTAATGAATTCACTCATAACCGACCCGGTCACGACCCGTAAGCGGTCAATGAAGTCAAATTTTATCCTGTAACCATTTGTATATAATTTTCGGTATTAAATTGATATATTAACTACCGTATGCTTTAATGGCCTCTGAATTCGAATTCGGTCCAGTACTGCTGATTGTTGATATAATAAATGCGCGGTGATGATGCACAGATTAATTGACACACTTTAAAAAACTTTTACGTTTAAACAATAATACTGAAAATTAACTATCAAAATTGTCTTGTGTGTTGTTAACAAGTGTACCTATTTATTTACCAAGGTATTTATGGTCGTAGAGAAAACGCTATGGTTATGCATAGTGTACGTACTGACCAGAACTTTACTAATAGTAAATAAGTATGAATATTCAATAAGTCTATATTGGGTTAATGCAAATCGTTTATTAATAGAGAAATTATCGTTGGCCGTTTCCTTGAAACACACTGTATTATGTTGAATATCAGTGTATTATGTTGAATATCATATAAATAATATGTACACTTGTCATTAGGTAAATCGAAAATAGAGATTTCTAAGCAATTATTTATTTACAATAGTAGTAATAAAAATAAATCATAATTAGCTAACAAATTAGCATGTTTTTGTCAGATAGTAAGTGAATGATAGATTTAATAGATTTTGGAGCATTTATCTTTATAACAATTTACAAAAGTATCACACTATTTTATATTTATGAAAACGAGTTGGCAGAACATAAAATTGTTTATTTCAAATCAAATGTTACAGTAAAAGTGTATGAGTTTTTGTTAACTTTACGTGTCTTGACGGTAATAACTTGTTTAACGTGTTATTCAATTAAATGTATTTGATACTTGTTTTTGTTTGAAAAGCGTAAAATAGAAAGTGAACGCAACGATGTAATTACTAGTTTTTTTTATAATAAGACTTTGCTGTATAATTCAATCAATATTGGGAATTAAAATAAATAATGTATCTTATACAAAAAAAATACATCATCTTATGGATTAACTAGGTAAAAGCAATAAAATCGACTTTTCACTTTCGCATAGAACTAGGTTACGAAGGTCTTTAATTTGAATACTGAACGTTCATAAAAAAACAAAATAGGTTTAAAAAATGAGGTCACAACTTCACAATATAGAGGTTGATTTTTTAGACCATTTGCTACATTAAAAAACCACCTGCTGTCGACACTCAAAATATATTTATAACAATCAAATATATTTACTGTCATTTTCCTGATTTATATCTTATCTTTGTGTATCTTCTACTGTTTTTTTCTAGGTAACAGCTGTGAAATGTAATTATGTAACGCTGAACAGCTTGTTTTAATTTATACCTTATTTTGATTCTTTTTGATTCATTCTTATGTTATATATATACTCTTGTGTTTAAAATCAAGTACATTATTAAAACTAAAATTACATAAAAGTTTTCTCTAACATGACATAACTATTGTTTATTTACCGACAACCGATGAGTGAAAGTTAAAACTGGAAAGTTTGAAAAGTCGTAAAACTATCAGTAAAAAGTATATTATACGTAAATTGGATTCGTGATTACTACCACATAGAGTATTTAAAAGAATTAAGAATTTTTTAAGAATATATTCGGTTAATGCAAGGATACAGGTTCCCGGTCATAAATTATGAGATTAGGATATTTGATGGACGTGGCCTGGGTGTTACAATATGTATCCATATAAGTGTATATAACGCCCACGTAAAAAGAAGAGCGAAGAGTAGTATCTATGTTACATTTTAATGTAACGAAGATACTTACTCCTCGATTCTTAATTGTACTGGTTACTTGCAAGAATCTCCACATTCTCTCCATCAGTACAAAATCTCCTGTTGTTTTTTTTGGATTTATCGTTTGTTTTGAGTCTGTATCAGTAAAAGCTACATTCAAATAATTCAATGTTTTTGTTTGGAATTACAAATACTTACCAATTTTGGAAATACTAATTACGCAACGTTTGGTATTGGCCTAAGAGTTAACCTTTTCTAATGATTACATAATAAAATTATTGTTGTTTAAGAGTTGATTGCGAATGACAAAGTAATACTGCACGTGTTTCGCACGTGTCCATTGTTAAGACTATATTTTGATTTGTGAATCCGGAAATAACTTTTTTATAATTGTGTTAAGTTGTTTAGGTTTGGAGGCATTCAAATCGACTGATTGTCCTTTACTACAAATACATGTTCACTAATAATACCAAATTATTGAAATTAATTATAATATTGTAATAAAAGCTCCAAAAGCTCTTATTGATAAGAGACTTTTGGACTTCGCGACATACAGCTTACAGTCAATAGATGAGGTTTTGGTATATGAAAGAGCTAACCTTACCTTGCTAGCTGATTGTCCTCGATTGGTAGAAGACTAAAGAATGAAAGGAAACAATCACGTATTCAATGGTCTGTCTTATTGTTAGTACCAATTCTTTGGATAGCTATTGTATGATTGGTAGGAACTATGCGTGTATGGGAATTTCTCAATATGTTTTTGATTGTTATATGAAAAGTATTTTTAATTTGAAGAAACGTGTTTCTTTGTATGGAATTTCACATTTTAAACATAATTACCTTATTGCAATTATTATAGCTACAGTGTTTTAGTATATTAAATAATATAAAAATAGTTATTTGAGGTTGAATGCTATTTTTGCTTTTTAATTTCGCGTTTACATAGATTTCTCTATGAAGAAATCTTTTGATCTCCATGTAATTGCTTTCAAATTCTTAAAATTTTTTCTCTCTCTGGATTTGATTCTAGTCGAACTATTGTTGATCACGTTTACCATAAATATTTGGAACTGTGTACAATAGAACCAGTGTCTTATATGATTGAGTAGGATAGAAACTTTCACATGCTAAAGTAAGACCTAGCCTGTTTTGACCTGAGTGCCCCGACCGGATCATTACCCGCCTACGAACAATTACATGCTCGAACTGATAAGCGACTCAGGAAAGCGTTCCTACAAAATTGAGATATAACTGTTGTTCATGTATTAAGAAATGTAACACTTAAAAACTTGCTTTAGTAAGTAATATTAAAGTTTATTAGAACACCCGATAATAAATTGTCTATATACTTTTACATATATTACGTGCAAGTAGACTTTTAAGAGCGTAATTCGTTTTGATTTATCAACTTAGGTGAAATAGGAGAGGATCTGTTCCTCTCCTATTTTACAATTAGATAGGATTTAATTATTACTTTATAGCTTAAACAGTTATTATGTATACAAACAAAACATTGCTGGCAAGCATCAGAAAAAGTTTAATTAAATCTTCATTGAATGATTTGCGTTTAATTTCATGGTCTATTGCACCGATTCTACTATAAAATACTCAATCAATGTTTGATTCTTGTGCTGATCGATAGTTATACCTATATTATGTACAATTTATATATAAACACCAATGTTATATATAAGAGAAGTGATTGGATATTGATGACATAAAAAATTGCAATCTCTTCGTTACCATGGATACCATTGTATTAAATAAAATAAAATAACTAAGCTATTAGGACAAAATGTTAATACCTATAAATTGTTAAAAAGTTACTAAAAGCGTAATTACTATAAAGTATTTTGAACGAAAACCAAGAATTGCCCTGAATAACTATAAAAATCTGTATCGAATTAACATTCCTTTGGAATGGGATCAAATACATTATGTCCGATTATAAATAAAGTTAACCACATGTGTAATGAAAAGTTTAGAAAATCTTATGAAATTAAGCATCGTGGAGACATTCTTAACAAATGTCATTAGCGTTATGTAGCATCAATCATATAAAAATTCACAATGTCACATTCATATTTTTTGTATTATAAAAAATGTTGCATTTGTAACAAGAACCACATGTTAAATATTAAAGCCACCTTCCAAAAGTTATTAAGCAATTTGTAAAATTCTACATCAAATTAATACCGCTTGAATAATTACCCATAGGCTGTAATAATTATGGCCAAATTCATGACCAGCAACTTCCTTGAAATATTTATCTCATAACGACTAACATAGATTAACGTTTTTGTTTAAACGATATGAACCGTTTCGAATTACTATGTTACCGACCTCACCATAGCAAATAGCATTATGTATATGAATTCGTGAGGCCACACCTCACATTCCTTCAACTCGCATGACATACATACAGAAGGAGAACCACCGTGAACACAGTTTCTGTAAGACATTTTTTATATACAAGTATACAAATATATACGTAAATACTTATATGGTTGAACTAAACGTTGTTTAAGTGAGACTGGTCTTAAATTAAGGCAAGACATACGATGAGAGAGACGCTGTTCTTATCGGCTAAGTTAATGAGAAATTGCAAGCATGGCAATTCAAGAGTGCATCTCGCAAATGTGAGTTTGTGCATTGAATCCCGTGGGAACAGTAGGTTATTAATACTATTTGCTATGGCTATACTAAGGCAAACATCGTGAGGAAACCGATCATGTTATAGATCAAAGAATCGAGGAAATTCGTCAGGCTGAAAAAGCTGATCACCTGCTTGTTCATAAACAAATTTAAATCATCACATAAACGGAACGATGAAGACCCATTAGGGGTTGGAGTGCGACTAGATTTTTCTTTTTTAAATTAAAATATACACCAATAAATTATTTGAAAAGATGAATTCTCTAACAAACAAAATAGCTTTCACTATAGTTTAAACTGGATATATATCAACAATATTATAGTCAACAATATAGTCTTAGAATTTAGTAAGGCCAAAATTTCATAACTTGTCCAAAATATAATCAACGCCGCAAATCAAAACAATTGAACATAAAACACAGATAATGTCGTGATAATGTAATGATAATGTTGCTGTGCTGGGTCAGTACCCAGCACAGCAACCCAGTACCCAGTACCCAGTACCCAGTGGTACTGGGTACTATATATAGGGTATTATATGGAGTTGTATCTATATATTCTCGATATAATCCAGTACAAGATCAGAACCAAAATTAACATAGGTTAGTAATTCAATCAGAATCAACACTACTAATGCCTCATAATATATTGTACAATCGCTCTTGATTCCGAACAAATCTTTTTCTTATAATGATTTTCCTGTCATAAGAACTTATTTATGTACTGTGAACTGTGGTTTTGTTAAAGTATTAGTTTATTGTATATAAATTTGTTTTTAATAACCTTTATTATACTTGCTAATTAAGTAAATATTTGTTGAGTCATCAAGTTTATTAACATTTGCATACCGGTTTCCTTATTGAATCAATTTATTGCAAACGGTGTTCCTTAAAATACTTTTTCATTCGTTTTTTTTTTATATAAAAGTTACATGAGGCCTTTTTATTAAATAATCCAGGAAAAATTGAATAAATAATGTCATAATTTTTTATCTTTAATCTTTTGTAATAAGGATAAGGGATACATATGTAATAATAATAATTTACATAAAACATTTGTCCTGATATTTCGGGAGCCTCTTAATTTCGTTACTGACTTTAGTTAGAAGTTAATATAATTTCAATAATTAAAATAAAATGATTATTTATTTACTAGCTGAGCCGGCAAACTTTATTATGTCATAGAATTGCTAAAAAATAGGGTTTGTTGATAAATGGGTAAAATTTTAGAGTTGTATGTATGTTTTAATGCGACTTGTCAAAAAATTGTCCCTAAAAATATATGTTGGCAGAATCGATCAAGCCGTTTGGGTGGAGTACGGGAACGAACATTGTGACACGAGATATATATAAGATATCTATGAACATTCAACAGCTTTTTAAACCGACTCTAATTCTAATAAGCTTATAAGCGGCGTATTTTTTCTGGAATTCCAAATGCAACGTTATCTATAAATATCTAGTTAGCTAGCTCATTAATACAAACTATTGGTACGGTAGGTACATAAATGTTTTGTAAGCGTTGCGTTGGTCGTGCCTTGCTTAGTAATGTTTAGAAAGTATTTTTGTCACTTGGAAAGTGTCATGTAATTATTGAGTAGTTATCTCTTTACATATTCTGTAAAATTCTTACTCATCAACACTTTTATTTACATGAATACAGTTGAAGAGTATTCTACATAATTGCATAATAGCAAAGTGTCACAGAATATACGTCTTCTATTGGTTTGTGTTTAGGAGATGCAGAGCGAATTTAACAGTATAAGTAAGATTACTTTAGATTACTATCTACATGAGTGAATAAAAGGTCTGTTAGTTAGATTATTTATAACTCAAGAACGGCTAAACTGATATCAAAAAAATCCATCCGCTATCTTAGCATTCAACCACTTGACGGACCAATTTCTTTTTTTTTTGACAAAATGGATAGACATTGTTCACTTGCTGATTACCCGAACAAACGTCATGTGATCGACACGACATCACATCAAAAATCTGCTTATTTATTGCCTAAAGGCTTTTGCGTCTTAGGCGGAAAACCGTTTACCAGGTCAGCTAGTCTATTATAAAACACAAATAAAGCTATGTAGGCCTGGCTGATTATCCGTGAACGTTTGACTAAGCCGGACCAATTTGGGTGTTGGGCCCAAATAACGGTAACACTGATTGAGTGTTACCGTTAGATGTTTTGCGCTCTAATATCTAGCACGGAATTAACTAATATATTGAAATATTTATACACCTTATAGCTTGCGTTATACAAAACTAGCTGATCAATATACAATATTTCATTTTAATAAATACACATTGAAACAATCAACAAATATTGACCGTTCCTACGGTGGAAAATGGACAACGATTCTGTCTGATTGCGAAAAAAAGGAACACAGAGTCAATACGATATGGTTGTACTTGTGTTCTAATGGTTTTTACTATAAGTAAATGCAATAATACATAGACAAATAGAATTGCTTAGGACACGATTTAAATAATTAGAATAATACGCGATATAATTTGAATATGTTTTCTAGAAGGTTTCGAATTGTTAAGTACGTATGACACTGAGCCAAGTGTTGCCAGTAAGTAGTAGTTTAAGTTTTATTACTTGCCTTCAAAATAATTATATTATATTATTCAAAGAAGCAAACAGACCGTATTTATATGTTTGGTTAATCACGCTAAATAAACGTATTATTGAAACCGCTACAAAATCGTGAGAGGCTTCAGCGCAATTATACGGAGTCAAGGTCGACAGTTACTCTACTCATACGCGTTAATTACATCCGTTGATGCTACTTTAAAGAAATTTTGAATAGAAAATGTATGATACTATATATTTACATTTATGTTGAGTAAGAATTACACGAAGTACAATTTGACTTAAGATAGATAAAATCTTTATCACGAGTAGCTTTTTTAAATAATTGAGGCTAATTTTTTTATAAGTAAGGGTGCTAGAATATAATATCTATGACAAACCTTGGGGTATTTACTCTATATACCCAGGAAAATCTCTTTACCCAAAACTTTTATATACTAAACAGTTTCTGAGACCTCCAACTTTTACAACTTTTACGCCTTCGCGATACTCCTATAAAATAAAGTGTCGCAAATGGAAGGGCCACAGAGGCCCTTTCCAAAGAGATTCCAATTACATCTCCAAGCAGATTCTTGCTTAAAGGGATGCTTCCTCAAGAGAAGCGTAAGCGAGGCGGTTCCAAACAGATTGGGCTTGATACCACATTACAATAATACATAGTGTTTAGATACAGTTTAGAAACTTTTAGGCATAGTATTATAATAGTGTAAATGTCACCTGTGTACACACAAGCGAGTTTAACGCATATTAGTTGAGATTTCATTCCGTGAGATTGAGGCCGTTACTTCAATTTATTTTATGAGTAATCGTAGCTAAATTATCACAACATACACGCAATGAGTTAATGTCAAAATAATTACTTAAACTATTTTGACTTAAATCTATTCTCTACATATGTATACTCGCTGTAATTATAATAAACGATCTTCTTTATATATCGATTTTTGATTAGCATACTACGATAAGTTTGTATAAAAAATGTTACAGCGCCCCCTAGTGGTCGGACTCATAAACAAATTGACGTTATTTATGTCATACGAATGGCAGATTGAACCTGTACTCTGTAAATTTAAATGTTACACATCGGAAAGATGATCTAAACTAAAGTTGACTGTTTAATTTGAAAAAGCAATTACTTCCATAGTAGAATATAAAAAGCATTGCAGCGAAGAACTTTTTGTATAATTATAGTGCGCTATAAAAACATTTAGCCATTTGGTAATATAACACTTGTCAACATTGCGAAACGTGCGTACATGGATATGATTGCAAATCAACTCTTGACTGAAAACCTGTTGTAATGAGCTTGAGGCGACGCTGAATGTCAATTTTAACTGTGTCCAATTTGAAAACTATCAAGGACTGAACGCAATACCTGCCTTAAAGCTTTTTCTAACTAAGAGATTTATATATATATAATGTTTTTATGGCAAACTGACAAAATAAATACATGAATAATACAGGCGATGTATTTGTATAAAGAAAGGGTATTCGAGCATTATAGAGGACCATTTCAAAAACAATAAGAAACCTAACGTAAAAGAATTTTAAAGTAACGCATTGTAAAGACTCTTATTATGAAAAGCGTTTCTTATATTGGTAATGTATTAGTAGACAATAAAATGTATTTAAGTTAGTAATACATTTTACAAGGATACATATTTTGTGCATCAAAGAAAATATATTCTCTATTTTCCTTGACGTTTTCAGCATATTGATTTATAATTTCAGACCGTTCCAAGAGACTATTTCATACTTGAAATATGGAAATATTAGGAACGCCTCCGTTATACTCCTTTGGACAAATCTAGAGTTTAAGTTCAACAATGCGTAACAAGGAAGGAATGATAAGTGAAATTAATATTTATCGGTTAGAGCTTTCATAGCTTCAATTGTCAACAATATTCTTTTAACTAGTATTTGTCATTATTAGAAAGAAGGACAGATAAATTTAAGGCAAGATCCACTATGACCCCCACTGGGAGCCGATCCCTAATTCTGCAATTTGAGAAAATGTATTGTCAAGGCATTTATAATTGTATTAATAAGGCATAGGGTGTGATATTGTGTCGAGGTGAATTTAAAGTAGAACAAAGGCCAACACGTCACAAATTCAATTTATGATATTTATCTTATCCAAGGCAACGAGTAGATGTTAATGTTATTTTACAAAGCACACAAGGTCCGTGTTGTGGAAAACTATTTAATATGAAATCTATTAGTATTATTATGATATGTGGAGCGCGATAAAGAGTGACTTGAATCAAATTAATCTAAAACGTTGAATTTCTGATCTTAGATTCTACTGGTTCTATGTTTTAACCTTATTTTAGCTTTATTTTTTAACCTATTTTTAATGTGTAAACTTTTTTGATAAGCTGTATAGGTTTAAGAAATAAAAAATAAAAATAAAATATTTTTTATGGTGCTTTGTGACTTTCTTTCCGATCAATGTTATACACGCCAAGCATAAATAAACAGATCACATACAAAACCTGATTGGCTGTAGAAGGTCGTAGTTAATCAAAACGCAAGGCATACCTTTGAGATTTGATGATACAATCACGAACGCACAGTACTTTATCATAAATAGTTATAAGAATTCAATTCACATTATTTTAATATTACACACAACAATAATAAAAAAACCACTCTGAGTTATCAACGATACTTTGTGATACTAACACAATTAATAAAATTTGAAAGTGAAGAAAAATGCAGGACCAAAGGCATTATCGCAGAAAAGCGATCTCTTTCAGGCTACTGGCCTACAAATATATATGTTACTTTACTAATAAAACTAAAAAGTTTTCATTGTCTGTGTTAATTCGCAATAAATTATCATAATTACGAATTTTTAAATTTAATATTCTTGTATTGATTATCTTAAAAAGAAATCTATTTAAAAGATATTACAAAAATGTACTACTAAAAACCTTCGATATTTCTTCATGGCATTCAGAAGTATAGAATGAGGCTAATGATAGGCAGCCTTTAACTAAACTTTAAAACAACGCTATAATTGTGTGTATTAAAATATAAGTTACAGAACACAGAAGACAACATAATATAATTTTTTTAATCCAAGAGATCCTTTTGGTGATTATATTTACAATATGATTAAAATAACTGTTTATTAATAAGACTGATGTTAGCTTTAAGGTCCTTATATTTGGACGGTTTATAATCGGAAGAAACATTAGCTGTAGATAATTTAAAAATATGAAATACATAAGACGGTGAATAGGTGAAGACAGTTAAGGTAAATAATATTCAAGTAAATCACGTTTAAGTGCGAATGTAACGCTCACGATCGGAGATAAGAAAAGTTGAATGCCTTTTTCTAAACAACTACCGGTGAGATTTACTCGATAAGCGACAAAATGCATTTTTTATAATTACTCTAGTACTTGATACAGAAAAACCTATAGTTTTTTAATTTTTTTATTTCATTTTAATACATCTAGTTCTTACATCTAGTTCCTACTTTTAGTTCTTACATCTAGTTCTCTACATATAGTTCTTTTGACCTAAGGAATTAACAGTTTTGTTTAAAGGTGACTGTTTCAGAAATCGACAAGGGATTTCGAAAGCCAATTGACCTAGGTCGGTCCTGAAAGGTCTGATAGGTCCTGAAAACCTTCAATTCTACTGCCAATATAAGGTTTTCAGAAACACTTTGCGTTAATTTATTTCAAACATAACTTTCTTACCCTTATGAATCGACTATTTAAAAAAAATGACTCAACGATTACACGTACCGTTCCCAGATCATGGGCGTAAAGCGGAAGAAGAACTGGCCATAAAAATCTCCACCCCTCATTAAATAGTATGTTCTACAAAACGGTAGTTAGAAGTTGGATGGATGGATGGCCTAACCTTGCCCAATAAATGTGGGCAATAAAGGTTTACACATTTACCTTATAGTGAGAACAACGACTCAGTACACAGCATAATAATAAAACTACTTTTAGATACGATGACCAAATAGTTACGCTAGAAAAAGTAAATGGCGTATTGACATTTAAAAAAGAAAACCTTTTAACAATACCAGGATAGTGCCTCTAATCCACTTGTTTTTTCAGAAGACGCTCTCTCTCTCTTATTAAAAATAATTTTAAAAAAATACACACTTAATGCGTTACATAATAATTGATAGACCAATTTTCAATATTCACTTATTAGTACTATTATTATGCGTTCATTACAAGTATTACACATCGAATTTCGTAAGAAGTTACGTTTTAAATCCGCAATTTGTGGACCGTGTCGGCTATTCGCCAAACCGTGAAAATTACAGACGTCGAAAGGATTACAAGCTTATTTTATGATATAAATCTAGATGTCTAGTACTTAATAACCATCTACCAACTTTGATTGTTTGCAAACAAAAGTTGTGGCATACTTAAATTGATATTTATAGTTGTTTTAATTGATTTAGAACGAGCCGTCACTAAAACAATTGATTATATCGAAAAGAGTCCCACAATGGGCCGATTAACTATGACTATAGAAATGTGCTTTAACTTTATAAGACTAAAAATTGTATTTAAAAAAGGTATTTAGACTCATTACAATTGTATAGCTTGTTATTTATTACGTAAACAAAAATTTCGGTTAATTAAAAGTATATTGCATGATCCATCCGTAATATTTGATATTAATTGTTGTATAAATAGCGAAACTTGATAAGTAGCTTAATTACCACAATTAACGAGTATTTAAAGTGAATTAAAACTACAAACACATTGCCATAATGAGCAATACCTTAGCGAAAAGAAGCTGTAAACAAACGATTAGGAACATTTGTTACCCTAAGATATTAGGTATAAAGTAAAAGAAATTATTTAAATTATTGATTGAAAGAGTGCTGAGTAAGAAAAAATAATATCCTTTTTGTGTTCACACAAAAAATATTTATCCCGACAAACGTCGTTTTGCCAAAAAAAAAATGTCTCTAAAAATAGATGTTGGTCGATTCTCAGTTCTTCTCTATACGGCCACAAAATTTCAGGAGAATCGTTAAACCCGTTTCGGAGGAGTTAGGGAACAAACATTGTGACACGAGAGTTTTATATATACATTAGATTTTATTATGGGATAGTTAAGTTGTTGCGTGATAGACCACAAAAATCTATAGGTACCATAAGTACTAAAAGTATTGTATGTATAAGCAATAATTAAATATATATGGTATAGGTTTATCCTATTAGGAAAGTTACCTATATGAATAATGTTATTTTTAATTTCCATTTGATTTTAACCTCTGCGGAAATTTTTGTAAGAGGTCAATGATCGTGATCATGAACGTTTTCTGATCTTCGCGGTTGTCGCTTCAGTGTTTTTGCTCGTTTTGTTCACGTTAAATAGATAAACACAGTACAAATGTATCAGAAGCTTAAGTGGTCATCCTTTTCACTGAAAGGTTTTGTAAAGAAATTCTCTACTAACCTACACTCGAATGTGAAATCGCTACACGGTAGTCTCAAGGTAAGATTTTTAACCGCCTCATAAGTTTGAGGTATTGTGGTCGGTTTGCCTTGAAATGTTTTTGTCCTACTTGCATATTAAATAATTAACACATACCCTTCATGTAAATAAATACTGAACGGTGTGATTTTTCTCATGACGTGAAAAATAAATTAATTAAAGTTAAAAATTAGATTTCAATTAACGAAGATATTTTTTTGACTGTTATTTAAGTAATACAATTTCAATGTTAACCGCCAACAAATTAATAATATGGGACATTTCAGACACGACCGGTTAAATACAAGGTTAACAGCTTACAGTTAGGTTTATGGATTAACAAGTGATATATTATAACACACCATAGGCAACAAATATGCTAATCACAAATTGACCGTACCGAGGATTCAACCCTTTATTTGGCAATCCTATACGCACCTGAGTCGTCAAGCAGTGTCATTTAGTCATTCATTTTATTATTATTATTTTATCGCTTTTATAACCACGATCCCGTGACGTTTAATATGAGTATTTACGAAACAATATGAATTTACTTTTTGTTAAATAGAAACATGCTGTAAATGCATCATGTTATCATTTTATTTTATACTTACTTTTCAATCAGTGGTTAAGCAAGGTTAGACATTATTAGGTTTAAGCGCTGTAACTGTAACTAAATGTCTGTCAGGTATACATTAAACTACTGAACTCGGTTTACTCAAGAACGTTTAGAAAGTAATTCAAAGAACAAAAAAAAAAATATATTTTATAAAAATCTGGTTTACTTCTGGTATTACATAATAATTTGACAGACTCACATAATTTATTATACTGTTGAACGACACGGTGAAATCAACAATAACAAATCATAATAAAAATGCTATATAACACAAACAAAAAGCGTGAAATATTTCAATACATCAGAATTAATCTGCCATTGAGAGCAAACATTTATGAAACGCATACCGTATTCATATGAATCATTTAATCCAGCCTTTGATGCGTGAATCTACTAACACGTGGGCCGATCATTGTGTTTGAAATTGCTTTCGGCACGCATTCTATAAGTATCTAGCACATTTATGAGTATCTTCTCGACGAACGTACTAACCTTTATACGTACTAACGTACTAACGTATAATCTTTGTTGATACAATTATTGAAAATGCTAAAAGGTTCGCAGAAAAAGTAACTAAAGACTAAGGTAAAATAATATATTTTAATCCAACAAGATATGGTTTACATTACACATAATAGAGTTATGGTGTTAGCTTTGTGTTAGTTTTGAGTTAGTTTTTTGGGTTAGTTTTGAGTGGGAGTGCCATGCTGTTACTTAGAGTTTCAACTGAATGGGCAGGCACGGCCGGAGAAATACCACTCTCTCACAGAAAACCGGCGTAAAGTGATGCAATTGGACTTTGTTCATTTTGTACTCGCGTTTCGTTCGGTGAGTGAGAGATCTTCCGGTGCCCATCCTTTTCCTTTTCCCTCGTCCCTCTCCCATTTCCTTTAAAGGGCGGCAACGCACTCACGAGCTACCAGCCGCGTGAGTGTCTATGTGCGGCGGCTTCACCTTTATGGTGGGCCGCCTGCTCGTTTGCCGCCCCTCTTCTATAAAAAAAAAAAAAAAGCTGCTAAGTATCATACAAGGAATATGATATTAGGTTTATTTTCATGTGATAATTAAAATACAACGCAATTTACAATCACACACTAAACAGAACTATATATTTTTTAAATTGTTGTAGACTAAATACTGAACTGAAAGCGGAGTAATGGAAATGTGGCTTGATTATGACGATACAAATTGTTAGTACTTCTTCTTTAAAACAACCTTTTTTTATATAGAAGAGGGGCCAAACGAGTAGGAGGCCCACCATAAAGGTGAAGTCGCCGCCCATAGACACTCACGCGGCTGGGAGCTCGTGAGTTGCCGGCCTTTAAAGGAAAACTAGGAAATGGGGGAGTAGGGGAAGGGGACGGGGAAGGGGAAAGGATGGGCACCGGAAGATCTCACTCACCGAACGAAACGCGAGTACAAAATGAACAAAGTCCAATTGCATCACTTTACGCCGGTTTTCTGTGAGAGTGTTAATCCTCCGGCCGTGCCTGCCCATTCGGCTGAAACTCTAAGTAACAGCATGGCACTCCCACTCGACATAACCTAGAAAAAATATGAATTATTATACTAACTCCATTATTTGTACGATATGCAAATGTTTGTAATTTAATTTCAGTAATATTGTTATTGGTTTAGTTAGACCAAAATGTGTACTGCAACAGAAGAATGAAGTTACATTTCATATGAAATAGATTCCATATTAACTACAAAGTTGTAGGTAGTGCAAATATGTGATTACTGTTGGCTGCTGACTCTTCAAAATGAATACCTGATAGATGGAATAGGAAGTGTTAACGGTTGCTTAACATACGTTAAGCACGAAATTTTGCGTAATAATTTGCATAAACTACAATTTTGTATTACGATGTACGTTGCACTGTTATGTGTTAGCAGTTAAGGTTTTGTACTACTCGATTAGTTTGTATGGAACGCTAAACGAAATTCTATTTCTGGTGTGGTTTTATAACATAATTCAGTATAGATAATCTTAAAATTAGATTGGTCCAGGCTATCTACTCGATTTTTTCATTCACATCCTCTGAAATCTTGATATTTCTTTTTTCTCACATGCCTCGATGTTTTGGCAAAATTACGCTTGTGACTTAATATCGAAAATCATTGAAAAAGGAGCACCGGACGAGAGAGACTTCAGCAGAAGCAGAAGTCGTTATTCTTAACCAATTACGCTAAAATATATTATTCTATAAAGATTTTCATATCATTGTTTTATCTTTCAATTTGTTATCTGGGCGTAAAATGCGTATAAAATGCATTACATCGACTTACGCTAAATGGTTTATACTAAATGGATAAAACTAAGTGTCTGCAAAAACTCTCTAGAGAAGTCATTGGTATTGTGCCAGCAATACCAATGAGCAATTTAAATGGATTACCATAGTAAACGACGATTTGAATATATAATTAAAAAATCATAACAGGATATATTCGATACGACACGTTTTTAAATTCAAAGTGTTTCCTTTCACCTTTTGTAATTTTATTATATTTCCGGCTGGATGGACTTAGCGCAAAATTTTAACTTACATTGTCTCTTCTAATAATAATTTTATAGACGTTAGTTAACCGTTCCTAAGATGTCCGGACAACCACGAGCATCAAAACATGTGGCTACAATTAGATGCTAAAAAAATAATTTAAGTATTACTGATGATTTCAGTAAAAAGACTAAAGTACACATGTATAAAACGGGTAAAATACTGTATATTGCATGCAAAAATGTAGTTCCACTATATGTAAATTTGTTTTGAATAATGAATAGAAAATTGCATTATCCGAGTGGATTTCCTTGCATGTTTCCGTAATGCTGCTATAAATACAAGCTCAATTAACAATTAGTATTGATTCAATAACAAAATTATAACCGGTTGGTTAAATTCAAATATATAACTCACAATGTAAAGACTTGTATGAACAAACTCTGTCTGATCTATTATCAGATTAATTAAAGCCCTCAGTGG
This sequence comes from Leptophobia aripa, assembly GCA_951799465.1. NCBI lineage: Eukaryota > Metazoa > Arthropoda > Insecta > Lepidoptera > Pieridae > Leptophobia > Leptophobia aripa. The sequence continues at coordinate 5,929,737 of OX637267.1, read as the reverse complement.
AAATGGACTGTGCGATATACATCTCATCGAATTGAGCCCTTCAGGTCCTTCCTTGACGTACACAAATGATCGCTGATACCTACGGTTCTATAATGAAAAATTTGCATAAACATATATATGCATATGCATATCAGACATAGGTCAACAGCTGAGTTTGTAGTAGGTACCTTCTTAAACCGGTTCATTTTGGATTCGCCTTAGATGTAAGATGAAAGTAATTGACGAGTAATCGATACGATTCAATGTGGAAATAAGTAAAAAAAATTGATATTGATTTACTTAAAAAAGTATATAAATATTTTATTAATACTTGTTAATTTCTAGCTACGATGTATATTGACACAAAGGAGCACATGAGGATTATGATTGGTCAGTAATCTAAGAATGTAAAACAAGAAATGAAGACCGAACGTTTTGCTTTTCTTGGCAAAACTTTGTTCATATACCTTGAAATGAAGACGAAAGCGTCTTTAACACGACGCAAACGATTGTTTTTCAAACGATCATTAAAAACGTCTTGTTTTCAAAAACGTTTAGCAATCGTTTAGAAAATGAAAGATGAAAGCGCTTACTTGTTACATTCCATGTTTTTAAGGGGATAAAATATGAAACTATCTTCTTTGTAAATTACATTTATCTATCACTCTTGCTATACTCTTTATCGCTTCATCGTTCGTCTTTAAAGTCAAAAAAACAATTGCACGTTGTGTTTCTTTTTAAGCAATATTTCTATTAAGCTTGTATTTAGAAAACACGATCTTTAATTTTTTATCTTACGTACCTAAGCAATGAAATATATTTAAATAATCCCAAATACAATCAATTTTAACTAATTATTGTGAAAGATGGCTCCCCCAAGACGACCGATTTTCGCGGAAAGAGACCGCAACCCTCCAAAAAAACAACAAAATAGTAACACCGAAAATACAACAATCATATACAAAAATAATCTAAAATATCCCAGCACTTTGCCGAGTGGTAAACAGATCTGCAGAAAGCAAATACTAGAACAAGTTTAATACTAAATGTTTGCTAAGGATTACATGTTGGCAAAGATGATCTGAATAAGGGGTATTATTATTATTGTGAAAGATGTAAACGTTACATAAATGACAATTAAAAGAAAAGCATTAATTAGTAAAATCAGCTATCTCTAGGAAATTCATTGTTGTCACGTAATTATGGACGTTGCAATTAATGCAATCGAGATGTGCATTAAAGAGCGCTTTTACATGAGTTTTTTTAACACGAACATTTTATTTTTTATAAACAAAGTGTTGAAAGTCATTATGTGTTAATTCGCACAATACCATTAATTTATGCATATACATGTCTCGTGTGCTGCCTGTATTTTTGTTCTAGTTATGTTTGTATGTTTGTTATTAAATAAATAATTCCGCTTTATTTACGTCAAATACGTGTTATGTTGTAGCCTAACGTATACGTAGGCTATGATGAAAGATAAACTAATAAATAAGTGCAAAATAATTTTAGCATTTACCGTAAAACAACTAGATTCAAATGAGCGTTCGTTCACCGCAATTTCCGTTATAATAAACTTTTAGTCGCCGAGTGTGCACTGATAGGTGTGAACTTAGTAAAATCTTGACACCAAAAATGTGAAAACTAGATAATATTGCTTGTTAAAAACAAAACATATTTATTACATACGAACAAAATTTTGCAATTAAAAGATTTGGCCCAGTGTTTATTGGGTCGACATTGCCGGTTCGAGTATACAAAGTTGATATTTAATTATAACAATGTGACGTTCATTGTACATGATGTTATTGTATGTATATATAATCCGTCTATGTTTTCTGGGTCGATGCGAAAACGAGCCTTGAACTCTAGTTATTTAAATTAGGCTGGTGAAAAGTAAGATAGTCAAAGATGTCAGTCTTATGATCCTCAATGACCCAGTCATTTTATGGTGATCGTTTTTAATAATTATTTTACTGCATTGATTTACATCAATTAGTATTGGTTGACCAGAACAATTTATTTCCAAGCGGCAGTAATGAGCTTTCTCAATTAATTTCCGTTCAATAACAGATTTCAATTTATTGTCCCTGTATAATTTTACTATCTATATAACATATAGATTGCTAATGACATCACGTCGTGTCGATCGTCAAACGACTTTTCCGCTTTCACGACCGTAAACATTCTCCATGTACTTATCAAGATGCTTTGATGTTTTATATCAAATTTTGAATCTCCATTATTATCCGTAAAATGTTGTTGGACCAACGAAATTAGGAAACAATGTACATTTTTATAACATATTTTCTCATTATTAATATACGATCTACCAAACATTATGTTATGTTTTGTCATACGATCATTATTATATTTAACACCTCTGTATTTATTATAAATTGACGCATTGGAACATTCCATAAAAAGATAATTTTTACTCAAAAGTCGTATAAATGTACGTAATTGCACGCATATATTTAAAAAAAAATATTGATACTTTTTTACTAACGACCCGCAGTGACATAAAAACGTCACCACCCATAGTGCCTACACAAACAAATAGTGATACTTAAGTAAAAGGATGTATTTTTTGTTATCCAAGTCACGCCCTATTCAGGTTAACACAACGTCCGTGACTTTAATGAACCGTACACTCCTAATGAATGGTAAAAAGTTTTGAAACTATTAGCGTGAACATAACAACTTGGGAAATCGTGTTTAAGCAAAAGTTACATTTGGGGACATTTACTTAGTATACAAAAAAGTTAATCTCAATGAATGAAAGACTATTAAGTTATTCTGAATCTTCAGCAAAAGGCTTAAACCAAACGTTATACCAGACCTGTATACCTCTACGAATTGAATCAATTAAAAAGAAGTGAATTAAAAAAAATGTATAAAAACTTGATGCTTTATATAAATCGACGTGCGAATGCAACTTTACATAACAGATAAACGTGCATTTATGGTTGTATAATGATGATCTGCTCGACCGGATTTCTTAATTTCTATTACATAAAATATAATAATGGATACAGGAAATGCTTTATATAATAAGGCACAGAAATGGTTGATAATTAGTGTTGTTAGCACACGTTTTGAAATTGGAACCTTTGAATTTTGAATTTGGAATTTGCGAAGACAATTCAATAAAGTTCATTTCAAGGTACCTGCAATCAAATAATTATTCCAACCCCGGAATGTCTCCATTTTGGAATACTTCCTGTTGTGGCGTATCAAATAATCGTCTTTAATCAAGGCCTTCTTAAACTTCTGTTATTCACGAACCCATTTATAATTGCGAGTTTCTTAACGACCCCATACAAATATAGAAGAAAAATAAATAAATATTTTTAATGATTTATTTATCAGGCAACAATATACATACATATGAAAATATATAATTTTAGAATTCGTTTTAAAACATACAATAATCTAAAATTAAAAATTTCCAAAATATTATAAAATATGAATATTTGACAATGACTCTCGACCATAGAAATACGACTTAAAGACTTCTTCATTTCATTCATATGAGAATAGCCAAACTATGCTTATAAATATGAGGCCTAACCTAACATACAAGGTCGATGTTTTGCCAATACAGTAAAATGTGACTACAATGCATTTAACGTAATTAGCGTTATAGCATATAAACCTAAATCATAACTTTCATCTTTAGAACAAAACAAAATTAAATACTAATATTATAATCTTTAAAAGCAATAATATTTCAGCATTTCACTAATTCTTTAGTGATCCCAGAATAAAGATAACGTCAATAAGTTGAGGTCAGCTCTGTTTAATGGAATGACATCATTGCAATATGATCATGACATAATTAATAGCCAGTTAACGATAATCACTTGGTAATGTGAATATGTATAATATATTATGTGTAGTGTTTTATTTATTACAAATTGGCAAAGAAAGTACATAAGAAAAAAAGCACGCGTGATTCGTAATCTAACATAGTATTTCGTGATAACTAACACCCGTTCCGCATAACTTAATTGGAAAACGTACTACTGGATGTAGAAAGTTAAATAAAACTCTTGTTCCTACACAATAATTTATAAATATATCAATTAAATTGAGTGGTTTGTTGGGAAATCTTTGCAAATGTAACCCACTTTTACTGTATCAAATCGAATTCGTAAACGATTTACAAATTGTAATGATGACAGTAATCATTAAAAAACTCAAACCATAATTGCACTATATCAAATTGTGATGAAAATACACAGATGCGTCGAGTATATCAGCTACATTAGTTGTAGATACGTCCATATAGAGTTTGGATCTCGGTTAAAAATACAACCAAAAAACCAGTGTGCCAAAGATAAAACCTTGTCGGAAATCTATTTTTATATTGCGAGACATAAGGAATGTATTCTCTATACATAAAATGTGGGTTATCCACACAAAATCGTTCGTATGTTCACAATTTTCACGTTTCATTTACAGTGCAATATGTAGGGCGCCCGAGAAATCACTTTGTAAACAATGTGCATACGTTTTGGAATGCAGAGTGTTGTTACAATACGTAATAAAAGAGGGAAATAGAAATGACGATTGTGAACAAATGAAACATGGAACTTGGAACGACGTTCCAAAAATTTAAACTTCAAAGAATTCAAAAATTAATGAATTTTTGAATAATTTTATAAAACTTTGCATGAACTCTGATTATGTATATAGTGTTATGCCAGATTTTATTTGACGGCTAAACCTATTTAGAAATTGCTTCGCTTTGACAAAAATTAAGTGTCGTATATTTTACGTATTTTACCACTTATAATTGGTAAACCGTTAACATGTTTGAATATTAATTGATGAGGTTCTGTGTTAGTTATATATTAAATAGTTCATATATTAAAATATCTTTTTTTCATAACAACATTTTCGTCTATCAACAAAAATAGTTTTGTAGTATACAAATGCTAACACTAATGCTTTAAAAACTTAAATGTGTCGTCTTAAATTATTATACTGGCATGTGATTCAGTACTAAGATAACAGATTATTAATAATTTACAAGTCTGTTATATAATTTAAAAATAATTTTATATAGTTAATAATTTACTGATAACTAAGTTTGGTACGTACCAATGCGATAACAAAGAAATCCAAAATGTATCCGAAACGGTTTCCAAAAAGGTTTTTATTCACAAGAGTTCAATAGCACTGTCCACTTATAATATAAAAAAGTACCGGAGCCGCGAGCGTCCGGACGATCGCACGTTTACTTTCGAACTAACGAAGATTCTTATTTCTTTACCTTGTCAGGAATGCTGCACTGCAACCTCAGCTTTATTTTTCTCTATGGCTAAAACTGGATATGATTCCGTTAATTCCGCATATGCAGGTCCTTATTTGATATTAGAAATAATTACGGTATAGAAAATAATCTACATTATAAGAATATTGTTTAGCGATGTGAATATGACGTCTCCGTAAGGCTTTTAAATTGCAATTGTTTAGGAGTTCTAATATTTGGTTCTTAGAAATAACATAAGTAATATTTTCTAGGTATATTATAATGAGTATACAACAACAATCGTTAGCTTAATGATTTTCAAGAGTGGTTGTGAGTTCGAAACCCGTCTGCAACTTTTTTGAGAGAAAGAAAGAAAAACCATTGAAAAAATTCAATGAAACAGATGTCTTCGGTGATATATGAGAATTTATATTAATCAGTGTTAGCTATCCCATTTCAACTGTGCTAAGTGCAAGGTAATTTTGAATAATAAGTATTTTTACATGATAGAGGTTACAAATAAGTATTCAACAGGTCCTTGATATAATATAAATATAGGACATATTATATAGTGCTACTCCCGGAGCTTACATTAAGTATTGTTGTCTCGATTTTCTTCTTATATATTTACACTTATCTCATATATTTTTATGAAAACGAAAATAAGCTTTAAAGTTTTAATGAAATATAAAAATAATTAATAGTTTCCACCTGAAAATGTACAAACATTTTCGGGTGCAATACAATTAAATTATTTGATTGTAATACGACATTGAACCATATTGAGTTCAACATAATTACACACAACCACGCTACGTTGAAAGGAAGGTCTTAACAATAAGTAATAAAACTTTTGACATTGAGTAGATTTTATGAATTAGAAAATCTAAAACTGTATAGTTTTAATCAAATAATATTGTGGTGAAAGTTTATTTCATTTATTGAATACATTGCACATACTATTGTATATTGCTTAGCTAGCAAACACTGACCGAAGTGCTTGAATGCCAATGGCAGTATATGTGACGTAGGTATTTTTTTTATTTACGGTCGAAGCCAAAAATAATACAGTACCTACACTTAATAAAATTAAACAATATCTATCAACAAAGTTAACTAAAACACTAAATAAATTGAAAAATCTCCTTGTGGCAGGGTACAAATAATCGCTGTATCGCGTTTATTCGTTGAGCGAGAAAAGCATCAGCTCTTGGGTCACCGGTACTTACTACCAAGCGCCTACTTAAAGCCTTAATAAGCGCCTGTGCACTTGTACCCCAAGTTTCAAAAGTATCTATTTCAAAGGGAACAAATCACTAAACTAGTTATTAATTTACTTACATCTAACAATCTCTAACATACCGCTATCATTCCTAACCTTGTCAAACACAACAATGTATAATGTTTAAGACTATCCATGGTATACACCCTTCCGATTTACCTGTATTCTATGGTAGGTAAAAACAGTCACGATGGTGGTGCAGATGGTACAGTGGCAGCACGAGTGGAAGTCCGTTTCCAGATAATTTTTGAAGTTTATTAAATGAGTAGAAAATGAGAATGTATGCCAATCTCCTACCTCTAATGTTATGCTGCAGTGGAGGAATAATTAGAACCTTAACTTTGCGATCCCGGCAGAATAGATTTACTCTGGGCATTTATAAATCGAGAATTACCCAATAAGGTTTTCGAAGGTATCGCCCAACCTATGGACATATTTTTGTCTAAGTCAAGACAATCAATCAATCAATAAATCAGCAGATAAGACTAAGGCCTATAATCTGGAGTACCTCATGTATTTTTCTAGTGATACAAAGATTATAATTAATTTGTTCAAAAGTAATCTTCGCAAATGTATGTCGGCCATGAAACGTTAAGTTTTATTAATTAAATATGTATGTATAACATATAAATCGTCAGATCACCAAAAAACCGGCAAGCTATAATATAATTTAGGGTAGTGCCTCAACTTCTAAGTTGTAAACGATTAAAATGGTTTACAACGCACTCTACCGGATCTTTAGCTAACCACTTGATACTGAACCGAATCTCTATGCCGTTAACTTGTAACTTAATTTATTTTGCAAATTTATGGCTGAAAATCTCAATCAAAACAAAAGGTCAATGTCTAAAACCCGATAGGATTAAATCAGCTGTGCACTATATGAAAAAATATAATTTAAAAAAACAATTAAGCTAGGGAACATTTGTTCCAATACTTGCCGATAGATGCTTGAGTTAACTCGTATTGCCCAAGCAGCGCTTTATGCGCTAGTTAAATCACTTTAAAAGTTTTTTTTAAGTTTTTTTGAGTAATTAATCGGCCGTGCCCTAGTTCTGACTCAAATTCGGTTAGAGCTAAACCTAAGTCAATAAATCATATATAGTACAAAATAAAGTGTACTAACTACTCTTATTAACATTTTAATAAGTTTCTCTTATTCCGACTATTATAATGTATTTTACTGTTCACATTTTGCAATTACGAATTAAAAAAAAATAAATTTACAACCCAATATAATATTATGTTAATTTCAATTCATAAGCTTTTTTGAACATCATTGGCAGCGCGTTTTTTCCTCAAAGAGTTGGCAACACTGCATTCAATATGGCGTCGCCATTCGCCTCTGGAACAGGGCGGGGAGTACAGTCGCCGAATCGACCTTACAACATCTACGCGTATTTCTATCGAAACGCCTGTTCGTGACTCGGACGCGAGTGATATTGTGAAATAATCGTGTGTTTCTGTGTTCTTGTGTCTTGTTTGTGTTATAAAATGTGCATACTAGTGAATTTGTGGTGAATAACGTAAGACATTAGGGTAACAATGTCTAGCAGTTGACATGTTTATCTGTGTCGTGTGTGAAGATTTTCCCTTCGTGTAAGGATTGCGCCAGTGTGCGTCCGGCCACCTTGTGTGCGTGCCGCAAGTGGATAAGGATTTGATGATGGATTGCATTGCACTAACTTGGACCCATAGGTAAAAATATTCAAATGTTTTATTAAACACAATGTAAAAGGAACGCACAAGACTCGTTCCCTGACTGCACTTCTACATTTAAAATATAGATACGTATTGAAATATAAAATGTTATAGTACGTTTTGCTAGACCTTGTCTCAATAAAATACCAGTGTAAGCTCAATTAAGCTTTGAGAGTTTATTCGTTTCATTGTTCGAGGCCAAAGAAGAAGACCTTGAGACATCTTACGAAATCTACGGTTCATTTTATAAGTAATACACGTAGATTTCATTAGACGTCTTACGCTTAATTAGAATCACAATAGACCTCTTATAAGACTTTCTAACACTATTATGCCTTTTATGACAGAACAATAGCAGTAAGCTTTCTCGTAAGCAAAATAGTTTTTTAAAAATTAAAGCTTAATTTATGTTCAGAGTCGCGCCATAATATGGTTCCCCTCTGTTCTTTATCAGCTTACAAAATGACTCAGTGTATCCCTTTCTGGCTAGTAATTTTGTAATATGTCTGTCCTTTTTTTGGCGTATAGGTATTGCGCGTTTTTCTTTTGCCGCGTCACCACAAACCACAAGCACAGTTAGAGCTTCTAATATATTGAAGTGCATGTAATAGTGGAACTAGGATTAGAATCGGGACACTTTGACCTCAATTGATTAGGATTTCTTTGTTTAGGGCCCGTAGGTTTATTTGAGTTACTGCGCAACTGAATCGCGCAGGCAAGTGTTGGTTTTAGACACACGTGGGTTTCGTGGGCGATTATTAATAGCTCAAAGCATATTAACGAAAAACTATATCTAAACTTTATTTATTATCTGCTTGAAAAATGTTTTTAATCCACCCGGCAAAAAATTCATGTAACAAATAGAGAAAACAAAATGAATTCTCGTTGGCCTCCTCTTCCATAAAAAAGAGAACACAATATTTTTCTTCTTGTGTCCTTATAAATTTGTAAAGGATTCTATAAGATTCACCCCTATTGATATGAAAAAACATATTATATAGTATAGATTACGTACAGATGGGATTTGTATGTATTGTATGTAAACTTTAATTATCCTTATAAAATACCAGTCCTTATCGCGATTTGATAAAATAAAATAGCTTACTCCAGTTGAAGTTATTAAAAAATAGAAATCTCGATTTATTAGCTCTCAGCATTCGCCAACAAAGAGAAATAGAACATGTACAAATTTGTTATATGAAACTATTTTCACTTTGCAATGCTGCTGTATCGGATCACTCCGTTTTAATTGCTTTAAAAGACAAAACACAGCGAAGTTCATGCATATAAACATTAACATTAATCTGTTCTAGTAAGTTCTTTAATATCTACGTTTATTTCCAAACATTTGCTCGGAGACTATTCACCAACATTATTTGCATAGAAATATGTATTCCATGCTAAGTCCACGTCTCTACGAAGACAATTTATAGGAAAACAGTTTTATTTAATAGGCAGATGGCAACTCATAGGAATTATTACAATGAAAACGCATAAGTTAAACATACAAGCTCCGTAAATAATGTAATCACGTTAAGAATATCTTTATTCACATAGGTTAACTATCGTCAAAAATAACAAAAATTAAAATATAAATTTGATAACATCTACTGCCAGTTCTCAAATTAAAAGCGGACGAGAAGAACTGGCAAAACACTTTCCGCCACTCCATTAAATCGCCAATAATAATGATATACGTAACTTTCTAGTAATGTTATATATTTATTGTTATCTTATAAATGTCCAAATAAACATTTTAAGGGCTCCACCCTTCCTCGTATTCTTACTAGCTACAATGTCGAAACATATTGTTCAACCAGAAATCAAAACCAAATCTTTCACATACGCTATGATCTCTTCATAAGCATTTATAAAATAATATATTTATTTTTCATGCTTTGTGAGAGATGTGCGAAGTCTAGTAAGAAACTTTTGTTAAGTGTTTTTAATAAAACCTTAACTGATATAACAATTAATTATAGTTTAACTATTATTAATATATAGTCACATTTTACGTGGAAAGAAGCTCGTAATCCGTTTGCTAAATTGTGTTATCAGGTTAGATTTGTAATTAACACTTCAATTTGTCGCTAACCATTTTGGGATTCTACTTGTTATGTAGAGGAAATGCACAATCCTGTTTCAAACCTTCCATGTTAGATTATTCCTTGCGAAGAAGAGGTTTAGAAGATGATAATGAGGAGGTCGAGATAGAATCACACATTAGTTCTAAAGCTTTTTTGTGGACACTCTTTTCAGAAAAAGAAGTGGGGGGGGGGGGGAATTTCCAAAGATATTATTGCTGGAATAGCGTAAATTATAGCCATAGGATTAGATAATAGCGCTAGAATAATTCATATTTTTTTCACGCCCACGTCACGTCTATTCAAATCGTTTTATGGCCCTGTAAAGAGATTCTATAGTGGTACTGCAAATCTGACAACTCGGTCGATATTTTTGGTGACTCCTTAAGGTAGCTCTTTCGCCGAGTCGTCTTAAAAACCTTGGGGGTAAAAAGGCGCGTCTAGTGACCCAAGAGGTGGTGCTTTTTTTCTAAACGAGCGAAGTTTCTTTATGTGTACTTTGACACAAAGATCTAACTTTTTAAATATATTTTTGTGTTTAATTTAAACTTTAAGTTTAATTATTTTAATTTTTTTAAAGTTCTAGTTTTTAATCTATACATATAATAAAATTATAACGAGGTCGAAAAATAATTTATTATGCTATTACTTTACCACGTTTACCTTATTGTCAGCACAGTCGGCAGGCACAAATAAAGGTCTACTAAGCTACTAGTCTCTACTGTAGGCAACTAAAAAATCCTGAAGTGATTAACTTCAATCTTATTGTAATCATTTCCAAGCGTTTTGTAAAACACTTCTTAAAACGTACACACAAGACATTATGGAACCACCGTCATGGTATTTCCGAATTAAGAAAATTCTGATATTTTTAGTTAAGCAACGCACTCTCAAGCCCTGTGCCCCCTTTTCACGGTGGATATAATTCTACACGAAACCATTTGTCCATCCAAATATATCTTAGTTGTTTGTTGGTATCAATTAGTCGTTAATTAGTTAATTTGTTTATTCAATGTTTCAAGTGAAATAGAAACATTTTAAGCTCAAGGGTAAGCAATTTTTAGACATACTACCTGTGCTCCTAAGATAATAGTGTATAGTAAACTCTATACAAAACGTTTCCTTTCTAAACCTTAGCATACGATTACTCGCTGTGCGATTAACGATCATAACAAGAAGAAATCGATTCAATATCATACTGTTATTGATATACATACTACATACTGTTAAGTGACAGTATTGTTAACTAACATTTAGCTCCATGAAATGAATACCATATAATAATTAAAATCTAATATATATGTGTCTTAAACTTCTCGATATTTTATAAAACCTACATATAAATATACATTAAGCATTCCCTCGGTTTCTGCTATTCAACCCTTAATTTTTTTTGACTTTACGTAAATTTTTCATCAGCACAGCATCTCTTTTGCTTCTCCATTTATCAAATGGAAATTATCTCGACGTTAAACTACCATCCACACAGACTACTTTTAATTCAGTAGCATTTTGTGTCGGTAACATTGAACATAGGGTATTCAGAAGCTTTTTGTTCATTGTTCATTTCAATATTATAACAAACTTAGGTACAAAATACACTTTTGACTACACTTTGAAATTATATATGAACTTGCCGAAAATTATGAGTATCGTAAAAAGTTATCCACAAAATTGTCACACGTCCTGCGTATTCTGTTGTACTGTTTTAAACATTCTCGGTCTAGATCGAATTCACTCAATATTTTATCGGATCTGACTAGCGGACATTCGTTTTGCAAGATTCAAATCAATAACTGTTATCCTTACCATTGATATTCGTAGTTCATAGAATTCAATAGGAATATTTGAAATTGGCTTAGCGACGCTGGAAATTGTTTCGATATTTTGTTTTGATGGTCAGTTACTATTCCTGAATAAATTCATTCAAATAACAATAACTGATAAAAAAGTCACCTCAAGCATAGTAGACGAGAAGTAAAAGTTTAAATATGTATTGGTTTGTCTGAGAGAATATAGATCGAATCGTATTCATATTTTTCGTTCCACGAATTTATTTCCGCTGACGGCCACTTTCTTACCGGTTTTAATACCTACACTGACATCATATATTACAGTTCGGAAATTTGCCTCTTATACTCTGTCCGCAACGCTTGTATTATATTTGGACTTTTCGTCTAGTTTATGACACAGCACTTTTCGCTTTTCAGTTTGATAAAGTTTCTCACGTATGTAAACGCAGTAATAAATGTAACCAAGATGTGTTAATTAAATGAAGCTGTTGGCAACTAAATTAATATAAGGAGTAAGTTCGTTACTTGGCTGAATGCCTGAGGACTTCGTCTACTGAAGTTTCAAGTCTGTGTTGCTCTAACACTAGCCTGCGGTTTTGTCCGCGTGATTTTAAATGATGTCCAAGCAATTTCATAATTACAACTTAGAGATCGTGACATTCTGAATACCAATTGTGCCCTTATTACATTTTCTGGCTTTGCACAACTAAGATTTCGAAGAACATCTTGAGCAAAGCACGTCTAAAGGACAAAACATCATCATCAACAATGACATCGGCACAGAAGGTTTCCGTTGTGATGTTAAGGAAAACTATCAAGGGAACATTAATCCGAGGCCAAAACCAGTCAATTGTCATTATTTTCCACTGGTGACGCCAAAATATATCTTCAATTATAGCATACTATGCTTTATTATTTACATCGTGTATTCAATGTTACAATTAAACGATATATTTTATAATTAGAATAATTAAAATTTTAAATATTACTAAAATGTTTTTGAATTGCAATTAAAACAGCCAGCCTAAATTGACATCACAATTACAGGCGGAATTCAATTGCTTATTGTACGTTGTTTATATGGGTTTGTTTAATAGAGATGTAGCGTTTTTCTGGGAATCATGGGCATAAATAAATATAATTTATGCCACAGTTTTATACGCAAATAAAAAAATGTGAACCGCCAGTTGTATTTTTTTAGTACATAAGAACTTATTAAGGTTCCAAAAGCCAGTTTCTGAATACTGTTGTGAATCGGTACGACTTTTTATTCGCTTTAAGCTTTATTTGATTAAAGTAATTTAATTTGCAAATGTTAATTAGGATTATCCCTGGACAATGTTTCATTCATAGAGCCGTTAAATTAGTTACATATGCTAAGGTCAAGATTAGTTCCATAGTAATAATGACCAGTTAATTCAATGAAAATCATCAGAGCTAACAGTTAATCGGGTAAGAAAAAAGCCCCGCTTATAATTTAAAATACATAAAAACTTTTTTTTAAAAGTTGAAAATTATATTATATTTAATTATAATATTATATAAATATATATAATAATATTATACTTATTATACTAATTTATTTGTATAATAATAAGGAAAGAAAACTTAACTTAAATGAGTCTCATAGGTACTAAAAAAAGCCACAATCTCTTATAAAATAAATATTATCGTAAACTTTCCCGTGAATATACCCAAACATTTTTTTATAAAAACAATATAAGCTTCATATGATTAAGTAATAAATACTTGTTGTAGTATTTTAAAAATAAATGTTACTGTTATTTCGTTCGTGCTATAATACCTTTTATGATAACAACTTTATTTGTGACGTGTTGGCTTGAAACACGCTTTAGTGTTTGCACTATAATAGCGATCACATAAAACCACAAAGCTTTCGTCAATCAGTTCGTCATTTGTGAATGTTACTCGAAGTTAACTACTACTATAAAATAAGTTATACTAAGTGATGAGCCTATTTGTTATTTATACTATAATGGTTAACCAGTAGGGACAAGCAGTATTTTGACATTCCAAATTTAAATGCCTGGGATATAATAGGATGTCTATATCCGAAATACCAGTTACTGTAACGAGACATAGATTTACTATAGAGAAAGTAACGTCATACGATGTTTGATGTACTCGCGACTCGTTGTCAAACAGGGAAAATACTGCAGTCAATATCATATTAAAGTACGAAATTACTTTAATATACGTATTCCTGTGATGGTTGGTTTTATGTAATGTATGTATATGTAAATATAATTATTCGGTTCATATGATAAGCGGTTCGTATAACTTATTACTTTCGTTCGTATACTTTATAATAAATTTGGATGTTTCAATTTCTAAACGGATATTTAAGTAAAAATGAATAATTTACCTATATATATTATATTTATATATTAATATGGACCACAGCAGACATGCGACGTTCAGCATCGCTCATCGGCGATTGAGTCACATTTTAGATTCCTCAACGATTTGACATCTACGGATGATGACAATGTTCTTCTTCGTTGACCCCTTGCTGCCGATCCAGCATCGAAGCAGTTGCTGCATCTATACATTCTCACGATTTTAACTTCGCTCGAACGCAGAGTCGCCCAAATCGTGATAACTCATCGATATAGTCGCAAAATTGCCTGTCGCCGATGCTAAAAGCATGTCTGCCGTGACACTTAAGTATAATTTTGAAAAAGCTACTAGAATTTTCTATAATTAAGATTACCAAATCTTACCTTCATAGTTTTAAACCAAGGAAAGAGTAATAAAATAATTGAATCCCTTATATCTAGTATGTTATTACCAAGCATTCAAGCAAATACCCAAAGTTATTAGCATAAAGCTTGTAACTTCGAACTTTTTGGAATTTGGTCCAGAGTTAAATAGTTTCTGCTGGCTTTTACAAATTCCACATTATTCCATTATAAACTATTAAAGTTGTATAATATTTGGGGAAAATTATTGGGGAAATGAGTTTTGGTAAAAATTAATATGAATGACTAACGCTCGGATTTTTAAACTCCGCTCTTCTCGCCCAGTTTGAAGAAAATTTATTTGTAACAAATGCACAAAATATCCAAATTATAGGATTATAACATGATTCAGAATAGTACAGTGATAATAATCAAATTAATTAAGTTACGGTCCTAAATTTAACTCAAAATATTCCGCCCTAATGATTTACGCTTATTGTGGCCTTATAAATTGTTTCACCTTCAATGCCTTCTAAACTACGACTGATGTACGCGTTTTCTAACTTTTTTAATGAAAACGTTATACATTAAAACTGATGAGGTTTTAACTATTGTAAATCAGAGACTCATTTGATACCATAGACAAAGGAAATCTTAACATGAAAACGTTCATAAAGCCAAGTACGCCATAAAATTCACATAGGCTGCTGGCAATTAATGGAAAGTTAACAAGGAAACTTCACAATAACTTTCCCGACACGTTTTATTCATAAAGGCTGCAAGTTTGAAAGGCTGTGAATGAAGTGTTTGACGGGTTAAGATTATCACCCGACTAATAACTTTATTCTTTGATTCGAGATAAGTAAAATCTTTTATCGGAAAACCTGAATACGTAGAACACAAACTATCACGTCATCCAGCTGCCCGTTACAGTGCATCCGAACCGATCTAGGGACGTTCTAGAAAATAGCGTACCAATTCTAAAAAGACCGGCACTCACGACCCCCTCCTGCTCGCCCCCTTCTTCAAATTACATAATTTTTGAGGAGGCACGTTTGAAGATTCGACATGCTATTCCCATAGCATGCTATAGACCATATATAGTTCTTCCCGACTAAAGAGATAAAATAAAAATATTTAAACTTTAATTTAAAGTAACAAGGTTTAAGCGCCTTAGAAATATTTTCTCATACTAATCGTGCATACGTTATTGCACCGTAATTGCTTTATGTGTATTAAATAAATTGAATAAACAAATGACTGATGTTTAAAGTTTTCGCGAGAGGCAGTATGAAAGTTTGTGTCCTTAATCAAGTGCCGTCCGATGAGTTGAAATTATCTTACGTTTAATCTCTTCTTAACTATTTCGATTACGGCGTAAGGAAATTTGAATTGATCGCTTGTTTAAGTTTTCGTTGTCATATAATATTTTGTATATATGATATATTATAAGAAATATCACGTACATCTTATGGTTGACAATTCGGCATGTATATTTTTATATGTATCAAATATTTGAATTCAATGACGTAATGAATAATTATCATAAATGATGTGTGATCTTGCGCAGACGCAGTTAGTTATGTCGGACATGCCCTAATATTTCGTGTCTTATAACAGGGTTGTGTGACATGTCCATTGAGGATGAACATGTCGGTTTCCTTAGCTTACGAGCAAATATATAGAATTAATTATTTTAGGGTAATTTTAAATTGTCAAAAAAAGCTGTTCAGTCCATTCGTTACTGTGACATGTAGACACTATACATTATTTCTATTTTGATGTTTTTGTAGTTCTAAAATGTATAAAAATTACATAATTTTACAGTTTTAAAAATGTAAAAGTTGAACGGTGTAAAAGTAAGAATGGCTATAGAAAAAGTTTGAATGAACTAACACGTTCGAATTGGCTTCAACTTTCAGTTATTTGAAACCGGCAAATCTACCTCGTTTGTCACTAACTGTTTGCCGGACAAACTCAAACGTTAACAGTATTTTATCAGGATCTATTTGTTGAACTTGACTAAGGGTTCATATGTTTATTATTTGCTAATAAATGTTAACCGAATTAGATTATTATTTAGGCACATACATTCAAATTGACGTAAAAAAACTAAGCGTTTATATCCTCGTAAAGGAATTTGAATTTTAAGCGGATAGCGGGAGAAGTGGGCATGGCACTGCGTGAAGTATGGCTCAAACGATTTTATTAGCAGCCTTTCGCAGAGTCCATACCCATCCGCTCCGGTTCCTCTCAAATATTCAATGGACGCGCGCTATGATGAAAATGTATTAATGAAACAAATTTAACTCTCCATTTCACAGCCTAATACACTTATGTATACCAAAGTATGTCGTAAATAAATACTTTTAGTTGCGCAAAGATAAATGTTAAACATAATTTAAATTATTTCATTCGTACAGGCAATGAACAATTTGGTGAATTCAATGTAAATGGTAAATCCACTAAAACGTTGTCAGAAAAGATTAAACAACTCTAAAGTAAATATTTTTAATCAGTATTTGCTTCGTTTATTATTTTAAATATATAAACAAAGAGTTTTCATGAGGTTTTTATAAAACATCTTTAAATTAATCTATCATATCATGCACTTACTAATTTTACTCCAGTTTATGAGTTAGTTCAGATCACCTCGAACTCAAAAAGAACTATTAAGCACCATAACCCATCAACAAAAAGAAGACTGACTTTACGAGGTTGCCTTTATGTAGTCATTTTCAGCAGATGATTATTCCCTAATCTATTATAATGTTTCAAATTTGACAATTAACTGTCTAAGTACACCAAAGAGTACATTAAATATCAGCAATTATGTGATTTAACTATTAATATACTCGTAAAATTGTGGTAAACATGACCGATATGAAATGGATTGAAAATATCAGCTCAGATTTATATGGCTTTTGGTTAAATTTATTATCAAGGGAATGTTATTTTATGTTGATAAGTGATGTAATGTGAAATGTTTATTGGTTTTCGGCACATTAGCAATAATGTCGATTTCATAATAAATAAAAGATGTATCTACAAATTTGTTACTGAAATATTTGTGTTTTGATCAATTCATGTAGCTGTAAACTGAGTCGTATGTTTTGGGTTAAAACAACAATAAACACTTTATTAATTCTTAAGATGCTTATATCTGACAATCTCTTATAGGTATACTTCTACAATGATTCCTAACCCTGCCAATAATTTATTTATACATTTACAGCCGAAATAAAAAAAAACGTACCGCTTATATTATTTCACTATCATTCCTAACCCTGTCATAAAAATGTCACATTCTCGTTCAGAGTTAAGAAAATGATTCATTTGGGTTATAATGCTCGGAATGCGGCTAGATCGCATACTAGCCTTCATTAGTCGGCTGGAAAAAAATATCAGGGGAGTATAACTTTAGCATACCTTTATAACAATAAGGTTCTACTCACAACGTTCCAGGTAAATTTATGCAATAAAATATATGATAAAGATTCAATGTTCCCATACTGATTAAAGTTATTACAACCCAACATTACCAGCAAAAATTAAGTACAGTAAAGGGTAATATTTGAAGATTCTACAGTAAAAGTACCTGACAAAGTGTTTTTTGCATTCTAGCCAGCATATGTCTATATTCTATCTCATAATGGGCACGTGAATAGATTCAATTTAACACAGTATTTTAGTATTTGAATATTATGCACGTATAAATCAACAAGTCGTTGGTTCCAATTTTGCCTGTTCCGTTGACGTGTTGAACAAATGTGGCAATAAAACTTTTAGCAATTCATTTTACTAGACTGGTGTTGTAAATATTTACATTGGATAGCTTTTCAGTAACTGAACGTTAGACATCAAGATCATTTATTCAGTTTCTCATTACAATAAAGCCGAGGGTTATAGCAGTCATGAGTGATGTCGTAAATAAGATTGTCATCAGGATCAGTTTCTAAAAATATTCGAAAACTCTAAAATCAAATACTAGACAATGATATTGAATTTCTAAGGCAGACAGCTCAATACTTTATTAGCGTAAAAGCAAATATTCATTGCGCATAGAAATCTATTGATCCGGGGAACGTTAGACGTCAGAGTTGAAAATCGCATACAATAATAAGTCATGTCATCGCATCACAGTTAAAATAATGCCTTCGTAATGTTGTTTAGGACATCGTCTCGATTATGATGTTTACATTACATTTATGACAACGACAGATTATTAATTCAATAAATGAAAGAGAATTTGAGCTTTTTGTATTTTTTTCAAATAATATTAATGTTGATTCATAGGAGTACAGTTTTTTTTATTGGTGACATAAGCTTTGGGATGAATTTTTTTAAGAGTGTCCTATTTGTCCACGTTTAGCGCTGTTGAGCGCTGAAAGAAATGTGCGCAAAACATATTTTTTGCACCTATAACGCCTTTCGTTAGAAATTGTTAAAATCCTTCGTCTACAACCCACGTGTTAATCAAGATTTTTACAAGATCAATTTAAAAATTTCATTATATTTTTACTCGTACATCTACAAAATGTTCAGAAGGTTATAAAAACTCAAGCTTGAAGTTTCAAAGAAATCAAATCTTAAATTTTGTATAGAAATTAAAATATAAAGTTTTAAGGTAAAGCCACTTGAGAAACGAAATGGAATATCAATATAGGCTATTCTTGCAACATATTGTCTGTTTCTTTTGTTTGCATTATACTTAAAACAGCATCAAAGCGTCGTCATTTGGGTCATATCCTTATTTCCTTACTGTTTAAATAGCCGTGTGAATTGAGATCTCAAGGATAATCATTGCATTGTTGAATGAAATACTCCACCGGAGACTTCGATCGATATGTTACATTACAACCATTCACTATAATTATTTACTTATACAAATCAAGATACTTAAACAATGATGAATCTATAAGTATGTATTATAAAAACACACAATTATACGTGTTAAGATATTATAATTAAATGTTTAATTATTATTTGTATGGTTATTAAAATTATAGATGCAGTCGTAACTGCAACGCAATGTATTATTTCTATTGATAGTATTTTATTAATACTCTATTTAAATTCAGAAATCCTGTTAGACTCAGTAAGTAGTAAGTTACGGATGTAGATATCATATAGGTGTCTAAAACAATTGGTAAATTACTTGCGAATGGTGATAACAAGCATACCATCGCTTATTTAAGATACAGAATTAAGTAAGGTATTCTACAAATTATTGTTGCTGTTGAGGTATCATAAAACTATATGACAGTAGTGCTCAAATGAAATGTCTAGAACGGCTTGTTTCTCTACTAGTAATTTTACTTTTAAATGTATAGGATTTTATATATCTTATAAGTAAAAAAAAATGATAGTTAGTTGTGCCAAAAAATACATTGAAAAGTTGCAAATAAAACTGCGATATTGAAATATTTTCCCTGTATTGAAATATAAACGATAGATGTTCTAGAAACTAACACATAAACAATACATAGAAATAGACTTGGAGACGTCACGTGGTATTGTAGGTATGTAGTATGTGCGTATGTACGTCTTTTTATCTCATATATTTAAAAAAATATTATTCTTTATTCAAAAAGCAAAGTATCATTTTGATTAATAGAGTATATTTCAATGTTTTGTATAAGTTAACTTTTCAATCACTAAAAACATCGATCACGACCACTGCATTTAACTGTCAAAAAGTTAAAACACGCAAAACGATATCTTCTTTTTTATATTGATTGATTAAATTTACCACATTTAAAATGATGTCAGACTCAAGTAGTGATTTTGAATTCGAGTGAGCACGGTATCCGAGAGAGCCTCGCCGTGCTTTGGATTCTACTGTAGAATTTTCGCTCCACTCTATATTTAAAATAAGAATTCCGTCATAAATAGAGCGTTTTGCTCTTGGTGTCTATGTACTGAGGTGGCTCAGGAGCTTCGTTAGGGAAAACTAAACAGGTAACATTTATTCTGTTTAACGCGTAATTGCATGTATTTATAACATTTTATGTATGTAATTAACTTAAGTGGGCGTGATGTGTTAAATTATGAGTCAATTAAAATGAACTAAAGTACCCGCTAAAGTGTAAGCTAGAATTGATTACAAGTCAGTTACAATTTTTTAATTCATTAAGATGTATATGTGATGTGTGTGTGGTGGAAGTAAAAAAGAAACGAAAGACTATTAAAGTAATTAAAATATTAATAAACAGTCAAAATATGTAACAGTTACAATAAAGTACACTTGATAATTCGTGTATGAAGAAACGTTTTCAGTCTTCAGATCTGATATGCTTAGTAGCCTGTTTATTCAATAATTGTACTAGTACCAGATTTTTACATAGTTTAGTTGAGCTTGTGTATTATAGCATAATTATCACACGCTGAAGAGAAATGTGAACGGGCACGTGATTTTGTATGAAATAGCCTTCATTCATGAGGTCGTGAGTTGTGACGTCATACATTACATCACCGTTAACTGATCTTTTGTTTTAACTATGTGTAACTTAACACACAATTTTATTATCGAACTTTATGTCATGTCAACTTGAAATTTAAAGTAAACATTGTTGTTATATTTCGTCATCTTTCATGGTTTATTCCGAGTAGTTGCACCGAAGTTTTTGATGTAAATTGAAAGCGTTTACGCGACTTAAACCGTTTGATTAAGCTTAAAGCACATGGGAGTTGCGTAAATTTAATATTGTAAGATTTAATTGGTTCGCTTATTAATTGAAGCGACAAGTGTATGTCTAAAATATCATATGTCATACTTGTAACGGGGTTTGTTTTTAATATTAGTCAACTATAATATATTTCGTCGGCATATGAACGTTTTTAGGTGTAAATAGCCGTGTTGAAGGGTAGGACGAAATTATTAACACATTCAATTTTGGGTACTAATATTAGGCACGCTCTAACTCAAGGTGTTCACGAATATAAAACCATATTCAACAAGTCTTGAACAACAGCGGTGTATTTTTTTGTACTATTTATTTTCTGGCTTAAAGATGTTATTGAAAATGGAGAGATGCGAACGACAAGTGTTAATTCGCCCAATATGCGATGATATGCCGAGTATGATGTTGACTTATATTACTGGAAATGAGCACTAATATTAGCCAATATCATATAATACTTAACACACGAGGAAAACTTTGCTAATTAATGTACACGCTAACTCGTTTTTTTTTTGGATAATGAGGTGTATTTTTCTAGGTAATGATAGTTCAAAGTAAAAAAAAAGTTGCGACATTTTACTTTAACATGATTTGGTTTTTGTTTTGTTCGTTACACAAGATATACCCTAATAATTTCATATTATTCCAATAAGAAAGTTAATGTATGGTTCAATCCTCAAAAAATCTTTAATATGAGCTGTGGTCTGAAAATATATGTATACACAATTTTTTAAAATCAACACATAATGTTCGAGTTCTATAACTGTATTTATATTTATGATTAAACAAATTAAATAAATAACAATATTATATAATAATTGTACACCTTTCAATCACAATCAGAAAATATACAAGCTTTAACTGACGGCTCAAACCGCGGCATACTTAAAAATGTATTAGCAATCCTTTAGCTATTTCTTTAAATACAAATACATTAAACAATAACGAGATCTTTATTTACTGAGCACGTTCCGATTGAAACAAATTGAATAAATACGACACCCAAATCATATAAAACAAGTAAATAAAATGTCTCACTTAATTTTCTTTTCCACAATTTCTCTTATTGTCTTGAGTTGTAGGTACAATAATATCGCTGGTTTTCCGCAAATGTAGGTTTTCTGCAATAGTCTGTTTGGTTATGTAGGGTTGCCATGTATAAACACTCGGGCTGGTTTTTCAAATTTGGAACGGAAATATTTTTTTTTAATATTCATCGGAAAATTTGTCTCACTGTTATTCTGGCTGTATCATAAAAATGAATCCTTTTTTTCTCTGATTAATTCATCAATATCTTTTTGCTATATACAAATGACAGAAAGAAACGAATCATATTTTTTAATTTGAGTAAATGATTGAAGACTGTTTTTATTTACGATTTAATAGTATTGTATTGTATTTACTTTATGCTCACAAAATTATTTTTAATTGTTATTTATATTATATTTAAAAAATATATAAGGTCATATTATATAACCTTCTTCACGTCAACGTGTAGCCAACCCTAAAAATGGTTTATAAATTTGTTGAGTTTTGCTATGTTACAAATAAAGTATGAGCGTTGTTATGTGTAATACTTCTGCGGTTGATGTATTTGTACGGGTTTCAGGAATTATATTAAACTAACGTTTATATAAGTGTCAAGTCATCATTTAGTGTTTAAAAGTAGAAATTTTTAGGCATATCGAATATAAGTGTTGTAACCAAAGCAAATCTGAATTTGGTGAACCTTTCTGAAATTCAACGTATAATATAATCTTTTACAAGTTGTTTACTGTAAATTAAACAAAAAACAATTAAATAGAGAATAACAATTAAGGTACGAATAAGATGGATTAATATATAATCGTTTATCAAATGGATGTAATACGTATATGATGTCACATTTCTCTTATATTATTATTATTGAATATAAGGTTCGACTGCAGGATCGGTTCTTCAATAACCCGGGCATCCATTAAAATTAAATTTCAATTGCACTTATACAGACCTATATACTCTCTTCACATCTGGATAATGCGATTTGAATTTGGAATACTGTTAGTAAATGTTTTATAAAAAATATTCTATGAAAATACTTTCTGTCAACAAACCTCCGCAGGTGGACTGAAAATAAAAAGTTTCTGTAAGAGTTAAATTTTTATATTGGTTATTCAAATAATGAAAGAATTATATTATTTGACGGTACCACGATATGCCTTTAAACTTTCTTTTTCACTGAGATGACAAAAAGCTTACTTTCAAAGACAATCCTTAAAAATCATGTTTTGCTCTGTTACATTCTGTTTCACGTTACATAATTAAACTCTTAGTTTTACGCAAATTAAATGATGGCACACTAAGCTATAAAACTTTGACAAATTGAGGCAGGAACGATGTGATAGGAAAAGTTTTACGTAAAATGTGGCGTGTCGTATTATCTTCGGAAAGCACTTTATGCTTTTGACATGAATACTTCGTAGAGATTTTGTATTTGCTGATGTATTTTATACCCTAGAGTACTTTAAAAAGTTTAATTATTTATCTATTGGTCTAATCATAAGTTTTTGTTTATTATTACTTACTTCCAACACAAAATGTATGAGTAATACGCAAAAAAAAACAAAACAGTAACAGGCTTTACACACATACACACCAAATTACATTAGAAATTTAAAATATCAAAAAAAAATGTCAAAATTAATAGACAAAGTGGACTTGTTTAATCAATCTTTACCTAATTGATTTATAAATGTCATAGGTCGTTGAACGTAGGTTGTTTTCAATGATTTGGGACCCGATTAAACTGGTTTGAGAAACTCTCTACTTGACAAAGAGAAGGACTATCCCAAAACGCCTAATAATTGAAAATACGTTTCGAATAAATGTAGAAAGCATACAAAGTTATTACAGATATTTATACCGAAATGTTAAAAATATTATTGTCGAATACAATAAAAATATATATGTCGTAGAATAACTATCATTCGCAACGGGCTTAGTGGGCGTTATGATATGGGTACAGTGCGAGCACAAAAACACGAGTATTACAATAGTATTAAGTACAGTGTACACAATTATAACGGGCAGCGGTTTTAGTCTCCGATCTTAGCGTCAACAGGTCTACACTGTCAGATGTCTATGTTTATTCTCAACACACAGTCTCAACAACAAGATGGCGCGATAGACCTCACTCGTAGCGCTAGCTCTCATCGGCCAAAACAATAATTGTACTTTTAAATTCTTAACAAATTTTAAAATATATCATTAAGAATAGACTAACCACATAGAATAATAAAACATATTAATATTTTTAAACGAATTATAAATGTAATAAATCTCTCTTAAAGAATTAATCGATAATCTATTGTATTTTACCTATATGTATAATAATTGTTAACAGTGACAGCAAAGTGGTTTAATAAAACAAAATAGTTTTCTCTCTTTGCACTCGGTGAGGTAATCGGCATGTCTTACCAATAAACTCGAGGGCACGCACCGCAAATCAAACTAAGTACCAAATTGTCTCAAAAATCGATCATCTGGCGGTTGAGTTAATAACAGAATTAAAATAAAATTGCCTAAGATTCAGAATAACATATCTATATTAAATATATATTTATCAATTACTATTGTTAGTCATCAATATCCGAATGAAGGGTTTTTTTATTATTGTATATCGTTTCTGTAACAAAATCCTTCTGGCTCTTGAAGATTAGTATACTATGAAAATAAGCAAATGAAATTTACTAAGTACCAACACAAACGGCGTTCAGCGTGTTTGTAAACGCTTGTTAATTCTATGTGGGTGGTATATTATTTTATGCGAGTGTGTACCTTACGTGCAGTGCTCAAGATAGAAATTCCTTTAAATGTAATAGATAAGATAGAAGATTTACGATTGTATAGAGTTAGCAATACTTAATGTGCAATCAGCCGATGTGGTTTTTTTTACATTGTCCTTTTTATCGTCTGAGAGTTATCTGCAGATATCTGTGACTACTTCAATTCGCTTGATAGACATGGAATAATAAAACGACTACTTAATGAACTTTGAAATAATTGTTTTGTTCTTTTATTATGAAACATTTAAATACGTTTTATACAAAATTTGAGGAAATTTTTAAATTGTGTATTAATGTTGTGGTTAACAAAAACCTTTCATTAAAACTGGAAATGTTTGTCCTCTGGCAAAGTATATTGTTTATGGGTGCGTATTAACTGGTAATTGCGTATATCACGAATCGGTGTAAATCACAAATTCCCCGAGAATGTTGGAATAACGAGCAAAAAGATCAACTGAGAGAGGATTTACCAATGCTCGGTGTTCCGCTTTGCTAACTTATGGAAGCTCGAGTTTTAGAAAGTTAAAATACTTCGTATTTTGTAAACAGTTTGTTTCTTCTACTTCGTGTCTATTAGTCAATAATTTTAGTAATAATTCTTTAATTTGCATTAAATTCTGTGAAACGTTTTAGGTTTTAGACTGGTCTGACGGAATACACTGCAGCAGTATAATAGTGTTATTGATCCTATGTTTCGATTGCATATGTTATTTCTTTATAAAAATGATTATTAGTTACTGTTACCACTTGAATTAATTTTACACACAGTTACCTTTAAAAAACGTTGACGAAAAAGTCGTCTTTTCCCAGAACTCCAAAATATTTTATATATATTAACTCGACTTTGAACAATAATTAATGAAATATATTATACTGAAATATCAATTAACAACACTAAATAATAACACCGTCCGTATGGCTCTAAGATCAAAACAATTAATAAAGCACCAACTACTTGAACACCAACCAGTATAAGATGACCCTCATAATCTCCTTTTAGCTGCCGTATTATTAGATTAACTTGACAAAAGGCAGACTGGCTTCTTAATTATTGCGCAAACAAATCATTCTTCTTCATTAAAGTCCTTTTCGAATGTATTTTATTTAAACATTCGTTTAGCATTTGAGTGTGTTGATTCAAACTATTAACTTCTGCGACATCTGAAAGCTATTTCGGCTATATTATCGACTGTAATCATGTACATTTAAATGAAACAAATACAATTATAATTCATCACAATCTAACATAGCTATATCAACATAGACCAAAGACAAGGCTGTTTAAAAACTTAATCGCACTAAAATGTATCTTTATTCTTTATTGCAGCGACTAAAATCAGCTGTCAATGACGGAGGTTCACATGATTGCTGAGGACAATGCGGTCGCAAGCCTCGAAACTTGTTGCAAAGAAGGGAGCATCTAATAAAACATCTGTCAAGTCGAAAAACGTCAAAAAGCGAACCAAAAAGAAAGTGGCCGCGCCAAAAAAGGTTAAAGCGTTGCAAAAGACGTTAAAAAATCCTAAAAACAAAAACGATGACAGTGTCAAAAAGGATGACGATGATAAATCTCGTCAAGACAATCCCTCAACTTCTTACGATAATTCAAAATCTGTCTCGAAACCAAATGCAGGTAAAAATGAAACGCCCTCTAAGAAGAACAAGAAAGAGTCAAAAGAGACGAAAGTGGCAAACACAACAAAGGTCCTTTCCAAAAAGATTATTACAAAGAAACCTAATGCTGCAAAAAAAGTTAAAACCATTTCAAAGGGTAAAAAGCCAATTAAAGATGTTTTTGAAGGTGAAACTATAAGTAGCACGGATGGCAATAAAAACGCCTCGAAAATTCCAAAAGCAAAAGCTAAAAAAGGTTCTACAGCTAAGGGAAAATCAATTGCAGAGAATTCTGTGTCAAAAGAAGATCTTAGCGATGAAACTATATCCACGGAAAAAGATAAAAATAAGAAATTAGAAAATATATCAGAAACCCAGGCAGCTGAAGTAGAGGACATTTCGGACGCTAAAGAGTTTAATTCCAGTAAAACTGAGGCCGTTAGTCCAAAATCTACAACAGTTATGCTTTCCCCTAAAACGCCAAAATCAGAGACTGATAGGCCGCCTAAATTTTTCACATCTACTAGATCTCCAAGAACAGTCGATATAGATGTCAAGTGTACTAAAAGTTCTAAAGGAAATGTAACGGTATCCGAACGGTTCTTGCCTATAAAATGTGAAACCAAGACGGAAGAAATCAAAGAAAAAACACCTAGCTCTCTAGTAGCTCAAGGCCCTGAAATAGATGTTTATACTTTTACAGAAAAAGTTGACTCACCAAAAAGCATATTGTCTGATTTCAGAAATTCCGTAAATAAGACTGTTGGTCGTGTTCGACCGATAGCTCGGGTAAAAGGGACAGTGATTGATAAAAGAGGAGAGCCTGAAAGAAAAAAATATTCACCTCACAGACCCATTGAAGAAGTTGTTAAACAATTAAAGGCCAGCAAAAAGACTGAAGTCACTAGCCAGCCCACTCAAGAAATATCGACCACTTGTGAGGTAAATAATCAAACTAACGTAATTGAGGAACCCAAGCCTATTGTAAGTAAATCATACAAAATGGTTGCTAGAAAGTCTAGCGTTACTGGAAAACCGTTTAGCCCTACCAAATTTCTGGAACAGGACTCTACGAATTCTAAAACTGAGAGTGTTTCCGCTCCTAAAAAAACTCAAAAAGTAAAAAAGCAGCAAAACAAACATACGTTATCAGACGAAGAAATTGATTCATCAAAGTTTTCTTTTAGCAATAAAACAAAACATTACAGCTCATCCGAAGAGAGTGTAAGTGAATCAAACGACGATCAAGACTTTAAAAGCTCTTCCGAATCTAGTAGTTACAAAAATAAGAAACCCAGACAAAAAAAATATAAGAGAATTACAGACAGTTTGAAAAAGAAAACATCTAAAGAATTAAAAGAACTGTCTAAAGATTCGCTAATCGATTTGAAAGATACATCTGGCTTAATGGGAAAAGAAAAACCAACTAAAAGGCGACTAAAATTATTATCAATGTGGAGTGGGCCTAAAAAGCATAGAATGGCCTCTCTTAATGCTTTAGCAAAAGTACACTGTCTATATGAAAATGAAAGTCGAAGTCATGTTGAGTTAGGCTTGATGAGAACTGTCGAAAGACAGCCGATACCCGGGACTTCTAAAATCGCAGTACCCAAAAAGAAAGAGGTTAAGTCAAAAGATTCTGATAAACAGGACAGTACTTCGGAATCTGAGTATGAAAATAAGAAAGAAAAAGAGAAGGATAGTTCGGACAGTTCAGATGATAGTCCCCCTCAAAGAACATTAAGAGGCGTACCAGGTATAAGAAGTGCTGGAAAATACTGGGATCCTAAGTCATCCACGTCTTCCAGTGAAGACAGCGAAATGGAGTCTAAACCAAAAGTCATTGAGCGTAAGAAAACTGCAAGTAAAACTTCTATACCGAAATCTGATTCGGAAAAGCCTTCATTAAAAATGAAAAAGACCGCTGGTGTTCCAATAAAAAAGAAACGTAACAGAAACGAAATCGTTATGGATTTAAAAGACATGGTAGTCCAAAAGCGGATGGCCAGTCTAAATGCCACGGCGATATTAGCAGCCAGCTATGAAAAACGATCACCAAAATCAAGTAAAGATGATAGCACTTCTGACTCATGCAGTGACGAATCATTTTCACAAAAGCCAAAAAACGTAATGGTTTCCGGCGTTAAGTCGGAAGTAAAAACTGAAGAGCCACAAAAGGATATTGACGAGTGCCTTCTTCCAGATAAAAAACAAAAAGTTGAGGTGATCGTCAACCAAGATACAGATGTTACAATAACAGGGGTTTATGCAACACACCATCATGAGGGTTTCTGCACCGTTTCGGGCATGCAATATCGCATTTCATCTACCAGTCACACACAGACCACCGCCACTGCTAATTGTGAAAAGGTTAGTTCAAATGTTCGTTACAGATTTTCAAAGAGAAAAGAAAGCTATTATTTCAGAAACATTAGTAGTATTATATTTTATAATAATAAAATTATGTCTGAATATCGGATTAATCAATTTTATATTAAAATAAATATTCGGATTACAATAATTTGTCGAATTATGTCAATGTCAGGTAAAACTATTTCCAATCGTCCATTAGATACTGACAAATGGAGTATGACACTGGATTGTAATAAAGATCGTAGGCGTTTTAGATCTCATGAATACCCGGTAATGAAGTAAGTTCGACGTAAACATGCCTCGAGACTTTATCCGTTTTATCTGTAGCTTTTATAAACGCAATTTGAACCTTCCGTTGATAATGTTAGGTATTCAAGTTCATTTTACGTAATAATAATGATTCTACAGGATATTACGCATGTCCTTGACAGTAATTGTTTTGTCTAACATGTGAAATATCCGCCGTCTCTTTGTCTTACCTTTATACGAACAGAAAGTAATTACACAATGTTATTTGATTTTACCTCTTTAAATATACGATTAATATATTACTGACATGTAAGAATTATGCAGTAAAAACGAAAGGAGAAAAAGTATGCACCATGTCATAAACCCAAAAAGGATATTATTATTTATTTATAATGAAAATTAATAAGCAATTTGCCTTCGTCTTTTTTCTTTATATAATTTCAAATTAACTTTTAACAGGAAGAATGTTCTCGGGAAGATGGTACCCGGTACACACCTTTGACAGCTCTTTCCTCAATGCAGCCACCAGCGGAACAACACGCCCATCACACTCCACATCCAGGTATTAATTTAATTGTATTCAATAACAATGTTGTCTCACCAACATCACATGCGATCTACGAAATACCCTACATATATTACGATAGGTATTTGTTTTGTCTTGTAAACTTGTTTTTGGGTGGTTAGATATAGTATATTGATATATAGATTTAGAACTCTGTATGCCCTCTGATAAAGTCAATTGAAGTGAAATAAGTCAGCCACCATTACCATTCATATTCTGTCTCTTTTAACATGTATATTAAACTTCTCTCTAACGTGTGCTTTTAGTATGTGTTATGTAAGAAATATTTAAGATCAATTCAGGTCTGATTAAATGTTAATTACAAATTGTGTATCACACATTACCGGGCCGTCCTTTGTGGAACAATAAATGCCAACCCGGTGAACAAAGATAAAACTGAGTAAATGAATGTAATGTAGAGTTAATACGAGTTCTCGGCTTGCACATCGTTTTGTTTGACAACGCTGGTCTATCAAAATATTTATTTCACTTTTTGTGATTTTTAATTCGCGAAAAGTGTTTTTATATTTAAACCTATGAAAAATTAGTAGAAGTTGCATGTTTGTATATTTTAACGGAATGGATAACTATAACGTAGACAGGATTTTTTTTCACATCTATTCATACAGACTTATTTTGTTTCCTGCTCGGAGGATACAAAATAGCGTTGCGATCCCAGTGGATTTGTTTAAAAGCTTAAATATTGCTCGAAGTGCGATATGCTCACTTAAAGAGACAAAGCTTGGGGATACAGATAAAAATATAGGCATAATAAATTTAAACATATTTGTCAGTATGATAAAGTACACCTTATGCAGTATTGCCTCCTATATTTTGTGTACACTGTAAACATGTTTTTAAACATCATATAATTAAATAGCTTATTATTAATAATTATATACCTTTAATTTGAAAACAAATTAACGTATTGTCCGGCGTAAACACGATAACCGAATAAAGTCAATTAAAATATTAGGATTCTAAAGATCCCTTTGTTATGAAACTATATGGTGGTTCTACGTGCTTATGACCGTTTACATAAGGATCTCTATCGCTTAACGGCTCACCCTCCATAAGTGGTTGGTTGTACGTGTTGACACGCCGCTTATATTGGTTGTAAAACTAAGTGGCCGATAGCTTGTGAGACTTTTGTACAGGGGTGTTCACGAATGGGGTGTTCGATTGGTCAATGATATAATTTGCTATAATTAACATTTAAAATGGTGAAAACAACATTGTTCAAAATTTGTTTAAACGATATTATTTATTGTTTATGAGTCATAATTATTTTATTTGTTAAAAGGTTTGTTTGAAAATGCAAAATGCTCATTGCAGTCCTTATTATTTTAAATTTACAATTTTTTTAAAAATCAGTGCCTCAAAACTTTATTATAACATGCGTGCTTATGTATACCTATAATAAATAGTTTATATAGTGGACAAATAATTTTGTTTACCAACTTTTTTTTGGGATGAAAGACTGTTTCTTAAAGCCTTTAAAATTTTAAAAGATTTTTTACGTCAACCACTTTGAATTTATAAATTGCTCTGAAGTTAAAAAAGTTATTGCACAAACTTCTTAAAGAAACCTTAATGAGACAAACTGTTTACTGAAAAAGAAACGCTCGGGAAACAGGACTTGGAATTGTATTGTACACGTACAGGTTAACAGTTTCAAGGATTTTTAATATTTTCTTTGATAAATTTTTATTATATGCATAAAAAAATTGCTAATATATACACCATTCGTAACATCTTAACGAACATAATACTATAGAAATTTGTAAGTCTTCTTCAGACGCAGGTACTGGGATAAGAGGGGGCCACCTTCGGCGAACTTGCGCCATTTGCCAATTAGCTACTACTTACAGATCACAAAGAACCTTCGCGTATTTCCAGCGTTATTCAGTCGTTATTGCAATTTGATTTTTTTGATACATTCGTTCTCCCCTCTGTGTTATTGATCGCATTTCAATGAAGGTAATTGATAAGCAGTGGCCCGTTTGATGAGAAAGGAATCTTTTTCCACAATATAATCACCGAGTAAACGGTCCAAAATACATATGATTCTGTTTTTTCAGTGCCGGAGATTGGCGGCTTAGCACGCCGTCCTGGCTGTTCGAGTGCATTCTCAGCACCGTCGCCAGCTGCCCATCATGATCCAGGTAAGATTTATTAAAACGATGGCTACAATTAAGAAGTACATTTAATATATCCATAATTGATGCTGAAGGCATGCACGAACAAGAAAAGAAGTTAAAACCTTTTGGTATCTTCTGCACACCGTGGCCCTTAACTAGAAAGTGTTCTGTTTAAATGTCCCCGAACAATTATTATCATTATCTTTTAGTTTTAATAATATGTCAGGAGTTGCTACATACAACCGTTTCTGATGAGCTTGTTGAGAACAGGTCAGTTCAGGTGTAATGACAAAACTTCATATGTTCAAACTATGTTGAGAAAGATACAATGTTAATTACTAGCTAAATTAGGACGTAGTAAGCAGTTTGTATAATTAAAATCGTCTAGCTATGAGATGAAAATTCAGTTCAAAAGGTGAAAATGCAGGGTTGCTCAAATTTTGGATCTTTTATTCAATTAAAATCTCTCATATCGAAAATGTTCACATCCGTAACGAGAAATTTATATCGCTCCCTCATCGTAGCTCTAAGTACTTTTTTTAAAAATAAGAATGCAAACATGTCATTGATGGCTGGATTATTACTCAAACATTATAAACTTAAACTAAGATATAACAAACGACAATTGAAAGAGCCAAGCCATCATTCATGGTCCAAAAATAACTTTTAATTGCAGTTACCATGTGATACGCAAATATTTGGAGGTAGACTTTATATGAGACATGGAACAATAAAAGCGGTTGTCCTTAACACCCATCAGCCTGGACTTCAGGAATCTATTGCACGAGCAAATAGCCGGAGTCCAAAATATTAAATGCATTTCGAGATCGTTCTCGAAATGCATTTAATATTTTTGCACACACGAACTTTCCTTTCGCTTCTTTTAGACTATACAAACAACACAACTATGATTTTACGGAAATACCTCAATTTATGAGAAGCTAATAAAAACCTAATGTTAAACCTCCGATTAACTTTTAATGAAGTTGCTTCTGGCAATTACGGTCCTAATTTAAATAATATGTCAATTAACAAACTAAATAAGGGCCACATCAGACATGCAACTTTAAGGATCGGTGATTTTTCGTTGAGACCGTCGGGTTCCGTAGATGTCAAATCGATGCGACCGGGCTTTCGTATGTCTTCGGAGAGTATCATTTACCCGCCTGCGACAGCTTCCCGAAAGCGACTAAATCGCCGCGTTTGTCGTTTTTAAGTTGCAAGTGTGTTGTGGCCCTAATGCGTGAAAGGCCTTTTGAGTATTACTTTAAAACAATTAAATGAAAATTATGTTGCATGTGAAGAAATCGTTTAATTATAATGACATAATAATTATTATTTCAAGTAAATCAATAATTATCACAATACATATAATATCATTGATTTTGCGTGAAACAATTAATATGAATAGTTTATTATATTCGTAGATTACTATAAAAATATATTAAATGTTAAGTATCTCATTAAACATACTTAACTGTATGATTTCGTTATAAACGTTATCACTTTTTGAACATTACTCGGAATGACAACCCTGCATGGTGTTCGTTTGAAACAACTCGGATTCAGTTAGGTAATTAATTCTTTTGCACTGGAATAAATCACTTGACTACGTAAAGCGTATTTAAAATTTAAATCAAATCTCAACAATAGTGTGCAATAAAGGGTAGTAAACTCATTTATTTCGGTATTAGTGTGAAACTAACCAAATAAAACCATACATTGAATTATTATATCTCTAAGATAGATAGATAGCTATATTTCTAAACTCATTGTATACTTTTACCCTATGAAAGTGAATACCCATCAATTAGCTCATTTTGAGTAAGTCCTCGGAAATAAGGAATTTACAATTGACTGTGAAAGAAAACCTCGTTCGTCTTATAAATGACAAAAACTTACAAAAACTTTTGTCGCTTGCTGATTTTAGCATCGCTTTCATTGTCTCATCCTTCATAGTCCTTAAGAATGAAAATATTTTCATTTCGCTATTATGTGTCATTTTCGCATAAACTCGCATCTATTTCGTAAATACGAAAATTGCGTACCTCTAATTATCATGTATGTGTTCTGAAAAAAAAGCCAAACATCAATAGTGCCATAAATCTAGTGATTTAAATCAACGTGAAATTAAAAATTACGCGAATATAATATAATACATGCCAAAAAAAGCGATGCAGTCAATGTAATTATTTTTGACCTTTCCGCGTAATGGAGTGAATGAAAACGATTGAGGGTGACAGTTCAATTACACAATCATTTATATACGCCAGATAAATGAACCGCTACGCAATTAATATTTAATATTCATTATCGGTATTATGTATGGTTATCTTCCGAACAACGAAAAATGTATGTAGTGAAAAAAAGCAAAGATTTTTGTCTATGCAATTAACACTTACTTCTACGGTGTGAGCAAACATCATGGGGAAACCGGCATGTCATAGACCCCTAGAATCACACGCGGCTATGTGTTAACACCTACTTGTCCATAGACAAATATAAAATGATTAAATAAGTGCCATTGGATCATTATTAGAAGTACAAAAAGCTATTCGCATAACTTGAATAATGATTGACAATTGGTACAACCGAACAAATAACTACGTCATCTGACGACGAAAGCCAATTTGTATGTCGGTGGAGCGTTTATGTCGCAAACTAGAATTACAAACGAAAACTCTGAATCTCTGAATTAGCTTAGTAAACTTGCAAAGGTAGAAAGGGTTTTGAGATAGTCTTAGTTATTTGCTTATTAACTGCTAGTTAGATTCGTTTGCAATGCCTTACCAAATACGTCTTCAGTACAAAATTGATCGAATTATATTGTTTACCTATATATATAAATCCATGCATTCAGGCAATCAATTAATATCCCTTAACTTACAAAATTTTACTTAAATCCTTAAAAATATTATCCGTCATAAGCAGTCACTATCTTTTATTAATTGTTTTAGTTACAATTAAGATCTAAAATAATACATAACCCAATTCTTTAATTAATAATTAACCTGAAAGCATATTATTAACATCGGTATTAAAAGCCTTAACCGTAAAAAATGTCGTATATAAAATAAACAACGTAAAATCATGTTCATGACAACGACACGCCCTTGCCATTATAAAGGATTAAATGAAAGTCCTTAAAAGCTTCGATTTACAATATTGGAAGCAACTATAAGACTTATATGTATAAAATATTGGTTTTCTTTTTTAGTAGTGTGACTAGAATAGTGAATGTTTAAGATTTTGTATTGAGAACTTCCTTACGAAATTAATAAATAGATGAAATATGTATAAGCATGACTGACATTGTCCTAAAATATGTTTTCTATTATAATGACGAATATTACTAGCTGGATATTTATTTTGACACTTTACGACATAATTGTATTGCAAGAAAAAAAACAACAAAACAAAATATATTCTAATATATAGTTTAACGGGCTACGTTATCGCTAAGCAGCGTATATATGTTTCTTATCGCTAAATCGAAAAATCGTATCATCGTTATTAAATTAAATTTAAACAAAATTGGTATGAACATAATATATATACCAGGTAACTCATTCCTTTACAGAAGTGGAGCTTAAGCTAAGCTCTCTCATTAAAGACGGATTCTTTTGTAAAATCGAGTTCGAGAAGTCTACAGTTCAAGACACACGGCTTAAGTAGTTGAACAGTGTTTGAAACGGAAATATCTGTTCTACTTTTTACTTTCGACATATTTTAATATAAGTCACTAATGCATCAATTATTTGAATCACTACAATAGACAATATCACGAGATATAAAGGCCATAATATACAATCAGAATTAATATTTTTAAAATATATATGCCCGACTTATTAAAAGAGCCGAGGCTACTTCCTCACCTGATATATAGTGGCATATTGTTTAGGTCCTTATTATAATTGTTATTACAGATTGTGCTTTATGGTAAGCATAAAGCACAAGCTGTAAAAGCAAGTACCTATTAAAGACTCAAAGTCATTAAAGCGATTTGTCCCTGTGTACTTTTACAAATCGAACATTTGATTTTTAAATTACCTATACCAATATTTAGTTATAATGTAATATTTAGTTGTAACGTCATAAACAAAGCGACAGACCTTTCAAATGTTACTGAACCATTGGTATTGTCATATAAAATAATCAAAGTAAATAAATAATTGTTGTCCTAATTTCGTTATATTAAATTTATATATTCATGTAAAATATTTCTTCTAAAACAAGGTTAGACGAAAACCGCAGACGGATGCTAGTCAATAATATAACGCTCCTTGCTCTAAGTTATCGGATTAAGTCGAACGTAACGAGATAGTAAACACTAGTCGAGATTTCCTTTTGTAATTTGAATCACAATAGAGATTTTGAAGGAATTAACTCTTGAATAAGAGGATTAGGTATTCGGATTTCAGGGTTTTTCATTGTAAATATCCTTGGCCTAGTTAATTAGAACTAGCTTCACAGTTTCACTATTACTGGGAATGTCTTTGTAGGAATAATAGTATCAATATGAAAGGCACTTTGGCGAACTCATCCTGTTCGTTTATAATAAGGTTATAACCACGGGTTGGCGGATGACACATTTCTTTTTACTAAGAAATTCCGGTTTTTTCCCTTCGTTATATAAGCATGTGTATTGTAAATACATTTTTTTGATTGAACCGCCTAGTTTGCTACTTCTAAAAAAAATAATTGCTATATTTTGACGCCCTGCACAGCATACGTAGTACTTGCTTATATTGAGCTATAACTCTCGTCCTAAGATATACTGAAAAAAAATTTATACATCCTCCGCTACTATAGGTAGTAGCTTAATGTTCTATACTATA
Organism: Leptophobia aripa; assembly: GCA_951799465.1. Taxonomy (NCBI): domain Eukaryota; kingdom Metazoa; phylum Arthropoda; class Insecta; order Lepidoptera; family Pieridae; genus Leptophobia; species Leptophobia aripa. The sequence continues at coordinate 5,892,646 of OX637267.1, read as the reverse complement.
TATCAATCCTCAATGTTCACACATTATTTTAATAATGTTGTGTGTATGTTCTGTAACAAATCCTTAACAAAAGAGTATAGTTAGTAGTATAGTATTTTTATAGTTAGTATAGTTAGTATGTCCATATTGTTAAATTTTAACTTATTCATTTTCGCATTGATAATTTTAATTTTCAGTTGGCAACCGCAAGCCTTATTACGGAGGCAATATTCTGTAACTCGAGCTGAATTTATATTAACCAGCTAAGTGTCCCCCGCGCGTTAAATAGTATTCTTTATTTAAATGTTTATCTAACGCTCTGTAACAGACTTAATGACTATGCCAATACAACATTTTATATGTAGGCTTAGGGACCGATAATCTCTTAAAGAAATAACAATTTTTACACGAAACACTTGATTTAACACTTAATATACGATACGACAATCGACGCTGATCTACTTAGCCGCGACTCGACGATTATGTAGGCTTGCCCTATAAAAAGCAAAGAGCCATGGGCTGCGAGGTCTCTCTGGCAGTGGAGTGGGAGTGGATGACGTGGTTGAGCTGCAGCACGGCGAGCGGAGAACAGGTCGCTAATGAGACGGAAGTTCGGCTCAGTCGCGGCGCTCGTGTCCGGTGAGAGCCGAAGTTGCTCGATTGTTCTCCTCTGCCTCTGTTACCGCGGTGGCGTGCTGGTCTAAGTCCGGGCGTGGGGGAGACGTCTATCACACTCGACGGTTGGAGATGGAGCGTAAATGCTGGTCTCTTGGTAGTGGGATTCCCCCGTTGCACCTGTTTACAAATAATAAGGCTGCAGTCATACACAATGTATTGTTTGACTGCGTTATACTAATAACTAGATTTCGACCAAGATTGGAACCTTTAGAAATCGTTTTATACATTATAGAGGGAACTAGTTTCTTAATTTTAAATCAATACCGACCTGCTCCGACAAGAAAAAATCCTACAAACGATAATCGATGATTGTGGTATGTATAATGAAAGTGTCGAAGAGGTCGCTTATTAACAATTAGGTTGTCGTTGAACTTACGTCTTTTTTTAACTGTTATTGTTAACTATAACACAAAGTTAAAATATGGTTCAATAATTATGTAAGATTTTAAATTGAAACTAATTAATTCGCTGTAACATATTTGTTATACAATAGTAGTGGAATATTACTTTTTTTTGTCTTCGGTAAATGAAAATAAAATTTATATCCCAATCCATTGCAAAGTCTAATGGAAAAGCTAGTCATTTATAAAGTGTAGATAGCGAATATGCTTCAAAGGATCATTTCAAATCTTGATGTATAAATCATACTGAGTTTTCAATAATATGAAATGTAATATTTCATCATAGAAAACCAATACCACGACGATTTCTAATATTTCGAATAACCTTTAGATAAGAGGTACGGAGTAGATTCCTTGGCAGTCTATTCGATCATATGAATTCATCTCATCTCATCTCAATGGTGGATTTCGGTAAAGTCAATTCAAAAGTAAAAAAAATACCTAGACTTTGATTAGTATAAATCCCATTTGATCGGACCAATGAGTAGGCTCTTTGAATTTTCAATTACCTATATACATACCATTAGGCGTACTAGTGCATTATTTTCTTTCGGCAAAGCCTATTAATCTATTGGATTAACTGTAGTTTGATCCTCAAAGATCCCTTAAAGTTACTAATCTGTTGAAACGGATTGATTTGTTTCAACTCAGTTATGAAAACTCCATCGACTTTTCGCAAACCTTGAGATTTTATTGTGTTATATATATTTAGCATTTGATTAATTTCCCTTTTTAATATCTATCTTTGGAATAGAATTATCGTTATATTATTAATTGTTTAAATTAAAAAATGTTGAAATACAATCCTTTCATTGTAACCTACGCGGATAGTTTTTAAAACATTAAAATAGTTCGTGCATTTAAATATGCCAAACAAATACGATAGTAAAACGTTGGCTATTTTCAATTATTCGCATTGTATGCAAAGGGAATATTTTCACTGTTCAATCGGAGTGGAAACTTTTTCGACCACAATTTGTTTTTCTGTAAATATTTTTCGCGTGGTTCGTTAGATTTAACTGTTAATGTTGCATTGTTTTCAGGTAAGATTACGAGGGGTTTAGTTAAGGTAAGTGCTCTAGCGAATAAAAACATGACAGGCGAGTACTGGTGATCTGGATATTATATTTCATAAACTAGAGAGGTCGTAGAGAGTCGGCTCACACAAGACAATAATATGAATTTTATTGCATTCCAAAATATAAGTACCGCGATGTTGTGTAAACTATTAGAAGCTACATTATCACATTACGAAATAAAGCTAAAGTTTAAAGAAAACACACGAACTAAATGAGATAAAAAAAATCACATGAACAAATTAGAACAATATAGTATTATAATATAGTTTTTGTATATTATATTCAAAGTGATCAATCTGTGTATTTTAACGATGTAGAATATTATATTTTTTTAATTGAAACCATAAAAGCATAATCTTTTTCAAAGACATACATAAGACAAAATAAAAAACTATTAAAGTAACATAATTATTACAAGTATAAAATATATAATATATAAATTATCACGCAGCGAGAATATTTTTATAGAGGTTCTTGAGTGGTCCATAAAAGATCGACATACACTTGGGATAATCTGTGATCTTCGTCACACAAAAAGGGTTTATATAGATTAAATAATCATAATACGTGATCGGATGCTTACATGTTGTCTATTTGATATACAATAGATTATAATACGTTGAGTAATTGCACGTACGAACTGTTACCACACGATCCTTTCCCAAATAAACCTCTTCATATATTGACACCATTTTTATGTTCTAACCTTTCTATAAATATTATAATTTAAAAAATATCGATTATGTAAAGAACAATATACGAGGCCAGCGTTTTACTGAAAGCTAACACCTCAACGATTGAGGTGATTTTTAAAGTACCTTCTTTGGTTTTAATTACATTTTATTACAGAAAGGATATCTATGTCTCTCTATTGAACCGTTCATAGACTAGCCTGTATAACCCATTCTTACATTGATAGTTATACCTGTCTGTGTAGTTATACCTGGTAATTCAAACTCAAACTCAAAATATCTTTATTCAAGTAGGTCTTTATAAAGACACTTTTGAATCGTCAATTTTTACACTACCACCGGTTCGGAAGGCAGTCATCTACCGAGAAGAACCGACAGGAAACTCGATAGCTGCTCTTTTAAAATAAACAATTAATACAAAATTGTGCTACTGACAATATTATTAGTTTGGTTATATGAGGGTCATCGTAAATATTACTCGAATGCATTGATTTTCATCGGATTAAAACGTTCGTCCTTCCAATTAGTTACTCAAAGCTACACCCAGCGCTGCACCGCTTTTCTAGAACTTCCCGCGTCGACGAGCGCATGCGTGACTCCATGTTCCGTCCTTTTCTCGCGTATTGCGCGGCAGTCTCTATTGCGCATCGCAACGCGCCGCCGGTAACGCTTGCGAAAACATAACAAAACGATGCTTGCCGACTTTTCACAGGATTGTCGTGTCTCCCCAAACGGTAGGGACAATTTTCTTCATGTATGACTTTACTCAATGTATGCTTGTAGTAAGTAGATGCTCGTTTGACTAACGCTTAGTCTTCGCGCTTATAGGAGGCTTATGAAGATGCGAGGTTTGGTATTATACTTATCTTTATTGTATAAAATGATATGGCGCCGAGCTTTTCCATTAATAAAAAAATAATGAAGTCAAACTTCAAACGACTTGATTTATAAAACAGTTTACATGAACTGAAAGTTATTGCGCATTACACACGCTCAACATTTTTAAGTGCGCGAATTGTTTTCCGTTTAATACGCTACATAATACCAAGCTATAAATTAACACCCAAAAAAATAATACATTTTTGTTTTTGTGTACAAATTGTTTACAATTATCACTTTGTATATACGTCTAGTGCTAAATTCTTAGAGGTTATGCGCATTTAGTGGGTAGTTTAAAGGTCATAATGGCGTAGTAAGGTCGCAACTTGTTGCGTTGACGGGTTGACAATAAGGGAGCAACATTTTCCTGTTTACTGATTCATTCATAAATTCAATTAATAAAGTCTCGTTTCCTTTGTTATCTGACATGAATAGAGCTTATTAGTTGTCTTCGTTAACACGTCAACAATATTAATCAAAACTGATTCGGTTGATACGATTTTGTAATGTGTAAAACAAAATCATTTTTTTTAACTTAATTAATTATTTACTTAACATTACCAAATGTTTGTTTTATTTGTTTCATATGTACAAAAAAGGATTACCACCACCTAATTCAAACAACATAAAAAACATACTTAAAAACATAAGTTTTTCATACACATCTTCTGTTTGGCCCTAATCATTTTGTCTATATGTACTTATTATATATTGACCAAATTAATCAGTATTCTATGCAAGCCCAATGTTACTCTCTGATACTTGAAATGAAAGCATGTAAGCATTTGTGTAAACGAATTTGCATAAACTAACTAATTTCTAACAGTCAATATGCGATAAAACTGTGTTTATTAAATGTTTTAATAATAAATAAGATTTTTCTTATTAGGTTATTTTTATATCATATAAATATATTAAGTATTCTTCAGTTTAAACGATGTAAAACGATCATTTTTTACATTAACATTATAATATATATTCACTACACTTTGTCTAGTGAACGTCGCAAAAGTAACAAAAAACTAACACCAAAGTTTAAAATTAAACGCTACAGTAGCTATGTAATATGAAATTGTTTCAAAGATACATACATAGAGGCACATTACATTGAGACGTATATGTTTGACAGGTGAGTAAGGTCAGGTCGAGGTGACCTTTAAAATGCAGCGCTTGTCAAATTCTCATTTTAGTACTGTTGAAATCCAAACATAATTGAATTAGCATACATTAATAAACGTAAATATTACAACTAAATTGAAATAGTAAAACTATAGTCTTAATCCATAGATAAAAGATACATTAGGCCCTTAAATTATAAGGCCGTTTTAATTAGAGGCCTGTTAGTGAACAGCCTTCTTCTGTCTGACGAGCGAAACCTCTTTTATGCATAGCCATGCTAAGAAAGCATGTACCACAGGCCGGCTTACAACTCCGGCTATGCTTACACCCTCACTTGCCTGATCCCGTGATCCTCAAATCAGGCAAATACTTCTATGTCCCAATAATCAATATATTAATATTCATCTTTGTAACGCATCATTAGATATTAATAATGTTTATCTAACAATAGTTATAAACCACTAAGAAACAATATAGCGACATCATTATTTTCACGTAGAGTAGTGAATACCAAAAGTACTGTTTGAAAAAACTTTCATGTTTGCAAAACGGACTAGCTGGCGACGTAATTTAACGACGGCCGTAAAGCACTCTGCCCCAAATTCAAAACCTGTGCGGCTTTATTTTCCATTTCTCTATGCTGGTAACAAATCTTTCAAGTTATTAATGTTATCTATATATCGGATCGTTGAACCGTGGAAATAATTTGAAATTTATATAACAATATCATTTAAATAAAAAAACATTCACCTCCAACAGTAGAACAATATTAAATCAAGGAGAGGAAAAGTGTCAATAATAAGCTTTTATATTATACAATGCGATGTGTACCGGTTACTTTAATAAAACTTATACACTTTTGGTCGATGTTATCTTTACCAGAATTTGATGACCCAATGCCCTCTTCACGATAGAAGCATCGAATTATGAACGTAAATAAAAAGTTGTAAATTTTATTGGAAATGTGAGGATAGCTTGATGGGCTGGGTTCGAAAATTGAATGGTGTTCACAATAAACACAATATTATCCGTGCTTGATTAAAATATCGGAAAATTTAATAGTAATTTCTGTGTATAGATTCATAGAGTCATACATTACAAAAACAATTATGATATTGTTACGTTGAAATGTAACATACCAGTGTTGGGGATTTGAAGCAAATCATATTTACTATGACATAATAAAGATGAATTTAAGATTACTTGTATTATTAATAATAATCCAGTGACGTTCTAGATGGGTTTCCATTTCATTGATTATTTTTTATGTTTATATGTATACTAGCTTTCCGCCCGCAACTTCGCCCACGTGTAATTTGGTTAAGTATATAGCGATTTTTAATGATCTCGAAAGGGCTTTCTTTCATGGGCTAAAATCTTGTTACAATTGGAATTATATATAGCCTGTGTTACTAAGGGATGATGTAGCTTTACAGGATCCGATGATTCAGGGAAATCGAGGGCAACTTTCAAATTAACGTACAGGCAATTACTATTCTGACAATTTTATATTCTGATAGTCATCTTCTTATGTGGATGAGCTGATGATGGAAGGTAAAACTCCTCAGCGGTTAAGAGTTGAAAGAAAATTCTTACGAAGTTATGAGTACGAAATACGTACTTGTGAGGTTATTACTTATTAGCTTGACCAAATAATAAAAGGTAAACCTCATTAACGTTAAGGACGTAGGTGGAAAAATGGATGCGGACAAACGATAAACGTCTCTTCACTCGTTTCCTTTTACTTGTTTGTATAGGTAGTGTTCACTCAAAATAATCATAGGGTAAAACGTTAATGAAAGTTTGAACTGCATGGTAGTCATTACACAATGAAGCATCTTAATACCGCGATGGATATATTTGGCCTAAGTAGAAGTTCTTTAAAAAAAAACTACTCACTCACACAGCAACACGATTGCACACACTGATACACACTCACACACTAAAATGTTCGTACTACACATAGTTCCACTTGTTCATGTGTATATATATTTTTATTTATTCTTTTCTGTTTGTGTTTTTTTTTGTTATTCTTTTTTCTGATCGTAGAGTCTATTTCCGGTTCTATATTTAACCTTATTTTGGCTTTATTTTAAATCTATTTTTATTGTGTAAACTGTTTTTGATAAGCTGTATAGGTTTAAGAAATAAAAAAATAAAATAAATCTAGGTTGATGATGAATTTTATCAACGCCATCTATCGAGCACATTGTTCAACACTTCAGCCGCGCCCGCGCGCACTGCGTTATTCGTTATTTTTGTTACCTCTCATAAGTTTTAATATTAAGATTAACTTATATTAGAACATATTTAACAATATATAACTAATCAATCAATATAAGTGTTTAAAAATTTTGAAGCAGTGGTTGGAGTAAATTTTCAATTGGCCATAACTTCTTTTTCTCTTAACCGATTTTGACAAAATAAACTTTTGACAACGGTCCCAATTATATGTAATCCAACTGTGTAAAAACCGTTCAGTAGTTTTCAAGTTATAACGTACCAGACAGACAGACATACAGACAAGAATTCCAAAAATTGTTTTTTTGGTTTCTATGACTCTTCTTTAATTGCCTCCTTTCAGTTTTTTGGAAAAATATTTAATGTACAGATTTTCGATTTTCACTGTCTTATTATTAGTATAGATATATGTATGTATATTCATACAAGCAGGTAATGAGCCCTCTGTGACTACCTTATTGGGTAAAATCAATATATATACATAGAAAAAAAGAAATATAAAATACATAGAAAAATTTATTGGTTCAACGAATCGAAAGCACAACCTCACGGTTCAGAGGCGCACGCCTGTACCACTTGTCCAACACTGTTGTATTGGTATATAGGTAAATAAAATATTTTGACGCATATGTATGTCTCTATTTTGCAATGTAATTCATAAATTGTATTTGTAATAAAAAATTAAATTTCTAGTGTAATTAAAAAACTGTTTTTTTTTCATATACTTCAAAAACGGTAAAATGTATAAAAAAGTTTTTAAATATACAATCTATTAAACGCAGCCGTCGATACATTGGATATAATTTATAAATAGCTTCCTTACTAAATGTGGGTGTTTTGTCTTGCTACAAAACACCGTGTTACGTAAATGTATTATTTAAAAATGAAAAGTAACGGTGACATTTTAAATTATCACATACTTCGCAAAATAAACTTTAACGCGCATTGAGAAACTTAAAAAAAAGACAAGTAATTGTTAAGGCATTTGTATTGTTTCGTTTTCTTAAACAGAATTCGGCCTAAATTAAACTCAGGAATTATTTTCGGGATAAATTCTATAACATACTTATCGGCTGTACAGTGTATTAGTATGACGTTGGAGCGTTAACTAAATAAAACTTAAACTGTTATTTAACACGATTTTATTACATTACACACAATTCGACTTTTCGAACGCTTCGCCGAAATCGTGATCAGTTACATACTGCAACATCCAGTTGATCGAATCATGTTATATAATAATTATGTATATGGAATAGATAAATCTTTATTCGTTTGAAATACAACAACTGATGTAAATAGTAAGCTCTTACATATAAAATGTTATTTTAAGTAATTCTTACAATACTTTTAAATTTTGATAATTGTGTGTAGTGTGACTGGCAATTGCAGTATTAACGTAATTTCTGTTTATATACAAAATAAATAGTTATATATTAGCTTTCCAGATAGCTATCTCACTTTATACTTGCATTGCGATGCCAAAAGGCTGTATATATTCTGAAGTCTGCGCCGGCCAAGCCTGTCTAATATATTAAGTTCATCCTATTCTTTTAAACTACTACGCTTCCGGTTATTTTTTGTTTTAAATTTATTTAGTGTACGATGTTATAAAATGGTTCTGTATGGTTATAAAATACAGACATATGGATTTAATGTACCTCATATATAAATCATACGTGAATTTGTAACACAGAATGGATTAAATCTTTGGTTCGGCTAAATTACTGATATTACACAAACAAAGATTGGGTTTTTAACCAAATGATAATGTTTTATTAACATTTATTTATTTATTTACATTACGGAAACAAAACAGACAAATCACGAAAATACAATAACAGAAAAATATATATGACAAAAATACAGAGGCATCCTAAAACATGTTTCACAGATAAAATATGTTATATACACAGTCACAAGTACAGAAACAAAAAAGAGAGAAAAGAAGAAAAGAGAAAAAAGCCAAAAAACAACAAAAAGCCAAGGGGCTTTTTGTTGTTTTTTGGCTTTTTTGGCCCCTTGGCTTTTTGGCTTGGGAAGAAAAGTAAAAACAAAAAATATATTTTTTTATAAATTAAAAGTTACATACCTTGTTGCAAACACAAAAGGAGAAGTAAAATATAAGATATATTGTTAATACTATATAATACACAAAAATTTGCAATAACAGTGATTTCAATTTCGATTCTAAATTACACCTGAACGCAGCAGAGGGGCACGAAAAATGTCTTAAACAAGAAAATTATCGTTAAACGTTTTAAACATTATTTGTAATGGTACACGAAAACCGACGTTTGTCCTTGTAGACGATATTACATTAGGTCAAATAAGCGTTATGCAACCATTAAAGTAAATATAGGAATAAGGGTATTAACTTATCTGAACCAACCAACGATACATCACAATTTTCAATAACAAAGTAATTGATTAGCCGTAGTAGTTATTAATTTACATAATAGTTGTGTGACCTTTCGAAGCGTGGGCACCCGACGGGTGAAACGCCCACTACGATACGCCCTTTATAGTAGGATGTCCATATTATATCAAATCTGGTTCCTAATGACGCAATAAACAAGTATTTTAACAAATGGTTTAATTTGTTAAAAATTAATATCGATAATTTTAGTAATAGATCTATTTATTATATTTTAGAAACAAAATGCACGATCAGACACGACCTTTAATATGACAATCTCCTAAATGAGATCAATGCAAATCGTCAATTATAAATGTAGTAGTTTTCTTCCTTTTACCAAATCCCGTTGGAGATACGTTATTAAGTCCACAACATCACAGTTGATCGTACCGATCCAAGCGTAAACTATGCAAGTTTTAAAAGCGAGTTGTTTTTAAGTGTTTGTTTATGTGGGCAGGCAACTATTTTTTTTTTGCAGCGCCTTTGGTTTTTATGTGCTGATTATGTTTATATTGACAAATAATATTAATACGTTAGGCTTATTAAGTTATTTAAATATTTATTAAGATTTCATTCTTTAATTACAGAGTATGATAAGAGTTGATAAATTAGATATTGCTACTTATTTTATCGTTTAAAGCAGGTCAATAAAAACGTATTTAAACATGTTTATATAAGTATAATTTGCAAGTGTTGAATTATTCCACTGGGTATAAACACTGACGCTAATTAACTTTGTTACTGACTGCTGTCATTCCAATGACCGTGACGAATCGGCTCACAGAAAATCAGTCAACACCAACTAAAAACAAATTCAATAAAGATACTTTTAAAGTATTGTTGTTATATTGTTCAAACTTATATTTATGTAGTTATCTGTTCTTTTTTTTAATTAAAGTATTTCCACCTTCAATAACCATCTCACAATGATTGTTTATCGACAAACGCATTCCATAATTTTCGTACAAAAGAGAATAATCCACAAACTATACTTAACCGTCGCATAAAGAATACTTTGAAATAAAGCTCAAGTCCATTGTTATAGTGGTCGAAGCTATCTGGGTCAATCGTAATTCATTTGGGGCAAACTCGATACAAACACTGACACTAGTGAGAACCATTATGAAAATTCAAGCAAAATAGGTCTTTGAGCATTATGTTTTATTATTAACAAAGATTATTAGTATTTTTCTAACTGAACCATGTACCCAGTTGAATGAAGCACATTGTTTTAATGTTTGCCCGTAATTAATTAAACATCCTCAATAAATACTTTCCATAGAATACGAATTAACAATAATAGATGTAGTATTCTTGGGGCCTTAGGACTCTAGTATTTGGAAATCATAGATATTATTATATAGTTCGTTCTAAGTCCACATTAATGATTCAACCAAAATTTCATTGTAGACCAAGACCAAGGTTACCAAATTACACAAATTAGATTGTGAGATTTTAAAATTGTATTTTATAATCGAACCGGCAAAGTCGTAAAATGAAAATTGTTTGCAAAACGGTGTGAAGAAAATATGATTTAGCGAGAATCTCTTAAGATGACTGTTTTTATTTATTCAGCCCCTCTGACCTTGTATTAATAATCTTGAAACTCGCTGAAAATTTAATAATCTCTTCAATTTAGATTTATAATTACAATCAGTAGTATTTTTTACGAATTCGTAATTATTTTAATTACTTAATGTATAGTGTATAAGCTAATTGTAACACGATTATATTTTAAAAAAATTGATATGTATGTAATTTCAGATTGAATTTACTTTCCCTTTATTAAGAAATCACTGAATTTAATTCAACCCAGCATTTTATTTGACGTATTTTAAGTAAAGAAAGAGAAAGTAAAAAATATATTGCTCAAGTAAATATTGTTTCTCTTACCAGACGTCAGCCTGTCTGGCTGTTACAAAACACATACAGACAAATTTCGTCTGTACAATGCTTATACGTCGTAATAGTATATTTAGAAATAATATTTATGGTATCGTCAAATATTGATGTTTGAGATTATTCGTTATCAAACTCAAACTACCCGCAGTAATCTTTTTATTTACCAGAGCATTTTTAATTTATCAACCCCAAATCGTAATTACTTTCGTCTGTTTAGTGAAAAATACTTTTAAGGTTGCAGTTAGGCGCTGACATTTCCTTCTCCTTTTTCTGTATAAACACAAAAGTTAGGTAAATTATGTAAACGAATTGATTTATCGACACTATGATGCAATACAAATATTCACATATATGCGGTTGTGTATAAATCGGCGTGACCATTGTAGTGTCAATATAAATATGTCTCGACGGATATATTCGCACACAATACGAAGCGTCTAAAAATAGATAGCTAGTGATGCGTTCGCAATATCTGTTACGGAATTGTTATACTGGGTATACCAGCCATATCTTGCATCGTTATCCTGTTATACTTCTATTAAATGTGTGTAGAATCTGTGTTCACATTGTTAAATAAAGAATATTTCTTTGTTATTCTGTCAGAAAGATTATACTATATTAAACAAAACATATCCCTAATAACTAAACAATTTAAGGGTTTAGGACAAATAGTGCAGAAACTAAATTAGAATAAACAGGATTTTAAAGAACTACGTATACTTTTGTAACTTTTTAAACTCAGCATGTTGTATTAGAAATTTGGTTAGAGTTTGGTTTTAATATATTAGTAACACGTACAGTATTAGTTAAGTATTACCCGCATCATACATGTTGTCCTAAAAATATAGAAATTAAAAATCATTATAAAGAGCGTTGGTTTTGCAAGGATAAACTTTGTTCTAGCTATCCCAATACATGTACTGGCCATATTATTTGAATATTTTTTTGCACTTCCCATAACATGAGTCGAAATAAGCTATTCTAGTATCACAACACTACTTGGAGTCTCGTCTCTCGACATTTATTCTCAATATTTATATTGGCAAAAGAGAATCGTTTTCCTCGTTTGGATATCACCATTGTTTAGCAAATAATTATAAAAAAATGTGAAGTTTCTATTGAGGTCTGTATGTAGATGTATTGTTAGTTTAAAGCAATTCATTTTGTTAACTGAAGCCATTAGAACGATTAGATAGATTCTACGTTATATGAATTCAACAAAATAACGATGAAAATAAAGATTGGTTCATGACTATTTAAAACTTGATCTTTTCATCAAACTTATTCAAAAGGCACATTTAACAGAGTACCAGAGTCCACTTAATCAGTTTGAGTTAGTTAATATGATTAAATACTTAAGCTTAGAACGGCAGTTGAACAAGAAAAATTGAAAGTTATTTTAGCCGTGTTTTGATTATAGTTTCCGTTAATTGATTTATGACAAAAACTGATTTATCGTTTATCTTTTGCTTTATCTTGGAAATTGACTTTGAAACATATTATGTTATCGGCAACTTACAAACTTTGATAAACTTGGAATAAGTTCGCTATCTGTTTATTCCTCGACGGGCATCTTTCTAATTTTTTTCAACTTATAATAAGTACATAAAACATCAAAGAGAGTTGAATTTTAACGGAACAATATTTATATATGTTTGCGTAAAATACTTAAATAAAAACATTATTTGTAATCCATAATTACATAACGCGGAAGAAATTAAGCAGAAACTAGCTCTATTAAGATTATTACAATACAATATATGACTATGCCACATTTTTCCTTTTATATAAACGTCGCAGTGTGCACTCGAAATCATTGTTTACTGCAACTTAAACGCGCTGAAATTACTTTTGTTGTAACTTTAAACGGAGAGCAATTGTTATTCGCTTAAATAACTGCACAAGTTTGGTATAAAAATAATTGTATCATCCGTATGTTTCAATTACAACGTCTATATTGTAGGTATATTTTGTGTAGTGCAGTTAAGCTTAATTTAAAACTATGAGTATTTATGCTTCGAGGTTGACTGAACTTCCTTACCGCGATTCATAGGATGACATTTTTGTACTGTCTTAGGCTGAAGCTCATAGATGTCGCTATACTGTAATAATCGCGTAAACAAAACGGTACGACTTATACTAGTATAACACTCAAGAGACAATTTATTGCAGTTTTCACGAGATGTTATAGCTTCGGATAACAAAGCGATATGTAGCACTCGGCTTAACCAATAATGTTTACACTGATTAATTATTGTTGCAACGACAATTGAATACTTTTTTAAAGTCAGTTTTATCACGGACAGGTCTATTATCTGAAGATAATATTTGAATACGTAATAGATTTTAATTACATTAAACTTGATTCGTCGAGACATTCACTTAAAGAGTTGGAACTTTGAACAATTTTGCCAAATCACTTTGATAAGTTAGAACCAAGTTAGGGGATAGTTTCTTGGAATTCTGCCGAATTTCGTACCATATACGTTTCCTTATTACGTTGAATAAATACACATTTAATTAAATCGCTTTATTATAATGCGTTTCAGTATTCATATATTATGCGAGTATTCATATATTATGTTCCTTAGTTGCCTCTTAGTGTTTATATATTCGATATTTTTACGAAATGAAAGCTAACAGACATACTGTAACTAATTATATACATATGAAAAATATTAATTTTCTATATTGCGCTACTTATGGCACAATTTCTGCGACATAAATAATCTCTATGGTATATACATAATTTTAATAACATTGAAATAGGAATAGAAATATAATAATATAAATAAGGTATAAGATTTTATTATGTACTTTTTTAAAAAGATAAGAAATATAAAAATAACACAAAATTACGTCTACCTTATGCCCAGATGATTCGCTTCTTGATGCTTTTCCAACGAAGTGTGAAGGTACTTAGCATAATTTATGATCGAATAAAAGTTGACGTAAATTATGCAATTTTCTTTCCACCTTGCACTCGACTGCATTAAAGGACATTTACACGCTATATGCGTTGTATTCATAATTTTTTCTAACATAACTAATAATTACGTGACGAGATGTTTAAAACTATTTTTATATTGTTCCGACATGTCTTGGCTTCGAATAATGCTGACAGCTAGGTGGGTATTTTCACACAAAATGTGATAACATTACGATAAAGAAATGTTCTTGATCACTTATGAATTTAAAAACACATGATATAGATTGTATATGTCTAGCAAATTATATGGTCAAACGTCAGGCTTTTGTTCTCAGTCTTTAGAAAACTTTAGAAAAGACAGACCACAATGATGAAAGGAATATGGTTTATTTCGATGTAGCCACGAAATATTTGCATAGGCATATGCAAGGGCTATATATCAAATTGTAAAAAGAGACATCACAAAACATGCACAGTCATATTAAAATGAGGTTAATCCAAATATCCGCGTCAATTTGTCAAAGTGTTTTCCTCTACGGAAAATTGGTTTCCACGAATTCTATACACACATGTCTTCGTTCGGTTTCTAAAGCACTGCCTAGAAGTGCTTTAAAATTAACTAACTGCCGCAATGCAGTTACGATGCCGCCAAAAGCTGCTATAAGATCGTTGAATAGCTAACACGATTTGAATTTCGAAGGCGTATTTTTTCAATACTGGCTGTTTCTTAACACCAACATTAAGGTCTCAAATGTTTTTTTTCAAACTGAGCTTAATAGAGCCGGAGATTTTATTTGTGTGCGTAACTGCACTCATACGCTTAAATATATTTATTTATTTATTTAATAAGGCACACCAACAACACACATACAAACATAACCCGAACAAAATTACAAAAAAACACACAAGGCATGTATGTGCATAAATTATAAGGATGCACAGCATTACACGTATACAATTTAAAAAAAACAACCAAACAATCATATATAAATATAGAAATATAGTAAGGATATAACGTTAAAATATACGAAAAAGCATTCATACAAGTAAATTTAAGACGTAATCGTCTATAGTATGTTTACATATTATATGACTTAATAAATATATATTGGGCTAAATTATACTGGTATTGGAAAATATAATAGCAATAACATCGCGTGACCACTATGACAAGACAAAGACGCCATTAATAGTAGCTCTAGTTAAAAGTTATTTATCGAAACTGATATCGCTTTCTCCTTTCAATTCTCGATCAGATTAAGACATCTTTAAATACTTCAGTTGGGAATAATAATTAGTTTGTCGCGTAAATAAAACAAGTTTCATAATAGACATGTTATTCTTTCGAGAAGAATCGTTGCAAGATATAAATATTGCTTTTGTTATTTAAGAAAATGTTAGAGAAATTATCGCATACATAACAAAGATAAATCTGTTCTGTAACATTAACACTTTAATTTGCACAGATGCAGAATAATATATATGTATAATTTTTCTTCTTCATGGGATAGAAGGCAAACAAGCAGGCGTATCACTAAGACTAAAGCTCATGGACACCTCTTGATGCGCGGCAGAAAATGCCTTAAAAAGTGCTCAGTTGTGGAACGCCACGTCAAGGTGAAATGGATGTATTTTCGCATTCTGCCTTGACATCCTATGATTGAATTCAGCTGGAAATATTATTCATCACAGCACTCTCAATTCATATAACATGCGGTATTTTTTTCTATTGATAAATTCTCTATTTCAATAAAGTCTCTGGGCCAGTTGTGCGTGCTAACTGGATTGGTTTTATTGGAGAAAAGATAAAAACGTCACAACACTTAAAAGATGCGTTGCATGCATAATGGATTGAGAAGACGCAGTAAGAATGTTCTGGATACATTAAACTATACCTTGCCGATTGATCGTTGCGATCATAAAACAAAATCCTCCGAAAAAATCTTAATAGTTTGTTGTTTTAGTATAGCCGTAGTTCTTTACGCTTTTAGATCTAGAACAAGCTTTTTAAGGATGAGTAAAGAGATTTTATAATTAATTCGTATTTTTTTACTTATGGCTAAGAGAAACCGGAAAATTACTTTGAGAAAATGAATGTTTATTTAGAGCGTACTTAAGCGGGAAATCTGGTGTTTATTAGGTAATTGAAACATTCGAAGTGCGAAATTGTATAATCGGTTCACATTTATCATTAAATAAGCCTGTATGTTACTTTTTTTTTATATAAACAGCCGTCTCCAACAACCTTTTTACAATACCATATATGGTACATGCAATAAAATATTATTAAACCTGATTCATACCACTTGTGACTAGCCCAATATACTGTATATCTCAATGCCTTATGGAAAGTACGCCCTTTCAAAGAGAAAGTGGGCCAAATCTAAGCGTGTTCAAACTTGCTTTAACTACTTTGATTTTTAAAGAAATTTAGTTTCAAGACTAATATATAACTATTATTTAATTATTTTGACGAAATATGACCCTATCTATAGCTTTTATTGGCAACCAAGATATAAATCCCTAGGAGATTCTGGTTGTGAGACATACACTTTAAAAACTTTATTTCTCTTCAATACCTAAAACATATCAAAACTTTTTGTTTCTTCTCAAGAAATGCTATACGGTGGTAATACGTCGATGGTGTTTTATCTTTGCATGCGATAATGTAGCTACTAACATTTAATTTACAAACAAATAAAATAACCGAAATTCGAAATCACCCGTTTGAAGTTATATCTGTTACTTGAAAACCCTATTGTTATTTTAAATGGGCGCAGCCGTAACTTTTAATTATACATAGAAATCTAAATTAAAAAGCACCCGTCCGTAGGAATCGCTATATTAAAACTGAGCTCATCGTACTCATTGCATCTGTTTGTGTTTTTTTTTCAGTTAAAACCTTTAATTTGTTAACATGATTAAATTTAAATATTTTACTTCACACTTGCGACCAGTTTGTAATAAGTTATTCTGTTAAATGGTAATTAAAGCTTCACTTTGACGTAATCAGTTTCATTGCTATCCTAATAAAATTATATATTTCATATAGTTAATATATTTCATATACATATATATAGTGGATAGAAGGTTCGATACCAACGGTTGTAAGAACGGTCTTTGCTTTAATAGCTTACAATTGCTAATAAGGTTTATGAAGAGGAAATCATGAAACAAACTTTTGTTAAAGTCGTATAACTTATACATTAATATAATAATTGAAAACCCGCTTGTGTCAAGTGGAGATAAGATAATTCTTATCTTAAATAGTTGTCGCATTCAGTTGTCACACGTGAATAAATTGTTCGTAAGGTCAGTGTAACGATAGATAAAACATCGGAACCAATATAATACATATATTACTTTTTCAAATTGTTTAAATTAAGGAAAAATTCAACTATGAATCACTAAACAAATTAGCATAAAACGTTCAATGTTCTAACCTTATCTTATTAATTATTAAGAACCATATTTAAATACTTTAATATGAAATAGTGGCCATATTCCTGTTTAATATGTTTTCATTTCTGAATTTTCAAGTTTTTCAGCACCGATAATATTAGCTATAAATTGTTCTTAAAATGTGTGACCCATATTTATAGGCAAGATCACGATTTTATACGTTACTATAAGCATGTTTTAGTTAATAATACCCAAGTTTGTATGTACAGTGGCTGATAAGACATTCAATGGCCCTTTGGGACTAATAGTACTATTATCAGAGGTCAGTCATCAAATAAATATGCTGCGTTTAAACTACTCGGATGTACGGACGAAATACAACGTATTTCGTCTGTTATAAAATATGTTTATTTTCGTGTTCCATAAATAAAGTAATTAATTGTAACACAGCACGCGATATTTCTTGTAACCACGATTGTTATCTTATTAAAAAAGTGTTAATTCAATATTTACGTGTTGAAGCTTTCACAAGATTTAATTTTTGTTAAAATGACAATTCCATGAGAATTTTCATTTATTACTAAACGTAACCATTTTTCGTCGTCTTACATTCACCGCACCAAGTATCAGTTTTTTTAAATAACTTTCAAAAAACGACTGGTAATGAGATTTAATGAATTATAAATTACGAAGATATTCTCTCACTTTTCGTAGATAACGTTAAACTTGATCAGTTAACGGCTTTGACGGAAGTCGTAAAGCTTAAAGGCCGTGTAGGTCAAATTGACATCGATACTTATCATTACATAAACGTTCCGATTTTTCCCTCAATGAGATCGCTTTACTTTAACAGTAATTGTTATATCATTGTAGAAAATAAATCATTATTATTAATTATAGTTATTAAATCAATTATATGTCTGTGTGAAAGCGATTTCCGTCCATTAATATTGTTTAAGCAATTGTTTAGTTATAACGTAATGCTAACTCTCTCTTTGTAACTCTGTATCGTAATAAGAACAAAAAATTAATTCTAAAATCAAATTCAATTTTTATTAGGTGCTTTTCGGTTCGGATGGTATTCGTAATATATTTAATTAAATACATGATTTTTTAACGATTTAAATTACACTTCAATTAAAAATGTTGGATATCTGATCTCTACCAGATTATATTTTTTCAATTAAAATTTATTAAATATAGTAAAAATAATATTAAAATAATTTACTAGTAGATAAATATGAACAGGTTATCTATAACGATTTAACGTGGTTGCGACTAGATAATTTGGCTATAACAGAATGACACTGACACGATTTACGACCAAACGGAGTATTTTAAAACACCGTCCTTGATACTAGCAGAGATGACGCAAGACAATTTTATAGCTTTTAGATGTTTCCTCATGTTAGGGTTGATACTTTAAATATTTTGCGTACCCAAATTCTGTTGTACCATTTATATCTTTTTCACATAGGATCGTAACAGAGATCACAAGTGGCTGATGACCCCAATTCGATGTTGTTCCAAAATAGACAGGTCTGAGAAGGGTATCTTCTCTACAAAAAACTCATCTGGTTACTTATTTTATTTTATCGTATTTACTAGGACTAAGGTTTATTTTATTATATAAGTATTATTAACTCCATACTCGTATTACATTACATTTGAAAATGCAAAGGAATTACTCAAATATCTATTGCTGTTATTTTTTAGGTCTAAGCTTAGGGGAATAAGCTATTCCAATTCTTGTAAATCTATTTGCAATTCAATTGATTGTTTGTGCATATCCCGTAGTTGATGGTATAATAACTTTGTAACATTGTGTTGTCATAATAAACATCAAATGCAGATTGGACTTTAGTTTTATTATAGCAAAAGTTTTATTATAACTAAAATGATAGATTTGGGGTTTCCTCTTTTTCATACGTCGTAATATAAAAGTGAATTTAATAACTTACTTATTTGAATGCTTCAGAGACATACGAAGACAAATTTATCCGTGTAAATTTGTGATTAATAATCACATTGATGGCCGAGACCACACTTTTTTATACAGGCATAAAATTGGGGATGCAGGCCACATCATTAGAAGGTGCCCGTTATGCGTATTAAAACGCAGTATTTAATACTAAACCAAAGATAAACCTTAACAGTTCAAATCGGTTAAGCCATATTATTAGCCATATGCTATTAGCTATGCGCTCACCATCACACCAGTGTCAGGCATTATGTCTTAATTCATTAACGCATAGTTGAATTACGGCCTAGCTCCAGCCTTATAATATATATTAAGTTAATAATCATAATATACGAAACGGAATGGATATTTAACATTTTTACCTTGTGTGCAAATAAATTTGATTTTTTCTTCTTAATTTCACTTTGATAGTTCTTACGATTAAAGTAACAAGTTGGAAACAAGGAAAGGAAGTAATTTTGATATCATGAATCTACTCGTATATCCCAACATCTCTAATTATTTAAGTACAAAGCTGCACGATTTTAATAAAATCCTCTTAAGGGTTCATATCCATGTGTGTGCTTTGAGTATTTCTAATTCACTACAACTTATACAGCGACTGTAGAAAACTTTTAAGCGATTTTCTTACTATACGCCGGTGTTGGCTTATTACGTAAAGGAACAGTTTTAATATGTATATTTAACTTAAGATTGTGCCAGCTTAGTAATAGTTTTTATTAGGCGTTACCTAAGTAAGTACTGACCCTAAATTTGAACCAATTTTTTTTTATCTGCGTTAAATGTTGGAACGTGAACACTAATCAACCGAATAATTATTTACCTATAACGGTGTTTTAATTGAACAGCGATAATCAACGTAAACTTTGTAACTTTTGGATAGTATGATTCCTGTTAGGCTTATTTATGCGTATATTTTTTGTGGATTGATGTAAATTTACTTAAATGTTTAAATATGATAGGAAAATTACTTATTCGCAACTAGCAGATAAGCAATAAATTCGGTATATCTGCATAGTATAAACGAGCTGTTTACGTATTTAACAATATTGTAAAAATATATAATTATATTACAATACGCCACGTGCCTATAGGCGGCGACTTATGAATAAAAAAACAAAACTAAATAATCTGATAAACAGAATAATCAATTTGCTTGTTTATCAAGTTTTCTGACAATTCAGTCATAAAGAAAACCATCAAATAAAATATAATTTTCATAAACAGGCTTTTTTGACGCAATTGTATTTTTAAATTTAGTGTGATTTATGAATGATTAAACATAATAATTGTTTATTTCGTATTTCCCATGTTACCTGGAAAAGATCGCTATAAACCTTTTGTATACAATTAATGAGTTTTATTATTAGTTAATTTAGGTTACCAATCATTATAAATATGTATTTTAACGGTGCAGCTGCGAAATTGAAATGCCCGTCAAGTTAACAATAGAGCTTGTGACATTTTTAGCTTCTTATTGGACCTTAATATTTAACTAAATCGGTTAAGTATCCATTAAATGTTGACAACTTTGAGTACGGCTTTTAATGTTCTGTTTTCGTAAGACATAATTATATCACCTTTTGTTACTTTTTTCGCAGACACGAATGACTTTATATGTGGTTAGCTTTTATGTGTATTAATGTATACTCTTTCTGTTACAGGTACATTACTATTTCCTGAAATATGTACTGCATGTATGTATGCTTTTAACCTATACTCGTATATGCCATATATGTCATAATCGCTAAATAGCCTATACTAATATACGATATTAAATCAATGAAATATATACTATATTACGAATTGTGTTTAATATGTCGAATTTTCATCTTGTAAGCGAGAGACGTTCGGAAATCCTCTCTCTGTCGATTCTGTGATGATTTCAATGCAGGGTTGAATAAAAATGATTTTTGACACATGTATTTATTTTGACGCCCTAGATATTGTATGTTTTACGATATCACATTTTTAATTTCCCCAAAATTTACTATTATTTTTTTCTCCTATTGATACTGAAAAAATCTCATGTTAAGGGCTCAAACTTCTGTGCGTTCTTTAAGCGAACGCGAAGCTCGAAATACTTACAATTTATTAAATATTCGTTTAAAACTATACTGCGTTCGCGCATTTCTTAATTTAAATGTGCTGACAAAAATACGACAAACTATTAATAACTATACGATAAACTTAAACCGATTTATAGCGAATATCCTGTGAACAGGGATTTTTATTTTCGCGTTAAATGTTTTCCGCGTTGCTATAAGACACTGAAGTATCTGCACTGACGATTAAAAATTGACGCGTAAAATAACTATGAGATTTGATACAAATTTATTTAGTAAAAAACCGCTGTCTAAATGTTACTACCTATTGAATGTTTTATACAGATATAGGAGGTCTCCTGTTCTAGATTTTTATTTTAGTATCAACCCTACAGTGAATGCTCGATTGTCAGACGTTTTTGTTGAGCACAATGAGAAATAAAAACTCATCTCGCTTTGTTCAAAGCTCTGACTCAGACAAACCCCTTGTTTACTCATTACTGTAATAGACACGTCTCAAATCACAATATTACCACGCTTTGAACTATCGAAATTCATTAGGTTGATGTGATATTATCCACGATAGTTGGTTTGGTTTAGTACTGTATAAGGCTTTGTAGATGTATTATACGTAAATAGTTAAACTTGAATAATTATTTATAGTGAATTAAGATTATTAGGATCAGTGTGTAATATTACTTAAATATCTCAAGATATGTTAAACAAATACAAAATACTAAAATCTCGTCCTCAAAAAATATCTCCTTAATTCAATTAATTACTAAAAGATTTATTATAAATGAAATTTTTACTTACGAATTGATTCCGGTTAAACCGTTAAACCGGTTCCCATAAAATCATGCCCGATATGAAACCCGTAGGGCGGTGATTTGTCGAGCTTCCGCAATTACTAGTCTAAGATCCGGACAATGGTTTGTACGCTCCTTTAGTTAACTTTCGGCAGTTAACTAAAGCGTTAAATTGTTTGGTTTAATCAATATTTTTTTCTTTGCATCAACTTGCTAATAAAGTAAAAAAAAATCGCATTTAAGTCTTCTGAGGAAGTATTTATTATGTACACATTGAATGCCGTACATAATGCTTTGGATAGATTATGTGCCAGTGATTCGGAGCTTTGATTCTACGAATATGCAAAAAATAATCTGACTATTTAATGCTCGCTTTAAAATTTCATATATTTGGTATCTACCCACATTACGATAACAATTTAAAACAATTTAGAACTAGTAATTTTCAGACAAAATAACATGTTGATAACTGCTTGTGTTGGTTGTTGAGTAATATACTAAGTTGGGATTTAATGATTATGAAAGAAGCTGTAGACATACAGGTTTGCCTAAATTAATCACATGATATGGTGACCACTATGCGACATTTAAACGTATTATTTTATTCATAATTCAAAATAGTGTCCAGATCTTGTGCTGTACAGTTTGCAAGTAACTATAATCCTTTCAAACATCAATTTCTCAGAGCTGAAACTCCGATTTTACTCCAATAATCTTTGATTTTTCTTAGCGTTCAAGATTCTTCGTGGTTCTTGTTAAAATGTGAAGAGAAACGCGCAGTTATTTGAAAAATGAGCGTTAAGTCTCTTTAGTTTTAAAAGAAATTGGACAAAATATACATCGATCTTAAATTAAATCTCTTATATTTCAATTTTTTAACGTTAAAGCTAGTTAACATTTTTATATTATTCAACTTTAAAATAACTATGTTTACGTAACAGATATTACTATGACATATTATTTTTTTGTAGTTTATTTAATTAAACTCTAAAGTACCAATTTTCTGTTATATTTATGTATTATATAAGATTGATCCGATTCTGATAACCCGATTATTACAATAAGCTATTGCATTATTCACGAGGAATATACATATGTACAGGATGTATGCGATACATGCTTGACATATTTTATTATTTGTATCCTTCATATGAAGCTTCCTAGTTTCTTTGTCATGTAAAATTCGATTCGTTGCATTAAATTAGTTGTTGAGACATCGTTGTTAAAGGGTTTACCACCGTGAAATTTCGTGAACTCGAAAGTTCTCTCGACAATCTCAATTAAACAAGACAAATCACTAATTATTATAAATAATTACGCAAATAGTTCAAATAAGTTGAATTTTAATAAATAACTCTTTTTTCTTATTTCATAAAAGAGAAATTATCCAGACACAATTATATCAATATACCTATACTAAATGTATTATATAAATAAATTAAATTAAAAAGGTCTATGTGGGCTTGTGAGTATTCTACTCATATATGTTACATCTTAATTTCATACATATATTTAAGTATATTGTGTAAGAGCAAGGAAACATTTTAGATTTATTTATTATCAAACCCGAATTTATTGTGTTTACAAGAAGAATTGCTTAAAAAAATATTCACAAATAACATATAAACAATTTTTATTGTTTGACTACTTCTATAATAGAATGAATGTCTTTACCACTTTAGCCACTTAGGCTTAATTACTATACTCAATGATATTCTTTTGAGTGCTATGTATTATATTAGAACGTCTTTAAAATTTGAATATTTATTACGTTTTTAAAAATTCAAAGCTTTAACTAATAAGTAAGAAAGGGTAGACGATTGAGTATGTTTTAAATTTGATTCCTCATGTAACAGATAACGCTGACCTTAACCGCGCCAAGTGTTATCAGTATTCAAAGATAAGAATACGTAGTAAAGTTATCACCGTCTGTACGAAATCGTTCTAAAACCTTTCAAGTACCTTTCGCCAGGCTGTGGCTTTTTTTTCAAACATTATAATTAATTTGTATTAAATACAATGCATTAATCGTGACTATATTATAAATAATAATTCGCATATATAAACATAACAAATAAAGAATTAAATATATTTTATTGGAGTGGAATAATGCCTGTAGTATTTAATAATTTATTTAGAATTTAGTATCCAATAGAATAAATACTAATAATAACACTTGCACCAGTCCAAATGGATTATAGGTATTCTATTTATTTTGTGGGTTGCTTGGCAGAGATCGCTTATAAGCGATAAGACCGCCCGTTGCTCTTATATTAACTAACATCTATAAACATTATTTAATACAAAATGTAAATAAATAATACAGTTGCAACACACATACGACATAATAAATAAAGATATGATAAATAATGTATTATTAATTCCACAAACTTCATAAAAACGTTGGAAGCCACACTCGGATATCTGAGTTAATGGTCTTGGTAGTTATAGAGCATAGTGTGTTTGTTTTGTGTTCCAAAACCTTAAAATCGGCACAGAACTGGAATTTGTAACAATATCCTCGGTTGTTTTATGGGATTTCCCCACAGAATACCCAATATTCCATTGATAAACAAAACAATATGAAAAACGAAAGTTGGGAATACCAATTGTCGGGCGTTGGGAACGCTGCGAAACTTTGATATTTTAGCTTTTGTTCGGCAAAAACTGCAATTCCGTAATTACTATTTAGTGTAGATCGTTTTTATAAAATTATTTTATGATTTTCACCGAAACTGTTTAGTGAGACAAAATTTTATTTTAAATCATCTGTTTATTCAGAATCCAGATGATGAAAACACTAGAAACTCTATAATTGATTTTAACATTTTATTACTGGAGTATAGAATAATATTTAATGGTATTTGCGCTTTGCGTTTCAAATCAATTAAATTTTTGCGATCATGACTTATAAGTAACGGTTGGTTCATTTATTACATTTCACGTAACAAATAAGTTAAGTTAAAAACCAACGGTCTGTTTAACATGGCTCTAGTCTTTTTATAAAAACCCAAAAGAAGCTAATCACAACTGTCATGTTGACAACCTTTTGTCCACTCAGGCGCCTCGGCCCTTCAAGGCAAAATACGTTATTAAACGCTACCGTTACCTTAACGTATACATTTGTCCCTTTTTGACGCCGACATTACGTATACAAAAGAGAAGGAAAGGTATATATTTCGTAATCAATGTGAGACAGGATGCTCGAACGCAGCTGGCTGGAACCTTTTGTGTTTTTTTTTTTTTTTAGAAAAAGTTTTGGTTCGCGGTTTCGTACATGCATCGTTTCCGTAATAGGGAACGGAAAATGTTAATGAGTGTATTAAATTACTGTAATTTATCGGAATTAAGGTTTGTACGTAATTAATCACTAGGCCATTGTGCCGTTGGTAATTGGTAATTAAACAAGTATGAAAAGTATTATTATACCCGTTTTGAAGACAAAATGTTACGTTTATAAAACTTATTATATAGTATTCTAGCTGTTACCAGCGGTATTACCTTCGTCAATATAATACCAACGGGTATATACCAGTTGCTCCCATTCCTGACTATTATTTTATTGAGAAGTTATTTTAAGAGATATGCGTCTTTGACAGCAATAATGTTTTATAAGCAAAGTTGAATCTCAAGACTCCTACCGTGACAAGATGGTTGTTCTAAAGTTGAGAAATAATGATACATTAGTAATTTAATACATAACAAAACATAGACCGATTCAATATAACAGGTATTATTTAATTATAAATGAATTGATTATATAATAGATAAATGATTGATAAATTTATTCTTTAGACGATTAAAATGACTTTTATTATATAAGATCTATTACCATTCAATATCGTTAAAGCCGATTTATTGTCTATTTCAGTTTCAGGTAGTTGTATTTTCAATTATATAGAAATAATGAGGGTAGTTAAAAACAACACTATTCGTTAAAACATCCATGCCCCACTAAGGATCTGTCTAGTAGTATCACACTAATTTATTTTTCCATGCCATTCATATATCGCTAAAAACATTCAGTACAGTGACAGATAACAGATTCCAAATGTAACTTTATTATTACAGCTTATAAACTGCTTTTAAAATTTTCCTAAAGGCCCACAAAAGACCCTTTTTTACTACTTAAAAACAACGACTTGTTTGTAATACCGTACCGTAATTACACCTTAAAGCAACAAACACTATGTATTTAATGTTATTCCAACAATGAACACACAGTTATTAAAATTTAATTAACTCAATTTACCATTCCTCCTCTCCTTATCGAGATATTAATATACGTAATGAGTAAAACGCTAAGTAACAAATCCTCTGAACAGTTTCTAAATTTTTTATACGTTAATACGTACGTAATTATAATATTTTCAGGCATCGGCTATACCCTCTAAAATGTCATAAACGATACGAAAGCGATATATATTTCCATGCAAACCTTATAATCTATATAAACTGACAAGACGTTTTTAAGACGGCACAACCGATCGTCTCCAACTATTCTCAGATCTGAATATAATATTGTCTCATATGTCTTTTTAAATTTGATTAACAGTTAGGTAAATATCAGAGCTCTAAAGATTATTAAAAGTCTTATGTGGCGCACTATTTATATGTGGAACCGATTGAAATAGTGCTAATTGAATAGTGAAATAGTTTAAGAAGAGAGTGTTACTTTTATTTTAATAGGCCGTCAGCCTTCGTTTTGCAGAGTATTGTTTCATAGTACATTGTTACGGTTCAGGCTGTATTGGCCAATAACACTACTTTAAATACCAACAAAGTGTGAAGGTATTTTATCTTGTCAAGCAACTCAAAAGTTATGATACCAATTGCCCTTAATCGTCTGTTGGCACTTAAAACTTTTGATTAAGCAACATTAAATTAAATACTGTATATCTGATTTACACGGTATTAAGATTAACTGAAGTCTTGCGAAATAATTGCTCCTAGCTTAAAGCTGTTTAATATATCACAAATTATTAATCATATGAGTCGCATTAATATTATATTGAACTATTCAAACATATAAATCCAGCACCAAGGTTTTGTCAATACAGCGTTTAACCAAATTTCAAATCTATAATATAAGAATAGGGCAGTCTGAAGGACAGGTTATCAGAGATAAGGACACCCGAGTTAATTTTGAGACATGCCTCGCATACGAATATTATAATATTATTTGTTTATATAAATAACTGATCGTGAGGCTAAGATTTCCTGCAATGTTTAATTACACTTAATTGCAAAGACAAACAATATTAACTAATATATATAACTATTGTTGTTTAGATTGATAAATGTAATGTATAAATAAGATTTTTAGTTGCTATTCTTTCAATACAAACGTAAAATATAACTCTGAAATTGAACATTAGGTGTCGATATACGTCATAATACGCCAAATACGTTTCTGGGGAGTTTCTTATATTTCATTATATTAACTTTATAATGTATAAGTATATTCAGCTAATAACGTTGTCAATTTATGTCTTATCATAAGTATTTTTGTATGTGATTACGCACTTAGTCATTATTTTAGTACTTGAATCTAACAAATAATTATCAATTAAATATCAAATTTATATATATCAATTACAAATAAATGTTAAAGAAGAAGCTATGTTCCGAATCTATAGCAGACTACATTTATTTATATAATTTGGCGTTTTTTAAAAAACATTAAGTTCAGATTGGTATTTAAATATTAATATTATGAATAAATATCTCATATCAATATATTTTGACATTTCTCTGTGTGATGTAACATTTCACGCAGCATTCAATCGTATCAATGCGCAAGCGTTGAGCTTTTGGTGCTCATAAATAATAGTAAACTTCATAACAAACTGGAACGTCTAAAACACTTGAATAAAATGTTACCCACCACCTATACAAACTTAATAATTAATATACATCTACCCACAGACACAAAACAAACCTTTCTTAATTTGTTACAGGAAACGGATATTACTTCTTCCAATTAGGCTTTCATTTGTCAATCTAAATAGGGCGAAATCTGCCCAACGTAATATGATACGATGATTTTAATATACATAAATTAAAAAAAATAGTTATAGGTACTTTAGAATCCAACATTAACTTTTTGGGACCAGCCGCCTTAAACGTTTCCGATGGAAATATGGTGTCTAGAATGCGGTGTTGCAATGTTAAAATGCTCGGTAACACACGGCGAACGATTAGCGTTTTCATTTCGCTCATGAAGGACACACAGCGTCTTATCTAAGGGTGCAAGTGTGCATTGGTAACTTGTATTGCATTTGCAAAACGAGCTTACGTTCACACGGTTAGGCGCGCCAAATGAGAAAGTCTATCGAGCGTTTATTGCGTAGTTCGAAGCTCCCGTCCCGCAGGTGTCCCCCCCCCTCCCCGCTACGCAGCTTTCTTTACGCCCGCCAGTCGACTTCAAACCACGGTGGCAATCGGTTGTTGCGCATGTTATAAAAAGCGCCGCCAAGCGTAAACACGACCGCGCTTCCGCGAAATAACCTAAATTAAACACCGGTTCATGTGTATATAGTGGATTTGCTGTGTTTTATAATAAGTGTCCAAGGATTGCTAATATGAATGGATCTTAACAGTACTATTGCGTTTTACGGTTAGTTCAGCTATACATTCAGTTTTCGCTCCCATTTCAATCCTAAATTATTTAGCAAAATGTATTTCATGTAGCAATGATGAAAGGTTTTTGTAAAAAGAAATCCTTATCCATATAAATCATTAAAATATTTCATTAGCGGCACCTCTTAGTAACGCGCCGGCCGGCTTTTGATTTAACAAATAAGTGACGTAAATGGAGACAACTCGCGGGTATCATATTACCATTTAACATATTCTCCAAATGTCAAAAATATATTAAGATATATATTTCGGCATCTTCTATTGATATTTGTAATCTATAAAATTTGAAACTAGAACTAGGAACTAGTTTAATTAAAAATCATTTATAGTCGATAAATAATTATGTATGAAGTGAGCAAATAAGTTCACCATAATTTGGTATTTAACGACTTTTTAATAGAATTATTAATGTAATTTTCAACCGTGCGCTGAAAGAGTTTGGATAACAGACTCGTCATTGTTTGTGTTGAAATATAGAGTATTATAATACCAAATTGGCAGGCAATTTCATGTGGACCAAATACTTATAGATTTGGAACATAATCAATTTATGCCATCTCCACGGTACCTATTGCCCTAGATTAAGACTTAAGGCGCGTATGAAGTTTTAAAATAGCTGTCCTTTGGTTATTTATTTAAATTTAATGAAACATTGTATGACCCTTTCTAACTATTATAATTTTATTATCACCAATTTTACTACCCAAGTTATTAGTTTGTTTTCAATAATAACGAACTCACTTAAATAGGACATTAGCGTTTGGCATTCATATGCAATTATTTAAGAGTGATTTATTCAGTTTGACTAAATATTTCATATCTATATCATTTCAGAACTCACTCTCTCATATTTCGTTAAAGGGCCAAAAGAAGAGATGAAGAAAATATGTAATAACTTATTCGAAATTTTCCATTCTCTAAAAATATGATAAACAAGATGTCTATAATCATTTGAATACCTACTTATTAGTTCAGACGCGAAGTGAAAGGTGTGCTTTCACCAGCCCTCTGGCCCTATTGCTGGCAAAATTTCACAGATACGAATATCAGTTACACAGATTATAGATGTACCCATAGATTATGTTGTTATTATATATTTGTATGTTATTTTCTGTTAATTATACGTTCGCTTGTGAATATTGCATACTAAAGCTATATAATCTAATATATAAAATTCTCGTGTCACAATGTTTGTTGCTTTACTCCTCCAAAACGGTTTGACCGATTTTCCTGAAATTTTGTGGCCATATAGATTATGACTGAGAATCGGCCAACATCTATTTTTAGAGACATTTTTTTTGGTAATACGATGTTTGTCGGGATCAGCTAGTATACTACTATACTATAAAATATATAAAGTATACTATACTAGCTAGTATACTTTTTATTTAGCTAACATGTTCATCAAACAAAAGTTCGAACATGTATCGAATCTAGGAGCATTCGTCCAGCAGTTTTCGGCCAATACTATCTTAATTCCCGGGTCCCATTAAGCATAAAAGTTGTTTAGTACATACGCAAGTAATATAACGCAGACAAAATAAAAGTCACGTTTCGCGGCGTGTAGTTTAATTCTATACATTATATTAACGAGAACACATAACGGAAAACATGATTAGAAAGCATTAGGAAGGAATAAATCAAAAGTATCAAAGATGAACAATAGAATCGTGGTGACCGACATACAATGGAGAACAAAAAAAAACTACATATATCTAACGGAAGTACTAATTTATTTTAGAACTTTAATACACCTCGCTGTAAAATAGTGATTGTGATCCTTTGGTGGTAAATAATATATGAAATACAAAAGTAATTTGTCAATTAGAAGCTAGTTCAAGGGCACGATCAAACTCCTACCGGCATGGGAACAATTAAGTAGTTAAACCAATGTCACTATAACGAACCCTTAGTTGCAAACTCAAACTGTAAATAGTCTGTGCTGTGTTCACCCAAAATCACCCATTTGTAACCTTAAACGCATTTTTTAGATAAAATGTTAATTTTTGTGTAAGTCTGGATGATAAATGGATTTTAAATTTGTTATGTACGTTATATATCATTAAGCAAACAAATTCAAATATTTTAGTTACAATTACTTGAGCTTCTTAAGTGGCTTTACGCAAGCTTTACTTATGTAAGATCTAGTTATATACGACTCTTGCGCAACATGCATTCGATGCACAAAATCACGAAAATGAAAGTACGTACATAGGTGTCGGTTAACATATACTTAATAAGTATTTATGTTTTACAGTTTAATTAATAAATGTATATTCAGGTTTTAAACTTAAAAAACGGTAAAACAATTTAAATATGCAAGCAAGGAAAGTGTTATCACATTATCAGTTGATACGGTAATCGGTGGTGATAATTTAAATCTATGATAAAACTCTCACCGGCTTATAAAAAACAAGTTTAACCATCTATAACAATGTTTTATTTAAAAAAATATTATTGTATAAAACAAATTAAATATATTTGCAAGTGTTTAAAAGGCAGCCCTTGTGATGCTCAGATAGAAAATGTAATCAGAACTCATAAAAAGCGTTAAACTCAAACTTCGTATTATTTCTACTGGCGTCATGCGTGACCTTAAGATATAGTTACGCGCTCCCAGGCTCTAGGACTAACTGTTTAATACAAGTTATGTTATTATGTTAAAAAAAAAACTATTTAAGTTTTATTATGCAACGTATCAACACTAATAAAACAATATACTGCATTGAAAATCGGCGTGTATTTCTGGGCTCCCGCCAAGTGCCATTGCCAAAAGAGTTCTAACTATGACAGTAAGCGTAAATTAACAAACATAACAAGCATACAATTCTATAAGACTACTTACATTTAAAAAATACTTTCGCTATTTTCTGGTATTGGGACCCTTTGCAACGTTGCTAAATATTTAGACGATTTAAAAGCGGTATTAGCCTAGCTGGTTTAACGATTCTCCACCTATTAGAGCCTCGAATATCATCTAACTTTTTCTATGCAAGCAAACATGAACTTGTATATAAACCAAGTTGTGTCTCTTTGTTTATTTCAAAAAAAATCTGTCAAAGGAAGAACAACATGCTGAATATTTATATTATCCCAGTGCGAGTACCAAATCGTAATTTAAATATTGCCGGCCTAATAGTTAATATTTTAAAATTCGAACATAAAGTTATTTTAATGACAGGTATGTTTTTGACTTGAATATCGATCATTACGAATTAGTGAAGCAGGTAAAGAGGGGCGCGGGGCGGGGATCTTCCGCCAGCTGTCGTGCCAGCTGTCGCTACCCTGCGTCAACGCACGTGCGCCTACCTATTATTTGGGCCATTTTTTTATGATACGGAAGACCCTAAGAACCCTTCGTTAGAAGGAACTGAACATCTTTTCTATTGTCCAAAAATTTCATACTAACTGCGAGCGAGTGTTCAAACACAACAACAGAATCCTCCGGTTTATTTGGTGTTATTTTGTTGAATACAAATAAGAAGTTATTGTATATGATACAATACATAAACAATAGAACAGGCTTTTGCGTATATATGATACAAAAATATGTGTTTCAGCACAAAAATAAATGATAATAAGGTTAAAAAGTAGACTTTTCTATAATAACGTATTATTAAATAACTCATTTAAAATATGTAATAATGTAAACAGTTTTTGATTCGTTTTGACATGAGTGTGCACATGACGTTTGTTTGTGCCGATTCAAGGCCGCTTGCATATTGCGACGTTAGTTCGCAACTCAGAAAAATGTGTACACGTAATTACAATTAGAACGATAACATTTTTAAAATTGGTTGTACCATTCGCAGAAACTTGTCACTATTATTATTAATTCAATTCTCTTTTATAAATTTCATGTTAATGTAATAATTGGTTAGCTATAGAACATTCAAGACAATCTTGATTCATATTATTAGGATACTATAAGGTTCCATGTTCCAACTAAAGGACGCGTTATTAAGCATATCTCATAAATATTATGAATTTCTAAGTACAGATAATGGTTGAAGCATAAAAGCGATATAAATCACTTTGAATGAAATGTGAAGACGTAGGAAATATGTCGGTTGTCACTTATATGTAATCCGTTTGACAAATGCTTCATGAAGTCGACTTTCTATTCTGTATGTAATATAATTAATGATCGAAAACATTTGTATTTTATTTTTAAAATTAACTAACATATTGTGTGCATATTTTTTTGTTTATATAATCTGTTTTCAAGACAGATCAACCCGCGTACTATAGTTGGGGCACACAAAGTATTATTTGTATGAATAATATTAGTGAATAGCTTACTTGAAAATCAAATAACACTCCGCATTGCAGTTCGCTGACATCAAGCTTTTCCAATTTCATTGGAACTTTACATAATATATGGATGATCTATTTATAAAATACAATTCAGTTTGTATATCATTTTGTTTAAGGACAACGAAAACATAAAATACCTACAAGCTATTATTCTATTGCCGACGTTACATAATAATAAATATCTAAACTGATCGTAGTTTCTCAAGTTTTGAACATGCAAATTTATAGCCAATTAACTAACAATGAATATTATAATTTTATTAAAGATTGCCCAAATATATTCTACTTTCAAAATATGGCCACGGGTCTCAATATTCTATACAAAAATCAGTTCTTTCCGCAATAATTCGATTTTATGTATACTACGTGCAAATCCTATAGACCCACTACGTGTCGTAGCAGTAACGATTGGTATATGTGGAGCGAGCGTTTCGGGTGACTTAAAAGAAAATTAGGCTTCAATTCATTGTGACGTTTCTTTTTTAGGTAACCGACTAAATACTTAGTGCCTTTATAGTGTATAGACCGGAACAGTGCATAAATATGCTGTGATATCTCCTGTGATGTGTGTATTTGGATATTTTTCTATGTGATTTACCAAGTACAAACCGAGTACAAAAAAAACGGATAATTTTTATTTACAATGAAGGAATGTAAGTTGTGCAACGTTAACGGATGGTGTGAAAGTCGGACCACTGACTTTTCTATTAGCTCCCTCATGAGGCCGGCTGCCCAGCATCACAGCCAGGATCCGCCTGATGCTGTACTGCTATCAACATACCTGTTGAAACTAGGTGATTATCCATTATATCCGCTTCACGATTACCACTACAACGTCGGTGAGTATCGTGCACTAAAGTAGTTTTTGCACCTAACAACAACTAATAGTAGAAATAGTTTTGCATTAGTTAACATACTCAATGCATGCATTTTTTGCACGGAATGGTGTAATGGTATAATGCGTTGATAAAATATAACAGTGATAGCTTGAAGGGAGACGAGACTATTTTCATTCAATACATTTTGACTTAAGCAAGACTTGACCCTTGAAACGCGAAAGAATAGAATAAGGATTTTTGTTTTTATTATTTAATAGTTTAATTAGAATTTGGTTTAGATATCGTTGATTCGACGGTTGACTTATTTATACGAAATTTTACGTAGATTTGTTAGCTCTGTGTATATGCTGCACATTTATTTAAAATATATAATTTGTATTCCCGGGTTCATCAATGTCTAACATACGTATATAGAAATTACCAAACTAGCGGTCTTGTAAAGGTATATACTAAATGTGCAGCATATCAATGTTGCTTATGAGACATGGGAGGACGTAAGGACAATATTATTCAATAGCTATGAATAGTAAATCTCAATGTGTATACGTTGCCGGTGATGATTGATCAATAGCTAAGTACATCTCCAAGGCACATATTAATTTAACTGTAACAATAAGCCTCGATTGCTACTAAGTCCCACCAATAAATTAAATACGCAAAATACTATGACTATCCTAATATACGTACAGTTAATTAATACTTCGAATGTCGCCATTTTAATTGTCTCTGCCCTCTAAACGTCTACTGTCTATTCTTCATGTTATCTCGGTTAAAATTTATATTATCATACTCTCATTCCTATGGCTTGCTTGTTACTTGTACGTTATTGACAAAGCTTCTACGGTGATGGAAAATATCTTAATAAAAACTACTTTTCTTTAATCGATGTATTAAAATGATCACCGTATTGCGAAATGTACTATATAAAATTTACTATACATTATATAAAGTTTGTTTAAATAAAGTTTAAAGGATTTAGAAAATAAGCGTTAAAATTGACCATGTGTTTGTTATAAAAAAATAATGTTTTCGTATCTACGTCAGCAGTTTACGTAAGAAATAACGTGTGTCATTGTTTCCATTAACGTCACAACGTGTTAATGGTTATAGAAAATTGTTAGATTATTCCAATGTAAATTGTTGCATTTATCTTAATCTATTTTAGTTGGATGATCTTAATCGTGGTTCACAACAAAACGTAAATATTCGTAGTTATAGTAGTATATAGTCTATAAATGTATAGTCTTTATCTTACTACAATTATAAGAAAACCTATAATGTCAATTCCTTTCCGACTAGAACAAGGTCTATTATATTAAAAATTAATTACTTAGCTTTTATATAGTTTGAGCATAAGATAATTCGACCTCGTTGATACATCCGCAAGTCGTTCCGGACATTCTCAACTTCCATTCTAATCTTATATGCCATTGCCGTTAATTACGCCAAATATTACTTCAATGCCAGCTTATTTTACAGACACCTACAAAGCCTTAATTTAACCTTCAAATAAATCTCTAAGAATACAGAGCACAAAAGATTTTTGTTAAGCCGTTGTAATTAGACTCAAACTAGATAGAGAAATCTTTTAAAATACAGACAAAAGAAACGCGAGCTTCATAGTTGAGATAAACATCTTTAAAAGACCGGCAACGCACTCACGAGCCCCCTGGCTGTGGCAGTGGCACGTTTGCCCCCTTTTCTATCAAAACCTCTTTACTGCAATAAAAGGACATTTGAGATTACAGTCGTTCTTAGATGAACATTTTTTTCTAACAATTGTTTTTATGATCTACTTCTATGGATTAGGCGTTGAATGACAAACAATTGTACATATGCATTTCTCCGGCAAGGGTGAAATATATATAATTACTTCTTTGACGAAATTAATTTATTGCTGTAATATTCGAAAAAATATACCAACATTAATAATGTTTTTAAAGGTTAAATAAAAAAAAATCTATTATTTTTAATTTAACCTAGCTTTATATTACTTGCAACCGCACTCCGAGTCCTTAAGACTCATGATTTTATTAAAGCATCCGAATTGAAAGTTAAAAAAATATCTACTTTTACATTTCTATTCGCCGGACATTA
Organism: Leptophobia aripa; assembly: GCA_951799465.1. NCBI lineage: Eukaryota > Metazoa > Arthropoda > Insecta > Lepidoptera > Pieridae > Leptophobia > Leptophobia aripa. Next base: position 5,856,196 of record OX637267.1, on the reverse strand, counting down.
TTATAAGTAGCACTTTTATTAATTAACTAGCTAACCCGGCAAACATACCGGAGTGGGTTGCAAGATAAGTATAAGTAAAAGCCCATTATCTATTCTTAGATAAAGACAAATTTACCTTTAGGACGTCACACAATATCATGTATGGCTCAAGAAGTTTGTAATTTATAACTTTTTTTTTAAAGTAGTCTATTATATTTCCTATAAATAACTTAGCATTTTGGATATTAAATAATCGTTTTCATTTCACATAGCATATCGATCGCGATGAAATATTTTTGAAACTTATACAAAGTACATGAGCAATTAATTATTATTATTTTGTGGTTTATCTGAAAGGTTACAGAAACTTAATATGCACTATAGAATAAAAACAATGACGTCATCTCGAATGAGTCAGGAAATCCTATCCCCAGTGTAACAGGAAAATGAAAATGGAAAACCGTTTTCATTTAGAATAAACTTTGAGATGGAGTGGATAATCGGATCCCTTAAATAGCAATTTTAACTGGTAACAAGATCGCTCGATACGCAGGTGTTGATAATAAGACGGAATTTAGTTTGAAATCGAATCTGTTATTAATTAAACAATTTTTTTTTCTGCATAATATAAAATCGTCAACCTCATCTTTCTACTGTTTTAGATTTTGCAATTTTGAAACTTTTATTTTTTTCTAACCATAATATGTTAATTAATAAGTAATAAGTTCTATGGGCGTTATCCATTATTATATTACATATTATTTATTGTGTGGGTTGTCTGGAAGAGATCGTTTATTAGCGATAAGGAAGCCCGTTACTCTATGTACTAACATCTATTAACGTCATTTACTTCTACTATTTAAGTGCAATAAAATGTAAATAAATAAATATTCACCTATTCTTCATAAAGAGCTTTGAGTGATTGTTTTTTGATATTAAACGCGTTAACAGCAAATAAGCTATTATTTTGATAACAATACAATTTTGAAAAGATTTCCTAATATTAGTAGTCCTATATTGTCTAATAAGTAGTATAATTGTGTTTAATAATAGTATAATTGTAATCGCGCATATATTGGCGTGCGTAAAATATTTTACAATTCACCAAAACAACATTGTTCTTAATAATGTCAGTCTTTCAAGGCTTACGGACTGTCCCATCATCTAATATTTTATTGGTACGAAAGCCTGATGATTTTAATTTCCGCCTTCATTGGCTTATATAAATAGTCATGAGTAATATCACGGTTTACAGAAAATTCTGTCGTATAGTTATACTTTCAAATGTAATTTATAATCTGTGAATAATGACTTAACTTACCAGGACCGCAGGTTGTTATGGCCCGGTATAAACGGGCAGCTCGGCAAAACGACAGCGCATTTTGTTTCACTGTAATTCGTCCAACGGAAATACGCAACGTGTCTGTGATTGGCCTAGAATCACTTTTTTGTGAATTCTATTTTTAAACTCTGGTTTTAAGTCATTTCTCCGCCCATACCCATAACTTTAGAGCGTGTTCACGATAGGTACGTAATCGACAGATTCTGAATCGATAAATTTCAGATGGGTGACGTAAAAACAAATTATTATGGGTAAATAAGGGTTTGTGTCCTAATACCTCCTAACATTCTTTAATACGTTAAGTCCTATAATAAAGCTTTTGCTTCAATTAAATCTAGAAACAACCTAGTAACCATAGCGGTATACTCGTATGGTTGCAGGATTTTAAATGTATGACGTAATTTTAATACAAAAACCTTGGACCGCTGCAGTTAAACATTTTCACATCTAAATCGTTCATATACGTAAATCGCGTGTATTAATTGTATAATTTAATTAACGTTTAGTTAATAAATTTTAGTTAGCTGTTAACACCGGAAGACCAGGGGAACGGGAATGAGGCGACACTATAGAAACACTTACATCGACACGCTCATTCTCCCGTTGTAATTCTGTTAAATATTCTTACACAGTTCTTATCTTAGATTTACTTTCTTGTTCTATTTTGGCTTTGTTTTTTTTGCTGTACAAGGCTTACATTATATATGACTTGGATACACTGAAACTGCTTGACAAAATAAAATCACTGAAATAGGCATAATTGGCTCCATATTCTTAAAACAATTACAGGACTAGAATTGTTTGAAATTCAAGTGCTCATACACCTCCCTAAAAGGTTTCGATCGTTCTATTTTCAAAACTTAAAACAATGTTTAGTGAAGCGAGCCCTTTCTATGACTCCCCTATTACGTTCCTATAATTCGTATAATTCATATAAGCGTTAATTTAAGTTAAACAATCAAATTATGTTTAATGTTATAATTACAATCGCCATTTCAATTGAATACACCACAAAATTACGATTGAAATATTGTATTTCCATAAAGCCTTTTTAAATGCTTAATAACTCGTATAGCGTTAGTACAAAGCCGGCATTTAATAGGAATTGTATTAAAACTATATTTCCAATAGTAAATAGCCAATGTAAATAGTGTATAAATAATAACATACTTCGCACACGGTTGGTTAGCCAATAGATAAGCTATAAATCGCTTGCTTTAATGGTGCTTACACATTAAATATTATAAAAACCAGTCAACATATATGCTAATCCCACAATTGTTGACCCTGCCGGGAAAAGAACCAGGTACGATCTGATAGGCAGTCCGGTATGGTGTCCATTGTACCGTTTTATTTGAAATATCGATGGCAACACTACGTAATAAAAGTAATTGATTGCTTTAATAAATTAAAAATGCAACATTCATTGGCATTTAAATATCGATCTGAGTTACCCCTACCAGTGAAGCATTCATACATTTAAAAAAACATGCTATATAGATCGTATTCAGATATAAGTTTTATGCAAAAGTAGATGTTACTAAAATCTGACATTACAACGATCTGGGATTACAAACGTGACATAGGTATTCCAATCCAAACAAACGAATCATATTTTTTTTACAATTTCTAAGACTTTTTGTAAGTAGTAATAAAAATACAGTTTATGTCTACGTTCGTCTTAAACTTTGTCTTTATTTTAAAACAGTTAAACTGTATATTTACTAATTATGTATTAAAAAACCGATAAATACTGGAATATCCCATATATTTAACCTCCTTATATCTAAGTGTTATAGGCATTTTCGAGTTATATAACGCATTAAGTGTATAAATCTTGCCCGTTTGCCCCTATTATACAAAAATATACATAATTGATTACATTATAGAGCCTCACCCTTCAACAGTGTTGAATTACAAATTTTCTAAGAAGTGATTATGTCATGGACCCCTGTAAACCGGTGAAACTTGTTTATTACTTTATATATATATATATTTACTGACATATATCTACTGACCTTGCTAAAATCCTAATACTTTGTGTATTTCGACAATTAATATTGAAATCTATATAATAATTCTGATCCGACAGATCATAACCGTACGCTTTTGATTAAATTATTTATGTGTAACTATCGTTACATATATGTAATATCTACATTTATACGTAGTTCGATAAAGATTTTTCGTTCTACATAACTTTTACTAGTCCTTTTTGCTTATGTATTGTTACCTCATATTAAACTGGATTTTATATGCATCTCGAGTATAAAAATGTGCTACAATTTATTATTAACAAAATAGGACGATTTGAATAGCCATTCAGTGATCTTATTCTAAACAGTCATTGTTTCAAGTAATCTAAATGTTTTAATAGTTTAATTCGTAGTGAATTTCACGTGTAAAATTATTTATCGCCAATAATAACGTTCATTTGCACGTATTCATTGCGAATTGATATCCAATTGATATATGGTTTTCATAATAACATTCGTGCCAACAATATTTCAATCATATATGAATTCACTCAGTTTAGATGTTAAACATTTAACGTTTGTAATAAATGTAAACTTTGCGCTTTGCCGTTAATGTTATAAACAGAAAATAAATATGATATTGTGATTAGAGTGTAATTGAAATGTGTGTACATTACACAAATCTTAAGATGCTGAGGCGTATCACAGATAAGAACATGACGCAATAATCGAGTTTTTCTTCACTCACCACTTCAACTTAATATTGATCGACAGTGTTCCACGTGATATCATTGTTTATGGTGTCTAGAAAAATGGATCTAAGTATACGTCCGATAGTTTTCTTGAATGATTTAAATATTCCTTTTTGTTACAGGTAAGCCGTTAACTTGTACATCGTGTGAACAAACACCAAGCTTTCCATATGGTGAGTTTGGAAATATTCATTTAATAAAAGCCCATAACCTAGTCTTACTATGTGTTATCTTAAACATTTTTCAAGATAAAACTATATTTTGCTTATATTCAAGTACGGTTATCGAAATATATTCAGACATTAGAATGTCACACTTTTAGGACTGTAAATACGTCCAGTGGACACGTAGTAATAAGATTTGGTTAACGGAAAAAGTTAACATTCATACAAAAGAAACCCGTCAATTTATCATAATAAATATTAACATATAAATTTCATGTGTAAAATGCATATAATGGAGACAGGCATTAAGCAAGATAACTCTTTTATACATAAACTTACTTGTTAGAATATGTTCATCGTCGCTGAATGACTGACATAATTATATTTTCTTGTTCAGTCTTTGTCCAATTTAGTCCGGTACACACCACAGTTAACTCCTCACAGTATCTTACATTATTATTTTTCATCAAATATTAATGCTGCAACTGAAAATATAGTTAAAATATTTTTATTGTCTATTAATATTTCATAATGCATAGTGTAAAAACATTTTCCTATTTAGCGTATTTTTCCTTATATTATGCATAACCTTTTAAAACTACGTATTATCTTTGTAAATTACAATCATTTCCATATCCGCGATTTGATTACAAGGCTATTAGATTTTAATAATTATTATATCGAGGTATTTATGTTGACATGATTTCGTATTAATCGAAACATTTATTTTTGTATTTACAAAAAATATTATTTGTCGAGAGACTGGCCATAATCGGAGAGTATTTTTTTTAACTTTACAGCCTATTGCTGTAAATGAATATTTCAGAAAATCGAAAGACCATACAGACAATATAATTTCATTGTATGATTAAATTAATTGTTAACTATTTACTGTTGTGTCAACTGACCTACTGTTTATATTATACTGTATTCAGTGCAGTAATCAAGTGGGCAGTAGGTCGGCAGGTCGTTCCGCCCGCATCGTTCTCATACACCACACTATATAATCACTATGTACATTATATATACACTATTCACGTGCTCAAAAAGGGTCAATAAACATTCCACCCCTATGCAGCTTTAGTGTGGGAACATAACGTATTGAATAATGTATTAAGGAACTGACCTTATTTTTGAATTATATTAATTATATACAATTGTTTTTTGGTATATTATGATTTTTAAATCAATTTAAACATCGGCAACTTTTATATCTTACCTACGTTGGGTATCGTGATGTTGGTCCCAATTTTGGTACGGCAAAAAGGTATGTAACAAGAATAACTAACCAGTAACTACGAGTAGCTTACAATTTATTAGTTTTGTAGGCTTTTATAATGTCATTACTACCCAATCCGTTAATTGCTTTCAACTCTTGACGTCAATTAAATTTCACTCGATTTTCCGATTTTCCAAGAGCTCTGGAAATCGTTCGTATTTTTTAAAAGCTTTATATAGCTGCTGTTCGTAGAAAAACCATTGGAAACCAAATGCTTAACCAAACAGCTTAATTGCTTGACAGATTTAGAACTAGGAAAAGTTAATAATAACACCTCTTTAAAAAAATATATCAATTTTTAACTAGTCTTGTTTAAATTATGCGTAAAAATAAAATAGAGCACGTGTTAAAATGGGCTATTTTAAAAGTATGATTTATCCACTTCCGCTCGTATCACCGCGCTATGATGCCATAAATCTTAGCTCGCATTTTCTAAGCATATTTAAATAATACTTTTCACTTAACACTCGAGATTCTAATTATACTGCTTATAAAATATATCCGTCTTCTAATAGATCAAGAAATATGTATTTCATAAATATGTTTATAATGTAAAAAAATATATAATTTTGTGAGAGGTCGGCATAGTCCGCGTGGTCCTTGAATATTTTGCTTTGTTTTGTTTAAAGTAAGTACGTTTTTATTTAATTTAATATAAATTGCCGCTTATAATAAGATTAAGGATAATAAAATTAATTAGTTATAAATGGGGATCATTGTCTGCCCGTATTGAGTGTCAATTTGCAGTTTACTCTTTCTATCCAGTATCAAAAAAGCGAAATTTAAAAAAAATACAATAATTATACTTACATATTTTCAAACTCAACCTATAAATAACTTTATATTGGAAAAGGTTTTTGAATGTTTAAATAAAAAAACATAATAATAATAACCCAATACATGTTTAATTAAGTACTACGCACGATCTTATATCATTCATTGTAATTTTAAATTCAATTCTGTGTACGCACAGATTTCTGTATAGAAAATGAAACTCTTACACCCACGCTCTGACCCTGATCGAACGTGTATTTGAATAGTATTAAAAAGTGTTGGCCTGAAAAACTTAGTACGGTTGTGTTACCATAGTTACCAACCATCCTGAAAAAAACCATTCCCACAAGAACGTATATACTTGAATTCCAATTTTAAAATAATACTGACTTTTTTGTATTCTAAAACTGAGTAGCTGACACAACATCTAAGCTTGAGAAAGTATAAAAGTATCATATTTCCCAATTACCTGTACGTACTTGAACTTAAGTTTGCTTGCTATGGAAAGCAGTTTTTAAACCAAATTAGTCTCTTTGCTAATTGACACCTACGCATCAAGAGTGAGTAATGCATTTGTTTCTTTTGAACAACATAAACAGTTTATTGTCGTTTTATTTCTGAATAGTTCTGTGCGTGGGCCAGATGCGTCAGACGGTCTGATATTGAAAATTCGCTTTCTCACACAATAGTGGGAAATCTCATACAGTGACATTATTCAATAAAGCGCAACTGAACTGAAACGGTTTCCTATAGAAGTTTCAAGTCACGTTATTATCTCTTTATTAATGTTATAAATTTATTTTTATATATGTATACGAAATACTCCCGCCATTTTTAACAGAAACTTTCTTAGATTGTAAGTTTTAGATAGTATCTGAGATCTCTTTTCAATTACGTATGTTTTTTAGGTTTTTTGTCGTTGTTAATATTTCCTATCACTAAACTAAAAGAAAGTGTAATACGTGTTTTAAGCCATCTAATATTTATCAAAATATTAGATAGATAGATTGCCAATCGCTTTATCTACTTCAATGAATATAAATTTAAAAAAAACCGTTATATATTTCATGAAGCCATGAAGCAATTTCATACGTCGTAGGTTTTTTTTAATTGATTTGTAATTGAAAAGAACTTTTCCTATCCGTTTTATCAAAAAAGGTCAAGTATGTTTGATATGCAAGGCGATTTAACAAATGATTTATTGATGAAAGCGAAAAAATATCAAACGCACTTATCATGTAATTTTAATATCTTATCTTGTTGAATGGTATATGAAAGTTGCTCATTGAATTTCGGCGGAGTTATGACAACTAGATAGTTTTTTGGGTCAAATGCTATTACCTTATTTCTCGGTTCGGGTCCTATTTGCAAACTTTGTGACAAGCATTGTTGACCTGGATCGACACTTTCGGCATTATGAATATTTAATTAAATTAGCTAATTGCTGGTTTTAATTTATACAGGACCTGAAATTAAAGCTTATTTGAAATTTATTTGGTTCTAATCTCTTGTATGGCTGAAGAGGCGAAGGAGGTGTCTTTCTGTTGGTCCCTTATCTTAAAAAATAAAGAAGATACTGAGGCACGAGCAAAAAAAAAGCATGCTCCTAGCGGATGATGTTTTAAACTTATAATTGTGTACTTACTTATTTAAATCCAAGACCACTGTAGCCTTTAAGTTGCCAAATATCAAGGCCGTTGTCATTTGTTTCCTATTTAGTAATCTCACGTTCTGTTATCTTTTATATCAATATCCGAGTTTCAAGATAATGTAAATATAGTTATGTAAATCGCTAATTTTTGCGAAGGTCGCTGTTGAGACCTCGCGAGAGGCAGCTTCGACCTCGTAGTTATCATTCGAGTCGATATCATATGCGCAGTTAAGCGATGATAGTCATTTGTTCTTTGCACTGCCAAATTACGGTACCGCGGAGCGCGTACGACTATGTGGAAGAAACTTAACGCACGTAAGTTTTTCGCATTTTATTTTAATTCTATGTATAATTCAATTAAAGAATACCCTTAATATCTGTGTTGTCACTACACACGCGAATTAATTTAAGTGTTATTTTTATATTATACGTGCGATATTGTTTTGCAAATGTAGTATATGTCAGTTAAAGGCTTTATTATTAACGATATTTGAGACAATAACATTTTTTAAATTGTAATTAATGCGATAAACGACGAGTTGTTTATACGTCTATGCTGAATAATTAAAATTCTGATTAATTTACGAAATAGTTGACCTATGATAATTAGATTAAAACACAGGCTAATAAACCTTGGTATTTATACATGCGAATAAAGTTAATATGTCCTTGAATATTCGGAATCTACATATAATTAATGAAAAAATAATGACGACATATTTTTTTTATTCATCTTAAAAACACGCATGTATGTAATCGTTCGTCCCTTGAATATATTAAACGTTTAAAAAAGATATAGTGTAATAAAGACCTGAAACTAAACGTAAATTTCAGGTATACTTCAATACTATAAAAATCGAAACATTAATAAATTATTATAAAGAGTTAATTCTAGCATACATATGGGGTTAACGGCATTTGTCTGAAAAAGCTCAGGTCTCATTTTATTGAACTCGGTATTTATTGAAAACAAAGCTGTTGGTTTAATCTTGTGAATAAATTTTTCAAATATTATATCTCCAAATGAGTATTATGTTAATTTAACGACTAAACTATGCGATAATGTAAATTCTTGTATTCTGAAATTGAAATAATTATAAAATGTATACATTCACAAATATCTAAAATTTATAGTCAAACAAAATTTATTATCTCGTAACGAGACAGTTTTGACTACACATAAGTTTATATTTCATTTGAAGTTGAGTATAACACTCTTTTCGATAAAATATTTCATTCGATACGTTGTATATAGAATTGATAGTTTCTAAATGATTGAATCAGAGGCTCGAATACTAGTTCAAGGCGGATAACAATATGTCGTATAGTGCCAACGTCTGAGTTATTATTATTAGTACAATTTAATATAAATCAATATAGAAAAATAAGATTAATGGAATTCTAACGATTATATTACATAATAAGATTCATATCTTTATTTATTTAAATATCTTACAATGATATTATTTACCATAACACGTATATTTCACAGATAGTTGAGGAAAATAGTTAATATACGTATATTATATTACAATGTTTAGTGTTTGTTCCAATAAGCCTCAGAGGCGGCCTAATTTATCGATATTACGTATATTCAGTAAGTCTGATAATCGGTTGTTTACTATATATTATATATCACTAAGAGTCTCCCAACACTCAGGGTGTCTAAATCCAATATGTTTTTTAAATTATTTTGTCTCCAATTGGCATTAAAAACCTACCTTTTAAATATATCACCAGCCCTATTTTTTAATAGTGATATATGTACACCAATGATGTTCTACTCTTGGAGATCGTAACTCATACCACATATTAATAGGCTTACAATAAGTCTGATTTAACACTAGATATATTTTATAAGACAACGTTTGACTGTTAAGCTCGTTATAAAAAACAAGATAGCCTTTTTATTCGCCCATTTGACGAATTACATTTAAATTCGCACTCACGTTTAAGCTCAAATATATGAAAGCACAATATAATTTTTTAAACGAAGTATCATGACAGTCGTCATGATAGACACAGTCGTGTTTAAACATTTTATAATAAAAGCTATTTGAAGCTTTTACTCTCCTTTGACGTTCTGATAAACTTTAACACAACAACTTTCTACAAGAAGTCAAAAATTGCTGAATTACGGGCGCTACTTTAGATTTTCTCTATTATATTTACCCACCTGTAAATTCTAGGTAACTATTCTAGGGATTCCGTATTCGTATATATGTCTGTGCGTTTATGATGTATTCTACTATAACAAAGTCTCACAACACACGCACTATAATTATTTAGGCATATCGATAAATCGACGTTATAACAAAACGTCTAAAGCGGTCATGACATTGTCGCTGGTATAGCGTAAATAATGATCGTAAATGGCCTAAAACTTAATTGTCTGCGTCTATTCGGCCATTGTTCTACAAACAGATAAGAACACTGACCTTCTTGTGACCTTCATACGTTCTATGTCTTCAGTATTCGTCAGAAGGCACATAACCCACTTTACCAACTTATATTATTGTAATATTGGCTTGTATTCTCAAAGTAATAACTCAAATTCACACATAGATTATATTTAAGTAATTCGTTCACATCTAATTAGCCTATAGTTTTAATAAATACAAAGCACACCCAAGGCAAAATATATACATTCTGGGCCATACCGGGAATCAAATCCGACATTTCAGTCTGGCATTCTGGCCACCTGAGACTTTAAAATATTTTAAAACTTATTTTTTTATGTTTAATTTGATGGAACTAGTTAAGTACAGACTGAAATAAATCTAACGTAACTTTGTAACAAAGGTAAATGCGATCGTAATAAACACTTTACCACACAATTTATAAGGGGTTTGTTGTTTACCTATCTTTGTACTGAATAGTGAATGTATGCAATGCGGTTGTAACAATTTCCAATTTATTAAAAAGCTCGTAATTTCGAAATAGGCCAGCCCGACCGCATTCAAGATCTCATTCTGTCGAGCCTGCGCAATGTTTTTCAGACTAAGCCAATTTCGCTTGTTTTTTCTTTGTTACTCCACATAAAAATCTATCGACTTGGGTAATATGTCCGTTGTCAATGAACATAACTAATATAATTAATTAATTTGCGTTGTTTAATGTCCTATTTTAATAATGAAACTAATTATTTAACACTTACTGACAGTGTTGGTTGCGTATAAATGATATACATGTATCTAAATATGTTAAAGAAACTCCCAATAATTGGGACAATATTAAAATATTTTCAAACTGTTTTCATTTTACGGTATTCATGGCACAATCCGAGCTGATAAATTGGTACTGCCAATATTTTCATGATACTTATGTTCAATATTTTATAGTGAAATAAGGTTCTATCTATTATTTACACGATTAGTTGCGAAATATTTAACGTAATTTGCTGCTACAAATAAGCCTCCTAGTGTTGCAGGTGTCCATGGGCGGCTGTTAGCACTTCACTCGAAGTGACCCGACATCTCGTTTGCCTCCTGTTACTTAAAAAAAGTCATTATATCATTTAAACCGTTTCACGTCATGAGAACGTTGTGTGCTGTTTACTTACCTATATACCTAGGCTATATCTATCAAAAGGCTTAGCCGCGGTGATAAATACGGCTTAACAATCCATCTTTCCAGAACGGTTCCTTAAAATCTACAAGAATTTCTTTCACATATTTCTATGCATCATACACATAACTCAATAGTAGTAAACATAATACGCATTACAAATATTCACTGTAATAATCGTTACGTTAGTTAACTGCACGTACATAAATGGCATATTTGCCAGTATCTTCTGGGTTATCATTAAATTGTCTTCGTATTACGTCATCCACTCATCCCTATTGCGTCATCATTTAACACCCTAACTTGTGGCTCATAAAATACCCTTCCTACTTAAATATTCATTACCGTTACTGAGATTTAAAGAGTACATAGATTGGGCATGATGTGTTGTTTAAGATATTTTAAAATATTTTTTCTGTATAATTTCGTGTGTGTTGGTATGTGTCGTGGCTATTCGAATACATAAACAAAGTAACAACAAAGTGGCGAACAAAATAAAATAATTGTTTACATAACATTACTTCGCTACTTTAAAAAGTTTGGGGTAACTTTAAGATGTTTCCTTAAGAGCAAGACTTACTCGAGTTGTTTGGTAACACATTGTGGCGTTTTAACATACTCTACTTGATTATACCGAAAAGTGAGAAATAAAATTTTAAAATCAACATCAATTCATCGTTTAGTTCTATAATAGTGATTGTAGTGAAGGGGACAACCCTTCGTTCGTTCAAGGTCAAAGGGGTGCAGATACAATTAACTTTTATTTCACCCACAGTACCTGCAGCCATTTTAAATTATTTTAAAACGTTTTGTTTATCTTTCAGTTCAATGTATCTCAATTGTAATTTTAACGCTGAAAATACATTGTCATTTAAACGGGTTATTAAATTTGTATTATTATTCACAGTACAGTATGTATTAAATGAAACACCCACATAAAACAGAATAGTTGTTTTGCTTTAGGCGTATATAGATAAAAAGATTACCGCATAACAAACTTATTGAATGCATAAAAGCTTTTGGCTGAGAAGCAAAAACTAATTATCAACAAATCGTCGGCGACCGCATTAACTGAGAAAGTTCCCAAGTTGTCTGAAACTCTATACTAAAGCTTTCTCCAGGTTTATACGCTGCTAGATTCGAACAGATTACAAACACAAGTTATAAGGGGTTATTTAAAAAAAAGTATCTATTAAAAAGCAGGAACTGTTCCGTTGGAAAATTTAAAAATATTTACTCACAACTAGAATGATAAAAGAATTCTCTATATTACTATTGTATTTTTGAGTATACAAACACCGATTCAAACAAATGTAGAATGCAGATGTAATGCTTCAAAGTTACTTTTTATTAACACTTCCGAGAAAAGCTGAAAAGAGAAAAGGATATTTTTCTCTTTTATTATTTCAGGTTAATTTAATTCTAATATATAACCTACGAGTTTACATCTAAATGAATTAGTGAGTTGATGTTCTATATTAATAACCTTGTGCAAGTGCCCATTAAAAGTATACAGCTACACCAAACATTGCCATATTCAAAATCTATGCTTAGTATGACATTCTATCCATGTTCACAACCTATTTTTAATCTATGCTATTTAGAACAGTTATTATCTATAGAAGTTGACTGAAAGGCGGACTGAGGGTTAATGCACGAGAGCTGCGAAAAAAGTATGAAAAAAAATACACGAATCTATAGCGAGTGAGGACGACGACCCCGCGATCTTTGACTCTATGAATACAAAAACCAACACGATTTCATTAAAAATGGCGGGAACTACATTAATTGGCATAACAGTTAAACTTTGTCTTACAATGATGGTTTATTTAATTAACACGTCGTGTCGTTGATAAATAAATTATTAGTAATTATTCACACCGCTTCATTCCATTCATTTGTTTTCAATTATTTTTTCGCGCCAATAACAAAAGGATAGCCGGGACTCCCGATACTTCGACTTAATATTGATAAACCAATATTAACGAAGGATAGCTGTTATATTTAGTATTCCTATAATATGATTAGGATATCTTTATTAACGTCGAGATTAGACGTGGAGAGACATTAGGTATTACGTCATACCGGCGGTCAATGACCTCTGAATTTTGCGTATGTACTCTTGACTACTTTGTTCACAGTTCTATATGAGATATGCCAATGATTTAAAAAATCTAATCCTTTTTAAATGAATACTAATGTTAATAACTACTACGGTATGTGCTAGAGAGAGATAATATAGCCGTTAAAAGGAAACAAGGGAACATTTTCTGAAATGCATTATTGCTTACTTTGAAGACCCCATTGCTTTGCTCATTACCTAATTTGGTATGAAAATTATTCTTAAATATATTAAACTAACGTGGGATCAAATTTAGTTGATATGCTTTGAGTTTTTGTCAAAACTCCTTGAACCCAGAAGACCCAGATAACATACAATGAGATAAGTAGCATAATATAAAATTGAGTGTCAATTATCCGATTTACTTCCAGATTATCGTAACTTGAAGTTCAAACTTAACGTATATCTTTTAGTGCTTGTTCATATAAGATGGCACAGTAAACACATATTATAAAATATAATCTGGAATTATATATTTCTAAGCTATATTTATGTACACATAAAAATAATTAGTTGTTTGAGCTAATTATGTAAATGCAAAAAAGATAGGTACCCACTTGTACCATTCAATATTTGTTTTAATTATCTATTACTTTTGACACGGATAATTTTAATATTTTTAGTATAAATGTAAAAAAAATGGTTCATATTGAATAGCGGAACATTGAATTTCACGGAAGTAAATTTATTATATTATGTTTCTATATTTATGTGTAGTAAGCATGTGTAGACTCCGATCGAAGTTCCGATAGCAGTAATTGTTTCACGACCAAACAATAGTGGTGTGAAGGAACTCTGCACAGTATTAAATTCTTAAAACAATTCCATTACGATTTCTAGGTGTAAATTTATTAGGATTACATATATAACGTATACAATTTAAGCTTAAACAATCAATTGTATAACCTAATGTTACTTAACAGATTTACGTTTTTAACCGTTTAAGACGCATTTGTATAATACAATTCTTAAACTTTCAAATTACCATAATAAAATGGTAGTAAAAAAGATAATTAACACGCATTATAAATGCTGATAAAATAAATACAGTGTGATTTTTATGTAATAAACTTAATTACACAATTATATATAATTACATCTTATTAGAGTTTTATCTATTTTAAACTAACGGGTTCATTTTTGTGATTTCTTTGTAGTACGAAGTATATAAGTCTTTATATATTGGTTATATAATGATTAACATTAATTTCTAATTATTTTATTACGAACAATCGATGTTTTCTCCTCGTTCCCGGCAATCCTAGATAAATTTCTCAACACTAGCAAAATGCTATGTCCATAACTAATCAAATTAAGGCGTGCTTGTGAAACCTTTCATAATTTTACATGTTGTAGCACGATCGTACATTTGATCACTTCATAATCTGGCTAATAAATTTATGAAATGAATAAATTAAATTGAATATGCAACTCACAGCATATAATAAAGTGATATGCGTTACCTGAGTTAGTTGTTTCATATCAAGGCCATCGTTACTTGTCACGTTATAGCTAAAACAAGACAAGAAGCTGTAAATACCCATTAAATGGTTGATCACTTCGTGAAATGATCAATTCTAAGATCGGGCCACGATACGATTCGCTGTGTGAAATTATTTTAATTGACGTTATCTGACATGGTTACATCGATATGCTTTTGAAAGAAATCATTTGCACATATTTGCATAATTTAAGTCGCTATACGTAAGTATTTTTTTAAACGCTATGTCTTAATTTATATTTTGCAGGATATGAATTTAATTCTGATACTTAAGTTTAAGTGTTTGTAAATGTAATTCCAAACAACATATAGGAATTTTATGGCTGCAATTTGACAGTTTCGACATACGGATATTTAGAAATTACACACTCATCGTCAGATGCCACGAATATAGATCAAAATAGTCCTATGTACCTTACTGAATAAAATGATTTGACTTTATCGAGATGATTCCAGTTTTCTTTCTACTACCTTATTCTTATGGCGTTTAAATTATCACGTTTATATATTCAACGGCAATTCAAAGCACGTTTTAAATTCAAACCAGTTAAAAGTGAAAAGATCAAAATTAATGGTAGTGTGTAAAATTATTAATATCCTATTTCGTATTATTAAATAATTTATTATACGATCAAAATACGTTACGAAATTATCAACAAGATTGACACCCTAATTATATAAAATGAGATAGACTGCGCCTGTTTCGCATTTATCAGGGTTACCACTTAACGCATTGAGGTGTTAACTAAACACCCTTTTTAGGAGTTAAACATTTGGCAGCCATAAAGTAAAATTTATAAGTATTTTATAGTTTCGTTTTATACACAATATACTTAAACAATACAAGTTATTGTTTGTTTCTACTAGAAACTAGTTCTACACTAAAAACGAGTTAGATAACTTTAATAACAAAACATAGACCAAATTCAAGTCTTTCATATTCCTGTATGGAGCTTTTACAGCACAATCGGTGTTATTGATATCTGTGCGATATTAAACTCTGCGTGCTTTTTGCGGCATACCTAATTGAACGGTTACCAACCGGCTGATACTGTTTGCTCAGTGATTATGCGGTCTGATCTATACTTTTAGGTATTTGCATACGGCTAATGGCTTTCATATTTCGTAAGTTAGGTTCACAAAGCTAGGTAAAAGAGTTTTTTAACTTACTTAAATGTCATAAGTTTGCGTTTAATTATTTTAAAAGCTGTCATTAATTCCTGCGGAGATAATTACATATATATTATAAGCTACCATAAACGTAATATACAATAACGATATGTAGCGATAATTCGACATGCTCGTTAAATATCACTTTAAAATTTGCATAATATCGGAGGGGAGTTAATTAAATCTTAATATAACATTAAAATTTAATTTATGCGACATATATCGCTCTATAAATACATTTTGTAACTGCCTTATGTCAAGAGCAGGTATCTTTATAATCTAAAAAAAACTTCCCTGAATTCAAATGAAAATGTTAATTGGCGTATATCCGCTTTGAACAAAGTCTTTTCTTTCAAATATATTAAATTTAGTCTAATCTGATTATCTGATATCTTTACGGATGGATTACTTTAAATGTGTGTTATTTGTACTCTCATTTTGAAATCAGGGTTCACACTAGTCCTTTCCATTTTGCATAAACAAAATCGAAATGTGTTTCTTTGTATCTAAGTAAATGTATTTTAGCTAATAGATAATATTTAATGAGGTCACGTAATAAAATGAATGTACAGATAAGTTTTAATCAAATATTTATTATTTACGAACCCCACTGATTAATTTGGAACTTAATGAAAACGAACAATTTACTTTATGGCACTTGTTCGTACTTCTTACTTATTAGTGACAAGTTTAAAGTAAGCAATAACTACGAGTCGTGCTTAGAAGTCGTAACTTTTATCAATTGATATTAAATATCTTTCTATTAATATAGCAGAACATTACAATGTTATTTACTCATTGTTGCATTTATAAGTACGTAAAGTTTTTAAAAGTAAGTAAAGTTGTGTAAAACACATGTGTGTTTTTGTTGCAACATTAATTTACCTTTCCGGACACAATCGATAAAAATTAAATAGATTAAGAAGATCGCACAAATAAGCTTCCACTAAAATAATTAGTTTTACGTCTACTACCAACGGAAACTACAACGTTATTTACCGTTACATACAAGTATATAGAAAAATTAACAGTGTAACGTTATTATTTCATATAGAACGTACTTGTGAAGTTTTAGTTTAATTTGAATCCGGTAAAACAGCATTTTACATAAATATCCCTGGCAGCTGCAAAGAATAAAGGATCAAGGTGAGCCAGTATCTTAAGCCGAGTGCAAATAATGATTTTTTACACTAGATACACGACATGCAGTTTAATGATGTGAAAAAAGATATTTACGAGCTTAACTTTTAAGATAATTTATTGCAAGTAGCTTCTGTTATATTGTTAACATGCCATGAATATGTTTTTCGAAAGACTGCGCATTTGTTTTCCTAGTATTTCTGAAAATTAATCATGTAGATAGTAAATTCCATTACGCAGAGATTAAAATCATATCAGTTGTCAGAAACTTATATTTTAATGTCTTTAAATGACATATTTAATGTGAATAACATAATATTACAGCATAAGTACCTGAAGGATTTAAATATTAATTGTAATTGGAAACCTGTAATATTAGTAATAAAAACCTTTTTATTTCTACATAATAATAACAATCAAAACTTAAACACTAAGAAGATATAAGCTGTTTACGTTAATCGCGAAAAAGCTCGTCCAGGCAACCGAAGAAATAGGAATCTAGAATACCATATATATATATATATATATACATATAACAACAACGCTAAAAGGAATAGTAAAATTCAAATTGTTATGACTATTCTACAAAAACAATAATGTTATAATATATATTAAAGGTTGAATACCAATAGACATATGACCGAAAGCAAATTAATGTGACTAACTTTGTAAATAAACATTTAATGCCTATCAATTAGACCCATATTAACTGATTTATGTGTTAACAGAATAGATTAATATATATGATTATCCCTAATAAAATATGTAGGTAATCATTTGTATCTCTTACAACGTAGATTTTTGAAATAATAGTGTAGTAACAATTGCAATGATTAGCTTCATCTTTTACATATAAAAAAAGCTGAAAACATTATTAAGATGTAAGGAGCTATACTTATAAGGAGCTTCTGCTACTAAATAAATATGTCTCATTTACATAATCTACATAAGCAAATATAAGTTTTCTTTGATTTGTCTGCGCGTATCTTTATGCACCTGCTCTATATTTATGAACGTCCTCTATAATCTATTACTCGTTTAAAGTTTTTTATCTGTTTCTATTAATAACATACCGTTATTTTCTTGAAGTGATTGTTATCTATAAAAAGATGTGTCGGACGAACTACTTCGTTAAATGTTCAAAGGCTTTTCGAAACTATTTTCAATGTATTTTTATACGACTTAATTGTTTTCGTGTTCTAGCCGGGTTCTATTACTGATAAAATGCATTAATCCGGCGCTGTAAAGATTATAAAAGTGGCGACACAATGGAATTTCGATTTTCAATAAAATTTATTGGAAATAATCCAAAAATAATTATATTTTTTTACTATACAATTATATTTACTGCCAGTTCCCAAATCAAGGGCGTACAATATTCATAACACTTGCACCCCGTTCTAAACAAATTTATATTATTTCAATAAAAGTAATTTATTCGCGAACAAAGCAGTGATAATAACGTTATTTAAAAGATATTCCTTGAAGTGTACAGGTATACTTACGCGTTTATCGGATGAAACAAGACATCGTAGCCAATTAGCTGTGCCTTTTCAACGACTTACGATTCGCCATTCTTATCTTTACAAATGCTACTGTGGAATTTATATTTTAACTTTTTAAATTATTTAAAATAAGTATTTAATTAAATGCATTTTAATACCGACATTACAAATACATTTTGCACTTTAAACATAAAATACACTGTAATTATGTCTCCCGAAAAAATGTATATTATATGAACTATTATTATATATTCTACGTGTCCAAGATGAATACAGGAAAACCTACGTACTAAAATCATAAGTTTATTCTAGGCGTTTTTATCTCCGTACCTACTTATAGTGGATGATAAGGTGCAAATGGTTTTAATTATTTAAATAGTTGATACAAAAAAATAAAGCTATAAATACAGTAGTCCAAGTTTTGACCGCCTCCGCACGAATATAACGGTATCGCGGCACACAAGCCATCTAGCTAAAGCTAGTCATGCTGCAAGCGTTGATTTCAAATCTGTAATAATGTCACAGATTAAAATACATTTTATTCTATACTTTAAGGAGTTTCATCCGTAATATAAATTGTGAAGCAAATTATTCTTAAACAAAATTATAACACATATCACAAATGGTTAGTTTCATGTTAATAAATGTTTACAAAAATTTACCGCACGGTGCGAATATGTGGAGCAATAGAATTTTATCACAATTGCTAATGTTCCTATTTTGTATCCATATCAAACGGAGGTGGGCGACCGCATCCGTTCACAACCTCATTCAGCCGACATATTTAAACACAAGGAAACTATACTCCTAAACATATTTTATTGATATTTGCTTTTTAAAAAATAATGTTATTCAACTATAGTAATATCTTAAAACTAGCAATCCAGACGAGCCAGATCTGAAATTTGTATTAATGAACATATAGTATAAATATAATATTGGGAATTGCTACTTATATAAATACATAGATTTTTTTAAACAAAATAAAACTTCTTATTCCCAAAAATAATAAATAAACGCATATCTGTTAACATCCAAGATTTGTTTCAAAACCTCCGTTACATAGTATTAATAATTCATAAAACTGACACAAACATAAAATAAAACGTTCGTATCGGCACAGTTCATCAAGATATTACAATATTTATTATCTGTACTACAGCGCTGACGTTTGCCAGTTCAATTAACATGTATTAATGCTAACGGATACTAGATAAGCCAGATTGCTCTATTGAAAAGATAAGCCAAACCGAACCCTTAACTCCGGAAAACGTCCAGTCAACTTAGTATTGAATGTTAAATAGTTTTCTCATTTGCCGCCAAAGCTTTTTTATACGTCAATTGTCAAGTATTAGCGTGGAAATGTAATATGTCAAATCTATTTTACTAGACATTCTATTTCGTCTTGGTGAAGTCAATAATAATGCTTCAAGTATTTTTCGTCATTAAATAACTTTCCAGCTCTAGTAGGCTTCATGCAGTCGTGTGTTAGTCCTAATGAAAACATACACTTTGTTTCAAGTTCCCATAGAATTGTTCTGTGTGTATGTCTACCTTGTTTTATTATCTTATAAGTTTTTTTTTAAATATATTTAAGTCTAGGGACAGATGTAATTAAATAAAATAAAAATAAATTTTGATCAGCTTGGTGTTATTCTAAACTTAAATTACATGTAAGATCATTAAATTATTTACATTAAAGACGGTAAATAAAAAATGAAATCATAAAGTAAGGTTTTTTTATGACTTTTCTATACACAGACAAATCCTATAATCTTATGGCCTTATTTAAAACTAATAAGTCATTTATATTTTACTTAATTTATGAACTGATCTGATAGTACTTTAATAAGTGCTCAAAGCAGATCAGATATAGATCTACTAACACACAACATGAAAGAAATTTCCTTTTTAATTTTCTCAAAAATATGATTGAAAATCTATTGATAAAAATTACAAGTAATCTTCAACCCTCATATAATAAATCATAATTATAAAACGAATTTTATACTGTGGTTTAAGTACAAAAAACTATAGCAACAGAAACTTTTAACTCATAACACACTCTAATTATTCATGTAATATATATAGTAGTGTAGTCATATTTATTTACGTGATTTTTGTTTCCAGGATATTACCAGCCGGCGGGGCCATTGATCAAAGAGAGTGGTGCAGACGCAGAGCGGACGCTGACGCGGTACCACCCTTCGCCTCACTACCACGCGCCACATCCTCCTGTGAGTAGTACGAATTCTACTGAACCTTAACAGTGTAGCTAGAATAGTATACCTAATACAAGATAGCTAAATTTTCAAAAACCCTAATAAGCAACTAGAATCACTTAGAATTCATATAATTACAATTATTGCTGTAGATTTTCAAGAACGGAACATTTAGTAACAAAAGACAATCGCAATTATAAGTACTAGTAATGATTATGCAATAAAAAGAGATACGAATTATAATAATTGTGGTTGAAAAATGTATAAAAAGAATACCGCATATAAAAACGTCATATTACAAGCCCGAGGACTAAATTCATTTGAAAATATTACGTTTTTAAATGTCAGCGCAATTTCCGTTTCGACCGTTTCCGGTTAATAGTAAGTGAAAATTGGAATTTAAAACTCCGATGCTATCTTGGACTTAGTGCATTCTATTCCTATTATTTCCTCAGTGACACTGACGATGTATTCTTATTGAATATTAAGTATTATGTTTGTAAAATCCGGAAGAACTAGAGAACTATTAAACGTACGACAATACGAGTCATATAATTAAATTTAATAATACGTTTGTATAAATATACATGAATAATACATATAATTCCATTCCGAATAACATTTAACAAATTTCGCTTTATTTTTTCAGGTTTTACAACAGTATGGCCCATATTACCCAACCGATCTCTGCTATGGGCGGTATTACCGACCACCAGGACCTTACCACATACCGCCACCACAGCCTGAGTCGGTAAGTAGTTTCTGATAATCTATTTTCTTTCTCTTCACGTTATTGAGTAATTAACCCAGATATAGCAAAATCTTGCATACACTTCCATACCAGAAAAAATCTGTTTTGAATTTTATTTTGAAGAGCGATATTATAATTATATTGGTTAACAAGTTTGCAGAAGGTTTATTATTGCGTTAACCTTACTGGCTTCATATAAATGTAATCACTCAATCACTATATCAATGTTAACCTTACATAAACTACAAATGCTGTAAAATAATTCAAAGTTTAACAAATTTCGTAAATTAGGGTTAAATTTATTATAGGAAAAAGAAATATTTATATCAAAATTCCAGATGGTTGGTGTCGGTAGTGAGCCCTATCCACCGCAGTATTACAGCTCATCACCATGTTACCAGCATTCCCCTCAAAGGATACCATATGTTGGTTAGTACATTTTACTTTAAGCTCTCCATTAAGCTCACCTCGGTGTTTAGACAATGTCTTCTTCCATTACAACTATGATAGAAATACTCACATCGTATTATTGTTTTCAGAGTACCGAGGATGCCCGTGCCCACTAAACGCGTGTCCAAAAAACGTCCTTATTGGGCCCGCTACTGGTAAGGCCCCGACCGGTGGCGGCCCAGACGTTCCATCAACACTCGCACCTTCCGGGGCCGCCTTCCGACCGAAGGCGCGGTCGGGCGCGCTTGACCCTGCAGACAAACATGGCAGTGGCAAGGTCAGTCCTGTTAAAATATAACATCGTTTTTTTGTATCTGCCTTTTAGAGAACATCACAATATTTCTATAACAAGAAAGAAGAATTTTTTGAACTATCACAAGTAGTTATATCCAATTCTATAAATACATATTCTATCTGCATAATAATAATACCCCACGAGAATACTATTCCCACGTAACGTTTAAACAAACTGATTGTAATTTGAATTTTAAATGATCAAAGAGATAATTAAGTGATTTATCGCTGGGACACGCTCGCTGCTAATGTGTTACAATTACATTTAGTTAATTGACATCTGCTCTTCCAATGTAAATGAGTATTTACATTGTGTATCACACAACAAACAATATTTTATAGAGGTTATCTATTTTCAGGATCCGCCCATAGACCCAGAACCTCCGGAGCCTCCAAGAGCAGCGGATGCGCCCCATCCATGTTCACTACCAGACATGGGTGGGGCTTCGCCCAAAAGAGAGCTTTATGACGTGCGAGACGGCCTGAGGATTAATGGAGATTTACCAGGCCCGGAAGCACTTGGCCCACCGTCTCCAGCGAGAGGATCTGCCGGCATTTGCGCTCCACAACCGCCTCCTGTTGCGCCTAGAAGAGCTCGGCTCGGAAAAGAAATGGCCAGGCGATCTCTAGCAGGAGATGACACAACTGTCATACTTACGCCCCAACCGTCATCCCAACAAGAAATGGATGATGACGTTCTTGCCATATCGCCTCCTATCTCCGCACCTATAGACCTTTCATCCTCTGACGAAAGATCCACACCCCTCGTTGACGTTAAAAAAGAAAACGAAGGCCCAACGTGTGCGCCCTGCAGAAAACCTGACGCCCAAGCTCTGAGAGAAAATAACTCTACAGTGGCTCTATCGGAGGCTGCAGTCACGGATTCCGCTAAACCAACTAAGAGGAGACATTCTAAATCCAAACTCGAAATTGAAATGAAAGATGTGCAATTAGAAGACGTTTGTAAAACGAATGGAATAGGAGAGCACGTCAAGCTACAAAAGCGACGAAAAGTTTCTGGTGATCAAACTGATCCAATCCGTATAGAAACTGTAACAAAAGAGCCAAAAAAGAGATTAAGTCAACATAAGAAGACACCTAAACCTCCATCAGAGAAGAAAGGTCATAAAAGAAAACCAGAATCTGGTTGCAGTGAACCAAAAGCTAAGAAAATGCTTCTAGATTCTCTGTCATGTAATGACCAAAGACTCCAAAATACCACTACACCTATTAATACTTCGATAGAAAATAATTTGTGTATCACACAGAAAACTAAAAGTGCTGAGGTTTTAGATAACTTGATTAAGAAAAACAGTGTGGAAGGATACATTTCAGAAAATGGAATAAATCCTGCGACGTTATTTTTACCTACCAATCAAAACTCAACTCAAATCACAAAGAAAACGTTAAATATAAACAATAATATTGTTGATAGTAACACAAATGTCACTGGAGTGTCTCCGGAAACGATTGCCGCAGTGAGCCAACTAATTGAGAAAAACTCAGCCTCAAAAAACTCTTACAAACTAGAAAAAATTGATTCCAAAATAACGCATAATTTGCAATCAGTGTTAAATAATAAGGCTACAAACGATGCTGTACTTAGTTATAAAGACGATAAAAAAGGCCGAGCGATTGCAAACAGCGATAACTGTGCAGATAATGGTGTTAGTGTTAAAGACATTTGCGAACTTCCGAAAGTAAAAAGTGAGAGTGTAACAGCCAATAATATCAAAAGTGAAAATTATACCAAAACACTTAAAGCGTTAAAGTCGCAAAAGTGTAAATACGTTACCCAAAAACCAGAAATTGAACTGGATTTGTTTAAGTGTGATAGTAGTTGTGAATCTCAAAATGTAAAGAAAGAAGGTCAGGAGCTAAACACAGACATTTCGTCAATCGACGGCGGAGAAGATAAATCAGACAAAGTCTCCATCGAAGATGATCTCAAGCGGAAAGCTGTGGAGAAAGTTGTAAAACTGTTAGTTTCGAAGCGTCAAACCGACATAGACGATACCGAGAAAGATGACATTGAAGTGGAAAAGACAAAACGTTGTAAAATAGGTAACGGTGATAAGAAAGGTGTGGAAAAAGTTGCCAAGTTATTAGTGTCTAAGAAGACTGTCATTAAAACAGACGAGGCCGCTCTAGTGATCGAGGACGCCTGTTCGTCGCCTGTGCCGGGGTTGAAGAGACGCGCGAGACGAAGACGCAGCACGGGCCGGAGGGTGAGGAGGGCTGCCCCCCTACTCGCTCCACCTGACTTTAAGCCCCGACCGCCGCCCAGGTGGAGCAATGGATGGAATTGGGACGGAGAACATTACTTCTCCAAAGTCTACCTCAACGTGAGTTTTGCCACCCTGTAATCGATTGTTTTAAAACGAACGTTTGCTATTGAATTCAATTAGCCCATAAGCTTTTATTCTGTTATACCGAAGACATTCCATTTCTATAATGTAAACGCGTATTTATAAGTATATGATATAAGAAAATTAAAATCTTATATGTAATTAAATTAAGAATTACAATATAGCTAGAATCTTAAAGCGATTTCCATTATTCAGAACAACTCACGGGAAGATCGCACGGCGCGTTGTTGGTCGCGTATGACTCACGCCAGTGGTGACCGAGTGGCGCGAGGTGACTGCGTCTTACTACGAGCTTCGCAGGCACGAGCTCAACCGTTTGTTGCCAGAGTTGCTAGTCTATGGGAAAATCCTGATGATGGTAAGGACTTAAAGAGAGAAACCTTTTCAATCTAAAAATAAATGCCACCTGTTTGATTTCTGTTACTGTATCTGAATATCTGTTATTTGATGTAAGAATTCGTGTATGAAAGGAGACTAAGTTTCTGTAATATATTAAATTTCAGGAGAAATGATGGTGTCCCTCGTATGGTACTACCGTCCCGAGCACACAGGCTGCGGGCGATTACCCACTGATGCCCCCGATGAAGTATTCGCGTCTCGACACAGAGACGCCAACTCTGTCGCCTGTATTGAAGATAAATGCTACGTACTCACCTTTAACGAGTACTGCCGGTAAGTAGTTCAGCATACAATTATATAATCGTACTAAAATAAGTCGTGTATACCTTGTTCTGATGTACCGTTGTCACTTTCAGTTATAGGAAGCGGCTAAAAGCGGCTGAGGAGGGCATTCGGATCGCGCCCTCTATCGTGCCGCCCTTCCCAGCCAGTGAAGTGACGCCCGCCATAGCCCCCACAGACACCAAACTCCCCCCTTCCGTATCCCCTGAGCTGGTACTCTTCTGTCGGAAGGTGTACGATTTCAGAACAAAGAAAATACACGTCCCCAACAAATGAAATGGCGAATCCGTCAAATTGGATTCAAATTGTAGGCAGGCAGCCGAGGGACGGGTCTGATCCCAACATTATCAGTACAAACTTTCCTTTAGTAGCGTGTGTGTGGTACGTTGCTTTTAATGTCGTAGAGATTGATTTATTGATTTAATTTGCTAATTCTTATTCGATAATAATGTTGATAAATGATGCCTTTTATAAAAAAATAAGTAGATCTAAGTGAAGGATGCATATTGTGAATAGAACCTTTCGCATATGACTGTGCCCAATTTCTTACTTCCGTAGACTTAACTTGTGTGTGGACTAATTAAGTAAATTCAAGCATTTATGTTATTTTGTCACTGTTAAGACTTATTATGTACGGGCCCGACCGTGAAAACTCGCAAAATCTAAAACAGGTTTTGCACACAAAGTCGAACGTTTGCAAGTTTTCCTATTCGGTGATCGGAAGCTGTTGATCATTTGTTTGTACTTACGCTCTAAAATTGTGTCAAAAACTCTGGATGTTCGCACAAAACTAATGTAATATTTAGGTGTACATAGAACCCTACGCGAAATCCTTTACGACCCCAGAATACCTCAGCTTTATTCCATTATGAGTTTAGATCGCTTAAAATCTGTATGTCACGTAGTTACTAGATATAAGAGACCCAGATAACATCACAACTAACATCGTATGCGCAATATTTTAATTGAATTGGGAATGCACACGCATTAACAATTAACGTTTGTATATCATAAAACAAAATAATTTAAATTGATAGATTACTTTGCGTCTTTATTTAAAAAAATCTAGTACATGAAAAATCAAATGCGTAACTCGTAACCTATGAGGAGACTTAATTGTCCATTAAATAGTAATCTGAATGCAGTTAATATTTAACAGTATGATATACAAGTAAATCATATTTTCAACAAGTGAACAAATAAACCATTTGTCGTCTTTAACGAGATTTGTTCCTTTTGTTATTTTATTCATAGCGAGGTGAAATAATTTGAAATCCTCAATGTTGTGCTTTCGAGGATTGTTTTAACTTAATCAAGACTGATTTTGCAAATGGTCATTTTAGACCATTTTATCGGTTCATCACATCAATTGACAAATCAGTGATTAATTGTAAAAAAAAAACAAATGGGAACATTGTAACATATTTTAATAATTAGAGATAGTTTAAACACGTGTTGAGTGGAAGGAGGACGATCTCTTAGAAGAGGTATCAACCCCAAACCGAAAACAAATTGGGACTTGCCGTGTTTGGGAATATACTTTTGGGTCCGTTCAGATCGCTGTCCAGTAAATTACAATTAAAACATACCTTTTGTCTATATGAAATTTCCACGGATGGAATCCAAAGAAATCATGATTTTAGTGAAGCGATAACAGTGTCTGGCTTTGAACTTTAACGGGATGGATCAAATCCCATAATTTGCAAATGCGATCTGAATCGATCCACAATTTATCAATAAACTGTTAGATTTTTGAAATTCTAATGTCTTATGCGTTGTATTATGTATTTCGGTGGTGATTTGTAGAACATAAAATTTTCTATAAGTATGTTATAACACCCGTGTATTAAGGGCATTTATATAAAGATCCCGGTGCCTGCATTCTAATTTTATTTACAAAAATGAATTTCGTGTTGAGATTAATTGATTTTCGTTTTATAGCAATGTAAATAGTAACAACTGTATCTATATTATATGTAAAACGTGTTTTGGTCAATATTTAGTCTTAAATTACAACTTATTATTCTATATATCTCTCAATTGTTTTGTTCAATTTTTGGAATTGTGTTTAAACATAGTGGATTTTAAAGAATCAATCGAAGGGAAGTAGTTTTTATAGAGGTCAGTACACTTGTAATATTCCTGGTTCTGATAATGTGAAATAAAAGGTGCCGGGACACCAAATCATGTTAAATAATGGAGATATCTCATGTTAATATGTCTCTCCAAACTTCGTTGGCTCTTTTTGTTTTGTATTTTTTGTTGTATATATTTATGTAGGAGCATGATTTTTAATCGTTCATGCCAAAGTAGGGATTTTCTATTGGAAGAAGGTTGTTAAGGACGTTTGAAAATCAAGCTTTAGTGATACTCTTTAACTTTCCAATGAGGTTATATGTATATATTCGATTATATTTTTAGACATTTACCAAATAAAATCAATTTTTGAAGTGTTGGTGAAAACAAAAGAAATTCTTGATTTATAAAGATTGAATACTTGCAATAATCAGGATTGCTTTCATGCATAATATAGAAACACGTGAAATGGGCGTAAGTATGTTCAACTGAGCCGTCCCAAAGACAACAAGAGCATAGTGATATCTGTGGGTATAAATGCAATGCACAGACTATATATCATAACCTCATTGGTATCTATTCCAAAGCTTAAGTTTTCTTATTCTTGCTTGATGCCAAAAATTTTGTTGCAAACTTATCTAAGTATATTGTCAATATACCAGTCTCTTTTCGATTTAGGCTAAAATATTAAAATCATTAGGAATATGCATATATTTCATAAGAACAATGGTTGGCTGTATTCAACAATAACATATTAAAAAACTAAGCTACTTACAACAGCTAAGAAATATGTATTATGATATCTCTAAAACGTAACATTCAAGTGCCAAAACCATTATCAGATTAAACTTCTGTATATTTATGCATATTCTTGTGATACTACTCATTATTAGTTAATTTTAGAGTAAACTCCATACTAGAGAATAGTGTAAGTGACCTCTCCCTTGCTTGTAGGTGGATTGTTTTAAATGTTACCTGGTATTTAGCAATTGCAAAAACTCTATAGTCAATAATGATTTTTAGTATTAGGTGTATTAATAAGGAAAATACCTTGTTTTATTATTTATTTGTTTCAATGGAAATTATATAGGTATATTTTTATTATTGTAACCTACATAGTTACGTTGGCTGTAATTTAATATTGATGTAAAATTAATATATGTATTTTTATTTGAAGTCTCGTTTTATTTTTAATTTACGTTTTGGCATTACAAAATGTCCGTTACTAGTCACACATACACTTATGCAAATAATAAATTAATATAATCGAGTTCACAATATATCACTGGGGTGCTAGAGGTTTCAATAGAAAACGTACAGTAATACATAAAAGCTGTGAAACTTTCATTAAAAAAACAAAACTTCAACCACGTCAAAAAAATTACTTATTGATGTCCTTGTTCAACAATATGTAAATACAAAAATAATTACCGAAAAATAGTAAGTTTTATAAGTATCATCACTTTGGAACATGAAGAACATATAACAAAATTTAGGTTTTGCAAATCTTATACTTTGCAGTGCGCAGCAAATGATGCTTTTCTATTATATCTTTTCTACACTTGAACAAGCTTTTCGAAAAAATACTATTGCAAATAACATGCGTTTCCATCAGTTTTTTTTTTTTATAGAAGAGGGGGCAAACGAGCAGGCGGCCCACCATAAAGGTGAAGCCGCCGCCCATAGACACTCACGCGGCTGGTAACTCGTGAGTGCGTTGCCGGCCTTTAAAGGAAAGGGGAGAGGGACGAGGGAAGGGGAAAAGGATGGTCACCGGAAGATCTCACTCACAGAACGAAACGCGAGTACAAAATGAACAAAGTCCAATTGCATCACTTTACGCCGGTTATATGTGAGAGAGTGGTATTTCTCCGGCCGTGCCTGACCATTCGGCTGAAACTCTAAGTAACAGCATGGCACTCCCACTCAGTTTTCCTGCGATCAAAGTCACACCTGCAAATTTTAGTAATGCCTAAGTATGTTTACTCTACAGTACGCTAAGTATCGGTATTGAGCGTTTTTGAGACAAATATCGGGTGGTTAACTTTCAAGGGCCGATGTTGAATATGAACCACACCTAAACGCCAAGTTTTTTCCGAAATTTATTTGACATTTCTCTATTTCAGACTTACTCAATTTGAACCACGGAGAGATACACAGTCCAACAACGTGTTAAAGTTATCCTTATTTAGACTTATTATGAAAATGGGCGTTCGAATCAAAATGCATATCGTGCACTTCGTGATTTTTTGGTAAATTTGATCGTCCAAATGTGCGTACAATCGCAAAAATAGTGGAAAAATTCGAGCAAACCGGGTCTGTAGAATATGTGAGAACACCAGTGCATGCTCGTACAGCTCGTACTGGAGAAAATATTGCTGCTGTTCGCGATAGTGTGGCTGAAGAGCCGTCCACCTCAACTCGTCGTTGTGCCCAACAATTGCACCTCACACGCTCTTCGTTGATGAACATTATGTATAAAGACTTGCATTTACACGCTTACAAGGTGCAATTGGCTCAAGAACTGAACCCTCTTGACCATTCCAAACGTCGTGAATGGGCTGAATGGTGGCAAGAAATGGCAACAGTGGATGATCAATTTTCAAAGAAAATCATCTTCAGTGATGTGAAATGTGCCCCACATTTTCACCTCAGTGGATTCAGAATTGCCGCATTTGTGAAGCTTTCGATTTCGCTGCATTCGCTCTTTCAGTGAAGGTTTCAGACTCACGGGATAGTACATGCCGTTCGCGATCAGCTGTGAGACGTATTTCTCGTTGGAAAGCAAGTTTAGCTTCTCGAGATAACACATGTTGTTCTTGGTAATCGTTAATACTGTTAACTTTTTTAATTAAGGAAGACTGAGAGTGTTATAAAGGTAAGAGTAGACAAATATAATCAGAAAGTTATCGAGAATTAGAGTGTTATTGTGAGTCAACCATAAAAGATACACATATGCTATTGTGAAAAATGTTTTACATAATTTTAAGCAGAACATTTTGGTCATACATTATTTTTGTGTAGCTTTAATCATTAAGGTTGCACACGCGACGGAAGCTTAAATAATGGAGTAACTTCTCCCGTTTTCCCAAGATTTTCCTTCACTGCTCTGCTCCTATTAATTGCAGCGTGATGAAAAGTATGCTATAACCAGCTCAGGAGTATGAAAAATGTTTCTTGTTAAATTCCTTAAAGTCCGTCGAGTAGTTTTTGTTTCTATAACGGTTACCCAGACAGACAAAAATTTTACTGATTGCAGTTTTGGCATCAGTAACGATCCCTAATCAAAACCTGAGAATTATTTTGAAAATATATTTCATGTACAGAATTGACCTCTCTACAGATTTATTATAAGTATAGATAGATGAAGTCAACAATTTTTTTTAAGTAGGCATTAGAATGTGAGGACTCCTTTCTCACTAAACGACACCAAATCTCACCACAGAGAGCTGTTTAAAAACACAAGTAAGGTCATTTTCGGCATGCGTCTATTTAAAGACTATAAATGGTATAGCGAAAACATTAATCCGGATAAAATATTAACTAAATAAAGCGTTTTTTATATTCTTCTGTTTATTCCTCCAATATTCTATGACGACCTATATTTTTTTCAAACGTGGCTAGTCGCTTTTTTCTGCTTTACTTATTAAAGTAGATCGTGCAGTTGCATTAATAATTTATTTTGTTAGTTTATCTATCAAAAATGTACGCAAAAAATATTATAATCATTATATTGTAATGTTTGAAAACATTTTATTTTAACGGCATGAGACATTTATTTAAAAGATTAATCAATTTATTGTATAAAATAAAAACTTTATGAAAATCTATGTATATTCATCAAATTTAATTTCACTATATTATATTTTTTTGATTTCACAGAAACATGTTTGTGACATGGAGAGCTGGTTGTTGATAATTCTGTTTATTTTCAATGTATAACATGGCATTTGGCTTCACACAGTGCATATATTACTATGGAATGCCAGGGAAATATATCTATTTCAATCTAGAAAGAACAGAAATTTATTTCTCTTTACATTACTCACCTTTCTCTGTGCAAGATCAGAACATAGTAAAAGTTAACATAAGACATTTGCAAAAGCTAATGGATCAAAGCTTAAAGATTGATTCATACAATCAGGAATTCTATTCAAACAATGACAGCAACTATCTAGCAAACATACTGTAAATGGTAGTTAGAATGTTCTTCCTATCCTGTATGTGTATATGTCTTGTTTATATGAGTAATGAATTTATTCTACATTATTGGAAACATAAAAAATAATCATTTGATACAGTTTATGGAAAACACAAACCACGCTTTTAATAGTTGTGATATATGTGTTAAATAAAAACATATTGAGATTTCATATATTTTGCAATGTTTCATATTACATCACTTAAAAACACCACAAACTCATGTTGGAGAGTTCAAAGGGTTTATTCACCCTTATAAATGTCAAGTATTCTGCAAAGTCTATGCATAGATAATTATTTTAAAGAATTCCGTATACTTAACTCTATCCTAATTTATAATAATTTCAATATATCAGGATTATATATTAATCTATATCCACAAAATGCTAAGAACATCACAAGACACACCTATAATGCACATATTTAACATATAACATACAAAAACGCTTTTTATACTGTTTAGGCATAATATACATTATTCAACAATTAGAAACCCTCACCAAAATACTTCAAAAGTTACAACAACTATTTGTCTTACGAGCAGTCTTATAAAATGCTTTACTATGCATAGAAAGACTATTTGATTTTTCAACTAAGTCGTCCAATTTTTCACCCCTTTCCAAAACAGCTTTAATTGTGTCATGAAGAATAATTTTAGTCTCATCCAAGTCACTCTGAATTTTCGTTAAAGCGTCTGCCTCCTGAGGGTTTTGATATTTGGCTAAATATTGCGGGAGGACAGGAAAGTCAATTGTTGTTTCATCTCCAGTCTGCCAACTTGCCACTGGCACTTTAGCAGAAAAGTCATCAAGCAATTTTGTTATAAGTGTATGTGCAACTCTGTTTGGATACTCATGGTCTGATATAAGAACTCCTGCAAGGTTATCTGCTCTGACATAAACTTGAACCATATATTCACCTTCCTTTACAGATTGCCTGGATGCTTGATGTGTTCTCTCTACAATTGTCTTACTTACAAAAGTCATAAACTCTTGCACAGAAGATCTTTGGAAAAAGCTAAAGCTTTGTAAATCATACGCTGCTTTTAAGATAGAAGCACTGGTCACTCCTTTATACAAAACTACAAGTCCATATACCTTCACCATGATCAATACTCAAATTCCTGAAAATTAATTTTTTTATGTTAATAAACTTGCTTATTAACAAATACATTAGATAGAAGTGAAAGTACACCTACGTGTAAACTGTAAAAATTATCAGCAGTCTACTATCTGCAGTAAGCGTCACAACGGTACTTAACCAAATTTTCTATATAATACAAAGACTATATATATATGGTAATTAGTTCATAAGATATTTTAACTAAATTATCAATTATCTTTTTTAAGGATATTTTAGCTATTGCTTATAAATGAGCCCTCGAGTCTCGACACAGTTAATTGTTAAACTGACTGCTGTCTGCTACTCACTTACTCTGCAGTTGACATTACGTTAGACAATTTACATCTAGTAATGGCTAACGACGCCCTAAGACAATTGACTTCAAGAACTATGTCATTTCGGTTTCTAAATTTCTAGTTCCTTGCACAGGGCACAGGCTTCGAAGTTGTAAGTTGCGATTATGACGACCATAGACTTTGTATACACGGCACCGATTTTTTAAGCAATGTTTATTTTAATATCAATTTCCCTGGTTTTTTCTGTTCAATTGTTTACCGATATGATATTATTTACGTAATAAAAAAAATACAAGGTGATGGAGATAACCAAACTAAAATAAAAAGGTTGTAATGGATACGAGTTGTCCAAGTATATAATTGATTTTTTTTAATAAACACATCTTAATTGTATAGTACATAATATGACGGTGGTTCTGATTTACAAATTGAATCTAATTATTCAATGGAAGGAATATGTTTTTATGTATATTTTTTATTTTTGCACTACCGTAACAAATATTATCACAATAGAGCACCCCATACTGCCCTTCTGTTATAGCTCTTAAATATTGCTCTAATATTATTGTTAAGCCCTCAGAGTTCTTAACTATTCTGCAAGCCACTAAAGGCTTTGTATGTTGGAATCTGAAATAAGCTTTCCATACATTTTTATTGACCAAATCTGCTGGTTCTTCAGAAATCCAATGTGGGTGGTTTGTGTAGCAAATATTATTCCAAAGAGCAGGATGTTTAGTGCCTGCAACCTGAAAGTAATTGCATGTTATGTATTTTTAATATTAAATAGAAAAATTTAAAGAATTATGTTCCCATTCACATTCAGTGATATTACATCATTGAGAGGTTAAAGTAAACAGACTTCACAATTTAATTTACTTTTAAGCACTAAATTATTTTAGTTTGAAATTAAATAATCCACTTACAACATATATAATGTTTGAATCTATATCTTTTTTAAATATAAAGTAAGCATCTTTGTAGCTCTTTAAACAACATCTTTGTCCTATTGTCCATTTATGAATACCAGTATGTTCTCCAACTATTTGCCCATTGTCTATATCAACAAAATGTCCAAACTTCTCCGGAATAAACTAAAACATAATATAAAATTAAATCTCAAAAAATCTTGATAATTATAGCCATATGGATAATGTGAGAGTAAAAACCTATTTGGTGATTAAGATGAAATTCAGCAAAATCAATACCTCTTGAATAAACTTTTGAAATCTTTTTTTGCCAATGAAACAAATGCCTGTACTATCTCGTTTTCTAGCAACATTCATAAGACCTTCTTTTGTTGCTAATTCCCTCACTTCATTTTTTAAATATGTGGCCAATGGAAACATACATCTTCTTAATGAGAATTGTTTTACTTGGGAAAGAAAGAATGTTTGATCCTTATGTTTATCTACTGGCTGTAGAAGTTTTACATCTGAAAGAAATAATTGAAGTTAACAAAAAATACATGTAGGGTATAAACAGTAAACACAATGTATATTTTCCTTTAAATGTTCATTATCTACAGAACTAAGCTTAGTGATAAGAAATCTACTTAATGAACACTAACTTACTTTCAACTTCTTTGAAATTCTCTAAGTATGGTCCAAAGGTTGTATTAGCATAATGGCCAGTCGCAATAGCATCAACTGTTAAATTGTTCCTGCAATGTTCAAAAAACCTATCAAATTTAATGTATCTGTTGCACAGTATATCTGGATTTGGAGTCAATCCTGATTCATATTCCTTTACCAAAATGGTAAAAACATCATTCCAATATTCTTTTATAAAATGCACTCTGTGTAGAGGAATATCAAGCTTACGACAAACAAATGATGCATCTTCATAATCTTTCTCATCTGAACAAAAACCAACTTCGTAATTACTGTCCCAGTTTCTCATAAACACTCCTTCCACCTGATATCCTGGTAAAATGAAATGGTTAATTGACAACTTGAAGCAATTTTAACATACGGAATTTATTGAATTAAAGACATACCGGCTCTCTTTAGAAGAAATGCTGTAACAGCACTATCCACACCACCAGAAATACCTACAGCAATTTTTTTGAACATGTTGATCTCTTAATTTCAAGACAAAATAATGTTTATCTCATGTAGATGATAGTACATTTTAATAACCTAATATTTTTTTTGCTTTTAAATAGGCTTGAAGTAGGTAGGTACTAGGTAGTAGGTAAGTAATAAGTATCACGTTGCACTACAATATTTTTAACACAGCCGGAGCCCGGTCAAATTCCTAGAATTAATATTTATATTTTATAGTTTGTTACTGCATTATCTGTGGTTATTTTATTATTTTGCTAATTATATAGTCTATAATGACTTGACAATATCACCTTGACGTTTGTTTAGAATCTCGTTTTTCGCCGTGAGCATTACCCTGTTTCTGTTTTTAAGTAACTAGATTAAAGTATTGTGGATTCTTTTTTCCAAGCCTTGAACATATATTAAAAATATGTCGAACATTCAACTGCAATGTCTACTTGGAATCCAGGGAAAGGATTTCGTTATGATAGCGGCTGATCAGACAAATAGTCACAGTATTATGGTGATGAAGGATGGTGAGTTAGCACTTTTTGATAGTTTTGTGGATTCTCTCATCACTGTTACCACTTTATGTATCTCGGGATATCTAAATTTACTCTACATACAGCTCATTGCGCTAATGTTTTGGTTTAATAGTGTGTATATTCTGTGTATCAATCTATGATGATGCACTCCGGTCTGCCATATAAAGTCTTATGTTTTGGGTTGTTACCACACCTATATGGCAGCGTTTTTCTTTATAACAGTGATTACATTACTAGTAATCAACAAATATCTATTTTCAGATGAAGAAAAAATTTATAAGATATCCAATAAGCTTATCATGGGAGTTGCTGGTGATTCTGGAGACACAACCCAGTTTGCAGAATACATTGCAAAAAACATCCAACTATACAAAATGCGCAACAGTTATGAGCTGGGACCATCTGCTGCAGCAAACTTTACAAGAAGATACTTGGCGGAGTACCTTCGTAGCAGTGTAAGTAATGAAACAAACTATTTTCTTTAAAGCATTTTCATAAAACACTACTAGAGATCTTATCTAGCTAAGTTTCATAGATAAAAAAGTTGCATCTGTACTCAAAAAGACTATTAGAAATTGTACTTTTTAGGAATAAATTGTTTTTCTTAATTACAGACTCCATACTTTGTTAATGTTTTAATGGGTGGTTATGACAAAGAAAATGGGCCAGAACTTTATTTCATGGATTATTTAGCATCCAGTGTGAAAGTACCATTTGCAGCCCATGGGTATGGAGGATTTCTAAGTTTGAGTATCATGGATCGACAATACAAAAAAGGTAATCTTAGGTGTCACAAGTTACTGAAACACAAGATGAAAATAAAGCATCTGATAAGAGATCTTTAAAGTTGAAGAAAGCTAAAGCAGTGTCATATTTACCATCTCTAGAACTTAGTGATAAAAAATTTAAATTAAAGCAGCTAATTAATGTTTAATTATGATTGCAGATTTAACAGAAGAAGAAGCATATGAAATTTTAAAACTATGTGTTCAAGAGGTCCACCGACGCTTATTTGTGAGCCTACCAAACTTCCAAGTAACTATCGTCAATAATGATGGTGTAAGAACTTTGCCAGTTATTAATTCTAAATCTTCACAATAATTTTTTTAAGAATATACATTGAAATTTAATGTTGTTTTCATTATATTACTCCTCCTACTTGAATTCTAGTTAAACAGTTCTTAAAATATTTTACTGAGAATTTTCTCAGAAATATGACAAATGTAATTTGAAAGCAAAAAAAATATTCAATACTTCTAAAAATTTTTTATTGCATTCATACATCTTATATACAGAAAATTGTTTTAACTCCCAGATTTAGTTCTATCTGGACTAGATGCTAATGTAGTGTCAAGGTTTTCCGATTGAGAGTTATTAGCATTTTCACCGTCCCCACCATTTTCTCCTTCATTGTCTGATTGGTCTGCAAATAAAAAAAACAACAGGCATATTAAAGTTTTTATGTGTTGATAGGTCTATTGAATAACAATAGTATGCTGATTTTTATCTATTAAAATATTTTTGTCACAAATATCTCATAGGTGATATAATAATACCAAGTGCATGTTATCTTAAATATT
This sequence comes from Leptophobia aripa, assembly GCA_951799465.1. Lineage (NCBI taxonomy): Eukaryota > Metazoa > Arthropoda > Insecta > Lepidoptera > Pieridae > Leptophobia > Leptophobia aripa. The sequence goes on along the minus strand of OX637267.1, from coordinate 5,818,643 downwards.
AAGGAAAATTAACACAATATATTTGCTATAACAATTGCATTATAAATCATATATCATAAAGTCATAGGAGCATGCTTTTGGATAAAGCCATAGAGTTAGAAGAAAAATATGCAAGTACGTGTATATGTTTCACCTTTTTTATCAGCTGGAATATCTTCTGTTCTATTAGCAACTTGAAAGTGATATTCCAATTCATCAAAATCAAAAACTTGATCAGTAGGCAGTAAGCATGGCAAGTACGCTGGGAAGGTAGGCTTACATGCAATTACTGAAAATCATAGAACAATGTTATATGCATTTTCACAAATCAAACAATTTTCTAGTTAATTTTTTCAGTGTTGTTCAATTTATAGATTAAATAATTCCTGCAACTAAAGAGTCCATAATTTTACATTATTTTATAAATAAAATGTTTAGAAGGCCGACTAATATTATGGTATGATATAAATTGGTTAAAACCATTAGTACCAAATTAAAAATAACTTTTATATATAACAGATTAATTAGACCAAAAGCAGTACATGGGAAAACTTGATTGTCCTCTGTATTGAAAAGGTTGTGTGTTTCACTTGTTTTTGCAAGGAATTTTGTCAATGCCTTTTCAATATCACGTTTCTGATTTGCAGCTTTTTCTCTTATTGCTTCATACTCAGTCACTGGCTGCTTATGTGTCTGAAATATATATATTTTAATATTCAGCTTTATTATTCAGAATGGAATGATTTAAAAGTTATTTCAAAATATCATAATTGCATATATAGAATAAAGATATATATATATATTTATTTGTTTCTGTATGATTAATGTATGATGATACTAAATCTTAATCTATAGGTAACATAAGTTACTAAAAAACTGAACATAAAATGACTGTTATACACAAATTTATAATATAACTCAATTATTACAAGTGCTTTGCTCAAATTGCCATTTTATATCTTTGCAAATTTTAAAAGGGAAGATAAACTAGAAATACTAACAGGGGTTCTTATGTAAGCATGTGGATCAGGCAATGCTGGTAAATGGAATGGTATATGTGAAGATGGTTTAGCTTTTGAACCAGCCGATAACATAGCTGGTGTTCTAGGAACGGGTGCTTGTTGCGGTGGCTGAATCACATGTCTGTTTGGCCTAGCTGCATATTGCTCTAAGCCTTGAAGACTTATTCCTGTCAATAAAAAAAATATCAAAGGTTGAAAGTTGTGGTTTTGGACAAATAAAGAGACTAGCTTTTTTCTAGACTTTTACCCATTTAGTGTTGTAGATTTACATACAATTCTCTCATCCATTTGGTTCTACCACTTATTGCCATAAATGAAACTAATATTTATTTTTTAGAAAGTACCTTAATAGACGATTAGTTTTAAAATTTACATTTTCCATCACAACTACAAATTTATAAAAGTTCATATTATTTCTTTCTTTCTTACAAAGTATCATAGGAGTATCTTCAAAGATGTAAATTTTCCATGTAAATCTTAATGCTCTTTTTAAGCAATAAAACATGTTGTATGTGTACTATGTTCACCCACAGGACCATCTATAGTACTCCTCATTTTAAATATTAGTATAATTTAAACTTGCCCATATTGATAAGTGCCAACATAACATCTGCCAAGACAGGTTCTACTCTACCAGATAGTTCACAGTAGCGATTAGCTGAATTACCAACTTCTGTAAAAACTAAAATATAAGGGTAATTATTAATTTAAAAAGTTTTACATTAGTATTAATTTTAAATATTAACAAGTCTTACAGCATTGTATCATCTCCGTTAATGTCTCTAAGCTAAGTTTGTCAACTGATTCGAAACCACTCTCTAAAAGGACTGTTGATACAGCTATGTTAAGTATTCTTCTTCGAGCATCACCATTACTTTCGACTTTTTCTGTGGCTTCTGCCATGTTAACGTTCCCAGAAGAGCTGAGATCTTAGAAAATACGTTAATGACACTACTGAGTAAAAAAGTTAAAATAAAATGTAAAGACTTCTTTACACTTCTTGATTCAAATTTTGTGATTACAGTTTAATATTTTGTATTAGTTTCACATTTGATATTTGTCAAATGGAAATCACAGATTGCAATATACATAATTATAAGAATCATCACAGATGCTTCCACTAACAATATTTGAAATATAGACAAAATAATACTGGTTTTTTTTAAAATATAAATAAGAATTCTAAACACATTCGTAACTAATTATAATTTTCACTCGTTAAACAAACTTTAAAATGTTAAACAAACATTATTTTCATATAATTCAAATGTAAATTTTATTTTTAAAATCCGTTTTTTAAACCCGTCAATTGTCAGTGTTCAATGTTCATTGTTCAACACTGTTCATTAGACCAAGATAAATCTTAATAATATTTAAATCAGAATTTTGTTTTTGGTAATACAGAAGTACTAAGGAAAGTAATTTAATCAAATTTGATATTTTTAACTATTGTGGGTGGTCTTACAAAATGAAATTGTGAAAATAATGTATATTAACACTTATATTCACTCTGCTTACACACAACAACTATCTATTTCCTTGAAATAACATAACTAAACTGAAAATTATTTAATATGTCTTTACCACCGATTGATTTTACTGTTCCACCACCTCAGCTAAATGTGCCTCCACCGCCAATTACATCAATATTAGGACAACCGTCGATTTCTCAAACAACCCAACCAATTTTCAATTATCCTCCACCAACTTTAAGACCCCCACCTCCCCCTGCCTATCCTAGTGATACACAAGTTCCTCTTAATGTACCACCACCAACATCAAACTTTCCAACCTCAGCTTATATATCTCCATACCCACCTAATCAACTACCACCTGGCTACCATGGCAATGATTATTACTATCACCAAGCAACACCTGATAATCAATACCCTCAAGTTTGGAAAGCGGAAAATATGAGCTCACAAAAAACAACATCTAGCTCTTTAGAATTTAAAAACCCACAAAGCAAGCACGAGTCTCATTCAAGAGAAAGTTCAAGGTCCTATTACAGAGAAAGAAGCCATGAACGAGAACGGAGTTATAGAAGTAGATCTAGACGTAGTCGTTCTCGTAGTCCCAGTAACAGAAGCTCAAGAGATGTTGAGGAGAGATATTCTAGATCACGGGGTGATGGAAGAGACTATGACAATAGTAGGTACAGAAGTGAATGCCGTAGCAGGGAAAGAGACAGAGAGAGAAGGTCATACAGCAGGAGTGAACGAGATAGATATGAGGATAGGCATAGACATTCATCTTTTAAAAGCCGGGAACGGTCAAGTAGCTCTTATCGGTCATCTAGTCATAGGCCATTAACTGATAGAGAGAAAATTTTGGAAGATTATAGGTATAGAAATATTACAAATTATGTTATATTCAAGAATTTAGTAAATTTTAATATGTATTTATTTAGTATATGATTATTCTCTTAGTAAATTGATTTTTCTTTTAGGAAAAACTATTGTAAAACATCAGAAGGCATTATAAAAAAAATTGAAAAGTGGTCTAAAGAACACAAATTGGATGAAGAAGAGGTAAATGCAAATATGTTATTTTAAAAAAAATCACCTAAAATATTTAATAATTTTATTGTTCCTAAATCAAATTCTTAAACTGTGCATACCATTTTTAAATACTTTACAGAATTCGAAAATGTGGTACAGAAGTTCACCAGCAGAGTTATATTATAAACCAGTCGAAGGTGGGGAAGGAATGGAACAAACTCGTAAACTAGAGAAAATATGTCAGAACTTCATCAAATATCTCATAGAAAGGGGCCGTAAAGCGCGTCCTGAGTTTGATGAGATGCCTCCACTAAAACCTCAAAAGGCAAAACGATGTAAACATAGTAAGTAAATATTACATTATTATTATTTATATATAATAATTAGTATTAAATTAAGTAGAATAATTAAGTTTAGGCATCATTTAATTGTCCTAAAATAAGTTTAAAAACATAAGTTCAATACATTAAGTTTATCACGCTTTGAAGTTGTTGAGCGATAAATACGGACGCAATGTAACCGCACAGCACCAACACATTAGATGCCGCCCGCGCGGCCAAAAAACTAGGTTTAAATACCGCCTTCGCCGGGAAGGCGTGGTCCCTTACTTCAAGTGTCGCTCACTCCTCCAGTGAGCTTCTGTTCAGCCTTCAGGCTAGTCCCCCCCGTGACGGCCAAGCCGAGATCCAAGTCTCACAGGAGACGCCTTAGCGCAAGTCACGGCAAAACCAAATTGTCACGGCTGAGCTAAGCTCACCACCAAGCCCGAGCTGAGCTGTAAAGGCCTCCAGGCGAACAGCGAGATCCCCCTCCAAAAAAAAAAAAACGCACAGCGCAGTCGCGCTTAGATCGTTGTACGGAACGGCCCACTCTTCAAATAGTGAAATATAAATATTGGAAAATATAAGTGAAGTGTTTCCTTAAATGAATAATATGGTCATAATAGTTATTATGACCCGACTCAATCGTGATGTTGGCAATGCTGATGCTGCGCCTTACAAATAACCCTATAAGAAGTATATTATACTTCTAGTGTAATCATTTCTAATTTACAGCCGATGATGATAGTTCGTCATCGTCCTCCGATGAGGAGGATTGTTTAGATGAAGAGAATCTACAAGGATATACTGACAGAATGATGTTAGAACTACAGAGAAAGCAAAGTCACCCAAGAAGATTGCATGCAGAACTATGGTAAATCTTTTAAATTAATGTTTTTTTTATACGGTTTTGAAAAGGGTTTAAGCATACAATACTCGAAGTATGGTCTTTGATGAGATCAAAAATTTTTTTTTGTGTGCTATGAGTAAATGTTAGAATAAGATTGTTTTTTTAACTCCTTTTGTAGTTTTAAATATATGTATATAATTCAAATTCTGTGTTAGATTTTTACAAACTTTATATGTATATTAGTAGGTTCGGGAATTGGCCGCTAAACTTTATTTCATGCCTTATTAAGCATTAACCAAACATGAGCGACTTTCTTTATTTTTGTTCCATTTACCAAAAAACCACATACCCAAAATTTTCAACTCTTAAAACTTTTCCTATTTTTTTAAATATTGATTAGTACTTCAAATGATTTTCCACTATTGGCGTTCGATACAATCATAAATAGGTGAACCCAAGAAATAATTGATATTGCCAAAACGAGTCGGCAGATTATCAGGTACGAAAATGATTTCGATAAAAATTGTTATAGGTTCAATAACACGGGTGAAATGAATGGGGGCCCATTGTGTAGATGTAGCGCGCGAGCACGACGTTACGGTATACGGCATGGAGTTTACGCGGCCGAAAACCAATTCGCTAAATGCGTGCCCACACAGAGTAATACTGATAAACTGTATCATTATCGGTAAGTATTTATATTGCTTTGTGTATTTTGAAGTGAATCTTTGTCAAGTTTTGTAAGTTTACCACGATTTCAATTCATACCGTTTGAAAATTACATTACATTTATCTTGTACTGAATTTAAGTGAATTTTGAAAGAAAATATGTGTATTTGGACACACACGGCACACACAACATCACAATGAATTATAAATATTTTTAAAAGTAACTAAAATAGACACATTGCTTTGTTGCTAGTGACGCGGGCGTGCGCCAAGTGGGATGCTGCTCAGGATTTGTGTGGAATATAGTATTCCACAGCACTGATTTTCAGCAGCACCCAGTTGTCGCAAAACCGCTGCACGGCGTTAAACAATTTTAGTGTAAATAATTTAAATAAAAACTAAAAGTAATAATTAAATACTAGAAGGAAGTGAGAAAATAAAAATATTGGGATTAAGTTGGTTAAACAGGATAGGAAAGGGACAAGAGAACTTGGATGTGCCTAGCTGGGCGCCAACGATAAAGACGGATCCATCTGCTGTCATAATAAATGCTTTTTCAACCTCCTTCGGAAGGTTGGCACAGTTTCACAGTTCCGCAGGGGCGGCGGCAGATTGTTCCAGCACCTCGTTGCGCTATATCGAAAACTACCCCTAAAGGCAGTTGTAGGTTATGATATGCCCTCATCGCATATTGGCTCACATCACCTAGCCACAATAATTTCTTATACAAATAGGGTGGAAAATTGTGCCTTACCACCACTTTTTGTGACGGCAAAGACAGCAAAGTGGGCCTGCTGTCGACCTTCCATGTTCAAAATGCCTGCTCTGGGTGGTATGTCCCAGCAATATCTAGCACAAGCATTTTGAACACGATGTTATGGCCTGCGTTTGCAGATGCTTGTTCTCTTATAAGAGTGAATTAGTCTCGCTATAGTTTATACGCTTTGTTATATATTTTTTTACAGAATTACAGTTTCTCCACCAACTAATTTCCTTATAAAATCACCGACGATCATAAGTCACGATGAACATGAATTTCTATTTTCTGGTTTCTCTATGTTCTCCCATTATAAACTGGCAAAGTTGCCAACCTGTAAAGTGATAAGGTTCAATATTGAATACACCATCTTATATGTCGAAGAGGCGGCGCCGAAGAACTTCACCATACAAGAGTTGGATATGTTCGGTATGTTCATTACTATTCTGTTTTAAGTAGTTACAGTATATTTTTTATTTATTTTGAAAAAAATATGTTTGTAACGTAATTTGTAAGTAAAGTATGTTATTTTTATTTATTTATGTGTATTTAAGCGTACATTATGTATTGAAACAATTTTTAAAAAATTATTAGGTTTTTTTGTTATATACGGTGTGTATTAAATGGATATTGTGATATATCACTTGTGCTATTAACACTAAGATAGCCAAAAGACTAACAACGCATATATGTGCATACTTGTTATAGATGCAATTACGGTGTAATATATATATCGGCGCAACTACAACAATTAGTCTTAAATTAACTAGAATAATTAAGTTCAAATATTATTTAATTGACCTAAAATAAGTTTAAACACATAAGTTGAATACTTTACGTTTGTTACTCTGTGAAATGTCATCTTTATTATTTCAATACGACGTCTTTGTAAACAAGTGCTAGATAGATAAATAGGGTCGCATTGTAACCGCACGACACAGTCGCGCTCAGGCCGTTGCACGGAACGGACCTCCCTTCAAATAGTGAAATATAAATCTTGGAAACTATCAGTGAAGTGTTTTTTTTTAATAAGTGGTTATTATCACCGACTCAATCGTGATGTTGGCAATGCTACCTACCTGCCTTTCAAAAATAACCCTACAGAGTAGTGAGTAGCCCTATAGAGGAACTCTCTCCCCTCGTTATATATTATTGTATGTTTATTATTTGAATAGTGGAACAAGGTTTTCTATTCCGTTTTGTTGTGTCTGCTGAAAATTGTAATACTTGTATAGTATATATATGTTTGATATGCCGGTACTGTAATAATTATTAATTATTATAATTTCAGAGGAATATTTGTTCAAAGAATTATTGGAACTGGTCGACTTGGATCTTGGTAAAGGAACGGACACGACTTGTTCACAATTTCATTTTATGCCGAGATTTGTACGATACTTACCGGAAGGTGGTTGTGAGGTATGTGCACACAAGTGAAAGAGTTAACTTTAAAAGTGTTCTTTACTTAACTATACATTTTTTGTTTTGTTTTTATTACATATTTTTATATAAATGCCAACAAATTAATTAATAAACGCTTAGTTTAAAATATTTTTTAAAAAGAACCTGATAAATTCATGAAAGTTCTTACCAATAATTGCACTGAATCCTATAGTTTTCATTGCTGGTTCTAACATATGTTTAATCCGAATATCTTTTTCAGGTATTGTCAATGTGTGAAGTACTAAGATACTTGATAGAGGAAAGCAATTTGCTAATTCCTGCCGAATCGCTCGAAGATGTCCACAGAATGGATCATTATCATTGGCAGAAATTTGTTGATAGGATTAAAGGTATTTAGTTTAGTTTTATTTTGTATAGTTTAAAACAGTGGTACCCAACGGGCGGCCTGCGAGTTCATTTTATTATTAATAAATTTGTTACTAAATTATTATTAATATTAAAACTAATTTACTTAGGGTAAAATAGAATGGCCAACCATGTTCTTATTACAATTACTACCATGTTATTTAAAGATTTCTTTTGAGTATAAATATAACATAAACTAACTTTAGGTTTAAGAATTTATTCTCTTAACCCTAAAACGACTTCACTTATTGGAGAATATAAAAAAGTTTCAAGAAAATAAATAAATTAAAAAGAGAAGATTAATACAAATAAGTTACATTAGAGTACAAATTAAGTTCATAAAAAAAACAAATATATAGATATTTTTTTCATATTAAAATTATGGTAAAAACTGTAACTTAATTATTATAATAGTCATAAAATATTGTACACTGTCCTAAGTAATGTTACGTTGGGCGAGCAAACTAGGCCTCCGAATATTACGCTTAAGACCTTTCACTTATTCACCTTCGCTCCCGAAATGATTAATTGTTTAACGAATATTCAATGATCGATCGTTATTAAAATTTAATTTTAAAAAACGTCTAGGTATGATAGTAACTTACCCGGGTAGGAAGCCATGCTCGGTCCGCGTGGATCAAATTGACCGAAGTCCGCCCATTGACGTGAACAAACCTGACGAAGTCAAGAAGTTTTACCCCGAAATCGTACACTTTGGTATAAGACCACCACAATTGAGTTACGCTGGGAATCCCGAGTAAGTATTTCAAGTCGTTTGTCTGGTACCCAATTTAGTAATAAAATCTTACCAATGCCTAAAACTATAGATAAGTATACTATAGATAAGGGGGCACACAATAACAGTGAAATCGTCGCCCGTGCGGCGCTGGCCTTTGGAAATTGTACGCGCTTTTTTTAATGCAGTTTTCTTTATCACTATTTTGATAACTGATATTTTTTTAACAATTAATATTAAGCATATCTCGTATATATTTTGGATATAATACAATTTAGGTATCAGAAAGCGTGGCGTTATTATGTGAAATACCGTCACCTGATAGCAAATATGGCTAAGCCGTCGTTCAATGAACGGCAGAAGCTCGCTGCGAAAGAGGCGAAGTTGCAAGAGATGAGGACGCAGAGTAAAATGAAGCGTGACGTCACCGTGGCCATATCCTCGGAGGGATTCCACACCACTGGGCTCATGTGCGATGTTGTACAGGTACCAGGCAATTTGTTGACAGTCAAGTTTAAATGGGAGTGCTTTCAAAAAGCTTTTCGATCGTGAAACAGTTTAGGAATAAATTTGCAAAAGTGTACTCGGATCATCCCAAAAAAAATACAATTAGTTCTTGCTTCTCGGTTTGGTCGCGTACGTGCCTTACTGAATAAAAATTTGACTTTGACTTTGTTAAAATAAATACCCACCATAAAACACTTGTTTGTCTCAGTACATCAAATTATGTTTGAGCTACGATGAACAATGAGTTAAATCTATCAACAGCTGACCTAAGAAAAAATTGAGCGTGATAAAACGTCTGAAAGTTAGTTGTAATTGGTATTTTGACATGATTCGAAGCTAATGTTGTTTTCAGCACGCAATGTTAATACCGGTACTCGTACGACATTTACGTTTCCACAAATCGTTGGACAGCCTAGAAGAAATAATAGGGTACAAGTTCAATCAGCGAGCGTTGCTCCAGACGGCGTTGACGCACCCGTCCTATCGCGAGAACTTCGGGACTAACCCCGATCACGCGAGGAATACCCTGACCAATTGTGGCATACGCCAGCCGGAGTATGGCGATCGGAGGATTCATTATACGAGGAAGAAAGGTATTTTATGTATTGACTTTAAAACGTGTATAATATGTGTATGTTTAAACCCGTTTACGAAATATTTGGTTAGTTTTACAAGTCTGGTTACGGATAAATCAAATCAAAAATATCATTATTCATATTTATGAATCGAAAAAAAAAGTTTTATTTTTGACTCTACATTTACTGTCAGTTTCCAAATCAATTACGAAAAGAACTTGCAAGAGACTTCTTTAGATCAAGTATATTCTATAGTTCGGCTGTACAAACATATGATGCTTGAGAAGGTATTTTATTGATTGAACCTTAATGTTTTCCAGGTATCGTGACACTTATAAATATAATGTCACGTTTTGGTAAAAGCAATGAGACAGAATCGGAGATTAAGCACAACGAACGGCTTGAGTTCTTGGGAGACGCTGTTGTCGAGTTCATATCGTCTATACATCTGTTTAAAATGTTCCCCGGATTGTCTGAAGGGGGCTTGGCCACTTATAGGGCTGCGATAGTTCAAAATCAACATTTAGCGCTATTGGCTAAGGTGAGACATTTTGACTTTTTCATACCAAACCCCTAAATACAATATCTATTTGTGCAACCTAATCATTGTGAATAAATTAAATAGAGAAATTAAACTTTTGCGGCTAGATACAGAGTTACCAAATATGAATTTTAATAACTAAACAAAACAAATATATTTAAAATTACAATAATTATTTTCTCAAATTTGAGCGTACGAATTATTAATACCCAATGTCACATTTTTATTATCTAAAATCAAAGCTATAACGATGTCGTCATTGATCCAGTGTCGTGCTTATTTTGTTTATAGTTAGTTAGTCTAGTAGTGGTCTGACTCAACTCGACTCGTTGACGATACCCCCTTTTTGGTTTGATTAAAATCGCACTTTTTAAATATTATTATCATCAGTATTTATGATTATTAGTATAAACAAAGAACGTTTCAGAACATCGGCCTTGAACAATACATGTTATACGCCCACGGCTCTGATTTGTGCCGTGAAGTGGTCATGCGCCACGCAATGGCTAATTGTTTTGAGGCGCTCATGGGCGGGCTGTTTCTTGATGCTGGCTTAGAGGTAAATTGTGTGTGTAACTGTAAAACATGTTAAATATTTACTTATTAAGGCACACCAGCAAACATAACTACAGGAACACACAAGACACGTATGTGCATAAATTAAAAATGTATAGAAGAGTTTTTTTTTGGCAAACAATAAAAAAAATATACAAAAACTATACACACATAACACATAACACTATGAAAGAAAAACAATAAATAAGCGTTTATCTATTCATTATTATCGTCCATGACTAGTAGCTTTTACCCGCGACGTCGCCCGCTTTGTTCAAATATAAAAGGAGTTTAAAAATTGCAGAGTTCTGGTGAAATTTTTAATACAAGCTTTCATCCCCATATTTAGCCTCTGTCCTTCCCTCAAGTTTTAGTCTATCTCCATATCAAATTTTATTAATATCGGTTCAGTAGTTTAAGCGAGAAACTTTCGCATATATAATATATGTGTATATCTATTTAGATAACGGACCGCGTATTCGCACAAGCTCTATGGCACAATGAGAGCAATCTGTATGATATATGGATGAAGGAGCGGGCTCACTCGTTGCAAGAGCAGGAGCCATTGGGAGATCGGCAGTACATCAAGGACTTTGAGTTCTTGCAGAAGTTGACAGTTTTTGAGGAATCGATAGGTATTCTTCTCAAATCATAATAATTTTGTGAAATCATTTATTCTGCATGACGACAAATTCAATGTAATAATTTATTTCAATTAAGTACCCTCTCGTTTATATAAAACTGGGAGTGAGTGAGTGGTTTTTAGAAATACGTATAGAAAAGCTGAACATTTAATATATGTACACTTAGGATTTAAAAAATGAATTAATTAAAAATTCGACAGCGAAGTGTTATCTCCTTAATACGTATTAGCAAATCAAGTTTTAAGTTACTCGTAAATAGGCAATTCATCTCATAAAAAAAATATTCTTCATTGAAATTGCTTTGTTTTTATTGTTATATAGATATATCGGGTAGAGATAATAATATATATTTTTTAATATAGGTGTGAATTTCAAGCACATCCGTCTCCTGGCCCGAGCTTTCACGGACCGTTCTGTCGGTTTCACAAATCTGACTCTCGGCTCCAATCAGCGTTTGGAGTTCCTCGGCGACACAGTTCTCCAGTTGGTGGTGTCCGATAAGCTCTATCGCCATTTCCCTGATCATCACGAAGGTCACTTATCTGTGAGTATTTTTTATCTGTGAGAAAAGAACAGATGTCGACTTTCTTGCCGGTTCTTCTCGTTAGAATGTAAAAAATGACGATTAAAGAGTGTCTTTATTTTTATTTATTTACACTTTGGTGCACAAAATTAGTAGAATTAAATAATGTTAATATATGTTAGTACTTATAAGAGCAACGGGCTGCCTTATATCTAGTAAGCGAACTCATCCAGGCAACCCACATATTGGTTTGAATTGTCTTACTATCTAAGCTTAACCATCGTCTTCATCTGTGGGGCAACGAAGCCTGATACATTATAGTATTGTTTTTTTCTTTACTGCATAACATTTCACACTTTTCAGCTCCTCCGGTCGTCGCTCGTCAACAATCGTACGCAGTCGATGGTTTGTGACGATTTAAATATGTCGGAATACGCGATTTACAACAACCCAAAAGCCAAGCCCACGGCTAAGAAACATAAGGCCGACTTATTGGAGGCGTTCCTTGGGGCACTCTATATTGACAAGGTAACACACGGTTTACCGGATATCCGGATTGTTGTCTATGGTAACTGATCATAGACAAACACAAAATGACGATAATCCATTTATATATTCCGGTTATTTCTGGAGGCCTAAGTGTAAAAAAGAAAACTTAAGTATTTGCGATGTACCTTCCAGAACTTGGAGTACTGCCAGGTGTTCTGCGACGCGTGTCTGTTCCCACGTTTGCAGGAGTTCATTATGAACCAAGGCTGGAATGACCCCAAGTCGAAGCTGCAGCAGTGCTGCCTCACTCTCAGGTCTATGAAGGGTGGAGAACCGGATATACCATTTTACAAGTATGTCCTCATAATTATTTCTTATCTGTATCGTTTTATGAAACTACGTCAGTATCTGTATCAAATCGCATTTGACAGATATAAAATAACATGTGAACCAATAGAGTCGCAAAAGCATTTTATATTGATTACAATTATTTTATTTTATTTTGATATATATCATTGGCTCAGGATTATTAATTTATGTTTGTCGTTTTAGAGTGATCGAATGCCTCGGTCCGACGAACACACGCGTATACACAGTGGGCGTGTACTTCCGGGGGCGAAGGTTGGCTGCTGGGCGTGGTCACTCCATACAAGAGGCCGAGATGAACGCGGCTAAGGAAGCATTAAGCTGTGCTCACGGTATGTTAACACAAGACATGGTGAACATGACATTCCCGGTTACATTATGTCCATATTTCTTATGTGTATAATATTAGAACAATGTTTGAACATTTCAGAGTTATTCCCACAATTGGACCACCAGAAGCGCGTGATTGCGAAAAGTATGCAGCTTAAGCGCAAGCGTCAAGGCGAACAGCCGGACGTGTTCCTTAAGCCGAACGAGGACGTACCGAAGGCGTACAGGCCCGACAACAAATTGGAAGACAGCTCATCCGATGAACCCGATTCGGATACTGAACCACCGAAATTGGATGATGAGAAGTCGGCTGATGAAAATGAGAAGGCTGAAGATTCCTGCCTGGACAGTGATGAAAATACAGATAAGTATGAAAATGTTCAAGTAAGCAGTCTATTGAGTGATATGGAGAAGCTTAAACAGGATCTGATCGATAGGAATGAGTATGACAAGTTGAAAGAGAAGATTTGTAAGAGGTCTGAATCGGATTCCGATTAATTGAAATAATGTTTTTCGTTTGTCTCTAAATTTAATTTTGTTCTTTTTGAATGCCTTTGCGATTTTTTGTCAATGAACTAAGCGTGAACGCGTAAAGTCGTTGATTTTATTCAATCGTATAGAACTGCATAACTGGATTTATAATATCGTCCTTCTAGCACAACACAAATTTGACAGCAAAAGACCTAATGCGTCTATTTCAGGAGGACATAGATCACTACAATCTGTTTAGAATTAGAGATCCGTTTTAATTTATCGCCTTTTCATACATTGAGTCTCTTCCTGTCAAGTTTAAGTGACAAGCATGTAGTTATCATACTTTAGGTTAGTTTTTTTTAATGAAATGGCTATTAATTAAAAAATCAATTACCCTTTTTTAAGGCCTGATTAGTTTTAAGTTGCATTTAAATATGAAGTTGATTTGAATAAACGTCAAAAACGTCTCTACTTTATTTAAAGTACTGTCAAGTTATGGTAGAATTAATCTGTTTTTTATGAATAAGGGATTTATTTGGTAGTTATAGTGTTCTGTTTTTTTTATTGTGATAGGCATGTAATTTCAAGGTGTTTTATTTTTTATATAATGGAGTGCAATGTTGTGCTGTTGGGCAAGATATCTGTATTTTGACTAAAGGTCAACTCGAGCTGAGTTTTGATATATTCAGTTTGAGTTAACGTGACCCAAAGTTGAATTCAGAATTTCTGAAGTTGAACTGGTTTTCGCCGGATGTTCTCGAGACTCGCGTTTTGGGGCGCGGTGCGGCTTCACTGTACGCACTGCGCTCCATTACGATTTGCTTCGGTACGAAGACGACGACCATCACTGTGTAAATTATGTTCTTGACAACAAACATTTATCGTTTTTGACAAATTGTATTAAATATGTATGATCTGTTTAAATGTATTGAATATGTATTGTCTTTTATTTTTTTACTGTACCGAATCACCCGTCTTGGAAGGCCAATTGTATGTTTCAATGATCGTCTATGAGTGTTGACGGTGTGTATAAGAATTGTATTGCTATATTGTTTGTGCAAATAAACAAATATTTTTAAGTTTTAATATTCGTCTAAGTGGTGGGTCACAGGTGAAATGATGAAGTGTCTTCGGCCAATCGCGGAGCAGATCACGTGATGATTTCAAGATACAAAGTTTGTATTCAGATTGTATAAGACTCATCGATAAAGACATTTGTGACAAAGGCACTGGTTTATATTTTAAAAATGAATTTATAACGCTTCATAAATATTTTATTCATCATAATGCATATTTTCAAGAATGGTGTAATTTCGCGACAAATTAAAATAGATTTTGGGTTAAGGCGGAAGAAGATTTTATCATATAAAGCGACAATATATAAGTATCGGCATATTTTAATTGAATTTCTACATTTCAATAATAAGTGTGATTAATATAAAACTAAGCAACATAGTGTAAATGCAACGGGTCCACTTAGTTTATTCGCGCGAAGCGTCAGCCATTGTTTTTGATTTGGTACATACATCTCTGCGGGCATCATTTGGTCGGGAGTCTCATTGTCTGAAAATTGATTTTTTTAAATAACACTTATAATATGGATGAACGGGCCTAAATAAATTATTTTATTAATATTGTTTCAGTTCACTTTAACAACTCTACAATTTTATTAGACAAACTAGCCCGTATTAATTTTTGGCAATTTAAAAGATATTTCAATCGTTATTTTAGGCCTAAGTGTCTCACCATCTTTACGTATTTTCGCTGATGGCATTGTAGAATCCTGCATCGATATTAAATCTCCTGGTGCGTGTAACAACAATCTGCCAACACCTTCACATCGTCTATAAAAAAAACATATTAAAAAGCATAGAATACATGCAATTAAATGATTATGTATATAAATCTAATTGAACACAACATAGAAAAGATTTTTTTATTTAGTGTTGCTAGATTTATTTATCATTTTCGTAATATTTACCCAAATTAAAAGAATAGAAGATGCAAGGTTCGCATCGAGTTGTAATGCATATTGTTTAGGACAGTCCCTTCATGTTAGTAATATCATTTTGTCTCTAAATGTTATGAAAATTCTTGTAAAACTAAAAGTTATAGAACATCACCAAAATAATTACCTTAGCACTTCATTTTGCAACATTTGCTTTCTTGCTGTAGTGCTCAGAGATTTACACTCATTCAACCAAACGCGAACTTCGTTAAAGTCTACCAATAATTGCTCTGCCGCGACTTTTCTGTTAACAAATATTTGGATGAGCTTCGATAACTTTATATCTATATATTTTTTTATTTAATTTTATAAAATTTTATTAACAGCTATTTTTTATCATTTTTTTTGTTTAATCTAGTAAATAATCACTACTTTTTCAACCCGGCGATTCAATGTTTCATTTATATTTTAATAACACACAAAAAATATATTTTACATTGACGGTTTTGTTCGGCCATGTTATTCGTGTTACGGTCCAATCGGGTTTTGAAACACAAGTAGAAAAATTGACAAACAAACGGCTCAATCACTGTAATACTTACGTAAATTTCACTTTAACTACATATATATGGTGTAACCAGGACTCGCACATTATTCTTAACACCATGTTCAGTGTTGTAATATCATCAGTTGCTTTTATTACAGGGTGTAGCATTACATCTAAAAGAATAATCAGCAATAGGAAATATAAAGAGCAGTGTTTTACGTAAAAAATTATATACCTAACCATACTCTGAACCGGCATCTTTAATACAATAATGGATTAAATAAATTTATCCTGTAGTAGGTACTTGACACTACGAAAAGTAGTAATTAAAATACAGAGGTCAAAAGACATCATCGCTGAAAAGTGGTCTCGGCCAGAATTCTATAAAAGAAATGAGTGTAGTTTACAACACAAAATAATCTTGATAACAATAAAAGAAGATCTGTATTTTAGATTACAATGTTACGACATACAATAGAGATAGAAATAAAATTCCTTTCAATTGAAATGAATAAATACCTAGAAACTCGTGTACATATATAGAGGATTGTGGCAATGATACAGTGACGCGTCGCCATTCAGCGTTGCTTGGGAACATCATGGTGAGGTGAGCCAGACTTGTCGTACCACACACAGATGATAGCACCGATATTATTTCTTCTGTGGCATCCTAAACGTGTATTATTTATTGAACACGGCATAAAGTTTACAGTAAACACAGTAATTGAACGGAATTTGGATTATTTAATACAACAATTTTAAGAGTAAACATAAGGATACTCAGTGGTGTTTCTAAAATTACATTATATATAAGTTAAAACCAAAGGTTTTGAGGATCTTGATTGTTAAAATATAAGTAGTTATAAACAGTGGTGCCCAAATTGTGACGTAAAAGAAATTACCTTCAGTTTTTGAATGTTAGCGTTTACTTCGGACACTAGCTTTTCCCTCATTTTCGCGCAAACGTTTTCATGAACCCCAATATTTCCTACAAAAAAAAAACAATTGAATATTAACTTAATTAAATCTCAAGCTTAAAAGTAAGATACTCATATTGCAAAAAAATCAATTACCGGATTCAATTGTAATTGTGTGATCGGCGAATCGTAAACTATTAAGTTGTTCCATACAAGCGGCCATGTCTCTGTGTGTGATGCGGAAAAAATCACCCATTGCCCAGTTATTCGCAAGTCTACGGGTTTCTGAGAGACACCACAGCCGGTATGTATGTATGGAGTGGTCTGGAAAAGAAGGATCATATAAACTTTAACGTTACTCATAATCGTTCATCTTCATATGTGCGTTCATTAAATGCATCTCATTTATATAGATGACATACTTTTTGGAAAAAAATGATCCTGGATGCATATAGTAAGGTAATCTATTTATTTTTTTATTAAATTGAAATTTACATCACATGTAATGATGACCGGGATATATTACGTGTTATAAAACACTTGTTTTTATAAATGAGCAAATTACTACTATTACTGAGAATAAAGGATTTTGACTTACCGAGTCTATGTAAAATAGGTATTTGTTCAACAATAGGTAAGTCTTCTAAGGGTGCGCCCATTATGTAGTCCCAGGTCACTTCACAATGGTTGTTAAGTGTAACAAGCTCTTGTAACATCACGGCGTAGTTTGCTCCAGTCTCGGTTGCCTGAAAATTATTGACACGATGACATTGTAATATAAATTAATATAATAAATTTTGTTTGATGATACTCTTAAAAACTTACTTCAGTAATATTTATGGAGAGATCTGGATACATTGACAAGGGTGTTTTTGTTAAGTTCGTCGTCAATGTTGCCCTGTGAAAGAAAGTAATTTAGCTCATAATGTTACGATGTCTGTCTTGGTTTAATATCCTTAGTAGTAGGAGATTGGTTTTAATCATTGAGTTGTCGAGTATTGTATAAAACAATCGTTTTTTTTAATTTTTTTTGATGTTTCATAAGTGTAAGGAAGCCAATTATATTCTGTAAGTGGGACAAATATATTTAAAGTCAAAATCACTTTATTCAGTGTCGTCCTATGTACCTTACATAGGACGATTCTAAAACGCTTAAACCTATATGATTCTACGCGACCAAACTGAGAAGAAGCAGGTAAGAAACTTGGCTAGGTTGATTTTTTTAAAATTATTATGTATGCTGATTATGAAAAGGCCCGCACTTACTAGCCTTCTAACAGCGTAAGTGTCTTTGGGCGGCGGGATCCATTGTTCCTGAATATTACATTTGTTTTACAAACATTGTGTAAACAATAATATTACGGAATTTACCCAAAATGTTTATCCCACGAAGTAGAAGTAACGTGACAACCTAGTGCATCGGCGAGTATCCTGAGTGCCGATAATATTAAGTCCGGCGTGTCTATAGGAAATCATTATTTATCATTATTAGTTAGTACTTTGAGAATTATTCTTTGCTTTTGTTCTTTGTCTTTTGTTTTAATTGTAATGTTTAAGTAATTATACATAACGCGTGTTTGGTTAGTGGGTTAGGTAAGTTAGTTCACGAATACAATCAATGTTGTTGTATTGTAGTTTTAGGTTTGATATAAAAATTGTGCACTTAGTAGTTGGGTCTAAAGGAAATCAATAATTAAATTTATATTTTTTTAAACTTTTGTTATAGTTAGTAGTACTTACGTTAGTTTTATTTTATGGCAACAAATAAACAATAATCTGAAAAACTTTTTAACACAAGCTATAATAGTTGATACGAGAAATAGTTTGAATTGAAGATTTGGAATGCCAATCATCCATCATTCGTATTCCGAAGTGAAAAAATAAATGATGTTAATAAATGATTTCACTTACTATTAACATTGAAGGTAGAAAACAACCATTCGCGAAGATTTTGGCTGACATTCGGTGATCTACAAATAATAGTAAAATATTTCTACCATTTGGAACACATTTATTTGAGAACCCCGAATATATAAGTACGCTATGTGCGTTTACCACTTAGCTACGTAAGTTAAATAGACTTTACGCATTTAGCTTTTGGACAATTAATGCCAGAAAAAGCTTAAATTAATGCAATTAAGTTCTCAAAACAAGAGCGTGTATTCAACGTATATTACGTACGAATAAGTAATTCATAAAAATAAAAAGAAAGTCTACCATTTTATATACATGAATGTCGATGTCCTTACAAAATTGACGCTTGAACCATAACCTGCTCATAGAAAAAATATCATACATTTTTTTGCCTCTTAATTATTTTTCAACTGTATACAGATATGACACTGAATTACCTTGTGGCTAAAGGAAATGATGACCACCATAAAACAATGTGTTCAAGGCAGTTTCCGACGTCACCCCACAGAATGTTCTGATAATATTCCGTCACCTTCTGAGCGGATTTCTTACTCGCTTGTAACCTTCCTGGAATTGTTAAAAAACATTATAACTGGATCATTTGAATATCAACACTTTTTACAAACATACCTGATTTTAGTTTCTTAACGCCTTTAATTCCCAGAAGTAGCGGCGAAATGTTTGCCACCGTATCCAATAATATTTCAATATATATTTCTTCGCTCTGTAAAATACTATTGACGTTGTCTGAAATTATATAAAAAATATATTTTATTTAATTCCAACCATTGTAGAAAATTAAAAAAAGTGACAGTGCTTGTATTTTAATGTTGACGTACAAAGGGGGAGCTATTATTTATGTATTTGTCGGTTAACGATTTGAATTTCTCGCTTTGATACAAAATTGTCAAGGTTTCAGCAATTTAACTAATTGATGTTCATCATCAAATAGTTATATAACAGGACATGAACTTTGGTCCATCAGTTTTATAAAATCTTAATTACAATTGTAAAGACCTTCATTAAGGAAGACATCCAAAACGCACTCGTTACTGAGAAGAGACGTGTACTGTATTTCTGAGTCGGAATTTTGTGGATTCAAAACTTCCGTCAGTTTCTTATGCCCATTCTTTTGTTCAATAAGACTCTGCGCTTGCTTCATTTTAGCTCTTCTGTTCTCTATGAATGCTTCTCGGCGTCTATGTATATCTATTTTGGATATAGACGAAGATGGCGGTGTTATGTGTTTCGTTAGAGTACTGAAAGTAAGACATTTAACCTTTCATTTATTATTTTAACTTAAAAAATCATTACATAAATATAATTTATTTTATTTGAAGATTTTTTTTGAAGTTATAAAACTTACTGATAAATTTCTAGACTGTCCACGCTACTCGATGACAGGTTATCTTGGTGCTCTTCAGGTTTATAGATTTCCAGCAAACAGTGGATCAGGCGGTGACAGTTCACTTCTGTGCGACTTTTTGATAGAATCTGAATTTTTTTATCATTTTTTTATGAAACATGATACACGACAAAACATTTCAAGTTCAAACTCCATACGATACCATAATCGACCAATTACTAGACATTAGTTATTGACTTAAATCATTAAATAATAAAACAGACGTGAAAATGTGTCTGAATTTTTCCGGACAAATGACACGAATAAGCTATGTGTACTTTATAATATATGCTGTATAATCACATCACATATCTACCTACTGTTAATGGGTAGAATTCTATTCCTACCACACCTTCGACTCACTTAATTCTCAATCTTTATACAAACTCGGTCGGTAGCCAAATTGGAAAAACAGAAAGGATTAAAAAATAAACTTACTTGAACAATCTTTGTCAATGTTATGGGTTTCGTTTCGCTGATTGCACTGGAATAAGTGTTGCTGCAGACATTGAACTTCGCGGAAAACTTTTTGTAACTGAGGCCCGTCAAGTTGTTATATATTCCTACTAAACTGAAAAATTGGTCACGAATTTATCGCGATTCAAATTTTTTATGCAATTGTGAATAAGATTCTCAAGACCATACCAATAAATATATAACAATAGATCAATGCTGTCAATCATACTAAGTATTATAATTAAAAAAAAAACAATATTTATCGGTTATTTTATGTAAATTGCTTCAGCAGCTTATACAGCACCAACACATTAATCTGTCTATCTACAAAATGACGTTAAATCCACGGATTTTTTTTGAAAAGGGGACAAGCGATTGAATTCCGTCCACGACACTCAAAAAGAAGGCTCATACCTAAGCATAATACATACCATAAGCACGATTCAATCATTTTCCTAGAATCCTCTCTTCTAAGACACGTTGACAATATCGTAGTTATTAAATTATTTATTGCTTGACACATTATAAATCGTCTACTACACAACTTGTCATAAATATGATCATGTTTGCTCATCATTAATTCATTCTCCTTTTTTAATCTAGCTAATTTAGGATTTAATTTGTAAAATGATTTAACTAGTTTCGTTAAATAATCTATTATTTGATCTAATACCTAAAATCAATGTTTTTTAGTAGATTAAAGTACTATGAACTATTGAACAGTGTATGGATGGCGTCCCATCCCTAATACACACACATCAGCAGTGTTAGTAATATTCAAACAAAAATATTCCAACATATAAGAACTTTAAAATACATATATACTAACTACTGGACAAACACAAATACTGAATATTCTTATTTATTGAATTTGTCCCACATACCTGTATATTAACCAATTCCATAATATAATTTCTATTAGATAGCGATTGTTTTGTCGATCCTTTCCATTTGTTAGACGCCTCTACGATCACTTTGGTTATGGCGTAACAGACAATTTCCATTTCCCTACAATGGCTAAACAGTTCCATCTCATCGGATGTTTCTTCATTTATTATTTTTCTAGTTTTGGATGTCATTGTTGTGAATTTTGCATAGTGTAATGCTACCTATTCGGGTTCATTTTGTTAACTGGGGTAAATAAAATAAAAATCGATGGTAAGCGACGTCGGTGCCAGGTGAGCAAAAGTTAGGCTGCGGGTTCTTGAGAATAGTTTTTGGTAACCTCGGCCTTGAAATAACATAGCGAATGCCGCTTCATGTTTTCGAAGCATTTAGGGTTCCTTTGATTTTTTTGTTTCAATTGGTTGTTTTTTTTTAACATACTTGTTATGTAAATTGTCTATTTATATATGATTTAAGGTCCAGCATAACGCTTTATAAATACTTTTCTATACTCATCCCCCATTATCCCAAAGGTTCTATACAATGTATGTATGGTTCTTTAAAATTACGGAACCAGTTATCAGTTTGAAACGTAATTGACTTACTATAAAATAATCTAGTATTATAAAACTTGAGTGAAACACGAACTTTTTAAGGTTGAAACTAATAGCGAAGTTATGTAAAGACCAAATAATCTAGGTTAACTTTTTGTACTGAGCTTAATTGTACCTGCCTGCCTGTATTCAGTTTTGGCAGATGGTTACCAAGGTTACCCTTGCAAAATGACCTATTTAATATAACATACTTTAAGTTTTAATTTTTTTTATGTAAGAGGAGGCAAACGAGCAGGCGGGTCACTTCGAGTGATGTGCCAACCGCCGCCCATGGACACCTGCAACGCCAGGAGGCTTACAAGTGAGTTGCCGGCCTTTCATACAAATAAATTAAGGGAGTTATTAGAATAGATTTTTACTATGGTCTATAATTAAGTAGATATAGACAATGTTTTGATAGGTGATTCTTTGTTATAGCTTATAATAGGTGAAATTATCTATTATAGGCTTTAGCTAAAATTGACATGAGATTTTAAGAGAAACAACTATATCGCTCAACAACTGCACACTTTATTTGGAAACGAAAAAAAATATATCAACAAAATAACATTCTGAAAAGCGAACAGGAAGAGTATATCACAGTATAACTGTTATGCAACAGAATCTTAATTTAGTTACGTCTAGATAAAAACAAATACATGGTACCTAATTGCACTCGCTACTTGAAAACAATTCAAGGCTAACGAATAGATTAATTACTTAAACCTAAACGTAGAGAATATGCATGCCTTATGAATTAAATGGATAATAAAAAGAGATAAGATCACGAACTTATTTGGTTCACAATAAAAAATCATTTGTGATTTGTACATTGTTTTAATAAAATATTTTAATAATTAATAAGGATAAAAAGAGGGAAATTATCTCTGAATTTGATTTTAAAAAAACATTTCGCACCCAAAATGGCGGTGAATAATTTTGATTTTCCATCCATATTCTCTATTCATATAGTTTTAACTTAAAAAAACTTTGAATATATTCTACACTAAAGCACCATTTGTTAATGATATGAAGTGCAAAATACAAAAAGGATTTCCGACATCTTTTTGGGCCATTTTGTCACAAGCAAATTAGTATAAAAATAACTATTTTCTCAATATTTAATAATAAAAAAGACATTTATAGCCGTTAAAAACGTATGTTGATTCGTTGATAATGAGACAATTTTATTTCACTCCTTTTATTGACTTCTCTAAAAATTAAAAAAATAGTATTTCCTAATAATTGCGTATTCCATTGTCATAGCAGGGAATAATTAAAAAAAATATCAGAAAGCTAGTAAAATTAAACACAATATAGCTGTTAGTCGCTAACGATTTTTTTGAATCATTTTCAAAACAGCTAACAGCTATACTAACTTTAATAACTATAAACCTCAAACAGATAACATTTTGTGATGTTTATACATTTCGAATTTCATAAACATTTTATTCGCACCCTGTTGACGGCAACCTTTATCATTAAAAGGCGTAAAAAGCCTACGATATACAAAGGCTATTAAGTACACAGAATGACAATGCTTTTATAGGCCATACATACATATTAAATCTATATATCAGTGACATGAGACTTAATTGTATATATTTTATGAAATATTATTAAGAAATGAAAATATGAGGCTAATAGATATGCGTGGTTGAGTATAATAAAATCAAAATAACTTATGCAAACCATAAAGCACAAACGATTTATTCGATAATATCACGAAGGACATCTAGCATTTAAACAAATTTATTTAAGACACAAGGTACGTATATAAGAATTATTTATTCACAGACTCATATCATTTATTATATATATTAAATCTATGGTTCGTTGGATTTCTGTAATTACAGAAAAAATCTATTGAAAAAAAAACTGTATGGTATAGAAGTGTTATTACGCATTTACCAGTTTTCGATTTTCTTAATAACATATCATATTGGAGTGGAAAATTATTTCTCAATTATCCTAATCGCGAGTTGTATGGGTTAATTAACTGTTAACTGTGCTAACACAAAACAATATTTGTTTAAAAAATATATTATAACGATTTAAATGATTTTAGGTATTAAAAAGCACATAATTGAGTAGGCACCAAAATAAAGCCATAAATAGCCCACGATAAACGATACATCACTAGATATAGAACCACATTATTTATTTGCACACTAGTCATATACAAAAAATATCGATATATTTCAGGTTAGTAATACTTATAAGTAAAGTTAAATTTTGCTATTAACAATTGAACACGTATTTGAAGTAACAATATTATATATTTGTTTTTGAGAAGTGTTTCAACAAACCTATTAATTATGTTTCTCTTAACAAAACTCACTCAATAAAAACTGGGTTTAGATGCTTGAAAATAATAAACTTACGTTCTAAGCGTGAAATGTAGTAAAAAATGTTTGATTTTTCTAATTGTTTCTATTCTGTGTACTATTTTGACAATCATAATGGCGGGAACGTGAGAGAGCGAGATAAATTCGTTTTTGTCTCTCTCCCGCAGGGTCTGTCTTTGACTCGATATACGATCGACATAGATTATACCAATCACTATTGAAATTCATCATTTAGTATAAAAAGTTTAAATAAGACTTCAGTGAAATTGGATTTTTCAATTGTGTCACGTGACTGATCAAATCTAAAATTTACCGACCGTCATTAGTCAATATAAATATATGACACTACTAAAACAATTTGATTAAACAATCTATAAAAATAAAATTTAATTTTAAAAAAGGTTATTTTGGCTAACCCGAAATCGTATCGTTGGCGCTTTTTTATTGTCTCTGCTTTAAACAGTTCTCTACATAATATTAATTTCGCCAATAATAAAACAATTTTTATTGCTCATATAATTTTCATTTAATAAATTATTAAGATTATCACTACTTTTCTAAGCTTCTACATTTTATTGAATGGTCAATTTTTTTTTCACCATTCACGTGCGAGTTAATGAAAAGGTAGTTTACCTTAATTTAATTGATGACCCTATGTTGATTCATATGATTTTCAATCAGGCATATCTATGCTCGTTACTGGTACGACGGGTTTTAAAGCTTCGTTTTTCTTTTGATTTTTCTGTTTTTTGTGACTTTTCTTTTCTTCGTCTCTGTACGGTTCTTGATTAGGTGGTTCGTTTTGTACGGAACCACGATTCACATTGTTATTATACGCGATATTTGCGTACTCTTGTAACAAAGGAAACACTGACAGGAGAAATTGGCAGAAGTCTTTTCGTATTCCAAACCACCCTGAAAATTATTTATGAATAATTTAAAATATTAAATTGTATACTTCTACTAATTGTAACTAAAAGATAATTTATAGTCACAAAAAATCAATTAGCATATAATTTTTTTTAACTAAGATTTTGTTCTTGATAAAATCTCTATCGGAGACTTGAGTATTTTGTATTATACAGTGTAAATAATACAGACTATATTTTTTTTAGAAATACATATTTTTCCGACCACAGCCAACAAATATCGCACAAATGTCACAGATTGTCTTTTGAAAACCCGCATTTGTAAATCCTGGCTAAGATATTATTTTTTCATTAGATTAACAAGAAAATAAACAAAGTACTCACATTTATTACCGCCTTTGGAACTGAATGACATAATAATTAGTGTAGCGTAAGTGACGAAAAGCGGGCTCACTACTATGATGTATGAAAATCTGTTGTCCGGGCTGTCGTCCAATTTATTCGTTAGAAGAACCTAGATACAAATAAAATGTTAAATAAAATTATGGCGTCATTGTTGACGTCAATCACACTGATTACGCTACGTGAACAGAGATGTCGCTACAAAACTAAAATTGCAAATATCTTTAAATGTATACTTCGACCACCGTTTTAATAAGGATTTCACACAACCTCCGAGGCTTGGATAATTTCCTGATAGTTCAGCGAAAAAATTACATTATTTAGCCATTACCTTAATATGGCCCACTGATTATACTTTTTTTAAATATTCCTAATATATTTGTGTGACATACGTAGGGAAAATGTGAACAACTTATCAAATATATTGATCTTGTCAATATAAGCTTCTCATATCTTTTCAAATATGAGTTAATAGAGATAATATGATTTTTTTTTCAATCAAAATAAACTAACCAGAAATACCAAAATAGGAACAACAGTGAATGTATAGGCCATCGCGGAGTTAAAACTCGTCCTTCGCTGTTGAATGTTGGCTTCAGGCGAACGTAGAAGAATACCCGCAAACATTATGCTATATAGTACACCTGAAATTACAAAATTAACATGTTTGAAACGACAATGGGCTAATTTATCAAAATGTTAGCTGTAACGCTATTCGAATATAAATAGAAAGAAATCTGACCTCTTATTTGAAGTCTGCAATCTGCAAATAAATTGCAAACAAATGGCCTTGAGTAATACAACTTGTTATCCTCAAATAAGTATTAAATGATTTAACATTACTATTAAATTATTATAATTTTGGCTCATAATACTTAAAACTAAAGCAGTCAATTTGTAATATATTATCTGTAGTACTCGTCTCTTTGTGTCAAATTTAGACAGAGAAATTTGGTATGTGGCGTAAGTAAATAATAGCAATGCTGAGCTAGCATATTGAATACTCAACATAATGAAAGAACTATATATCTCAGCAAGTATATATCTATAAGTCTCAGTATAAAAATATACTCACCAACTAAACTAAGACACATTAGAATCCAAAGAGGCACAAACACCACTTCCCAAGACCAAGTTATAATGGTATCCAATTTCAAGGCCAAAAATATGAATTGTAGTATGTTAACAGCACAAAACAGTTCCAGCTAAAAATAATCATAATATAACTCTTTACATTTTGGTGGGCTGGCATAGACCACCAAAAAGTAAAGGCAAGTGTTAGTAGTGACTACACAGTTAAAGACACTTCTTTAATAACAATAATATGTCTGTTACAAGTGTTACTTTTGTTGTAGTTATATACCTTTACGTTTCTCATTGAATATGCATTGAATTGTGCCATCTAGTTCAATATAGTAAAGTTAATGTACACTTTTTATTTATCATTCATTTAGTTGAGTCAATTTAAAATTATAATTTTTTGTCATGATAATAATCTTAAAGATCAAATGTTGTAGATGGCAATATTATTAGAACAATTATACTCTATCTACCAAATTTCATAATTATTACTTTCTTTCACACTTTACACTAATATACGTTTTAAGCTAAGACAACAAAAGTAAAATACAAATAGAGCAATCTCTTAATCCTAGAGAAACCAAAATAGAATGGTTGTGTTTCAAATGTTTTTTTGTGATTAGTAACCTGATACTTTTATATAAATAAAATTACATACCTCATAACTCCGATCATGTTTAACACACCATATACAAATAGCTATGGATACTATGCTTATAAATATTAATGGTATGAAGATAAGAATCCAAAAGTGGCGATATGTTGTCAGTTGGTCACATACAAGAAGCTCAAACATTAACAATATTAAATGTATGGCAAGACTTATGAGCATTGCCTTATAATGAATGTAAGCTTCACCTTCTAATCTGTAAATATAATGTAGTAAAGATATATTAATATACAAATGCCCTAAGTTTTAGTAAAAAAAATTGATTGTAATGATTCAAATATGTGTATTTGTTTGATATAGAAACTAGGTGTAACTAGTACTTACACCATCACAATGATTATTATAACAAAAAATATAATAAATAACTAACTAATAATATAAATAACTTGTAAAAATGATAACACATATGATTGAAGTATAGACCCATTGCTATAACATACCTGAAATGTGGATATTGCCACCAAACATAAGTTCCAATTGTGGCACCAAGAACCACAAGGAATTTCCAAATCCATATTGGTGCAAAAACTGACCAGTAGGACCAATCAATTGTGTTGTCCAATTTTAAGGCCAATAATGCCGTAAAAATTGACAAACAAGTGTGAACGACAAATTTACTGGAAAATAATATTTTATTAATAATAGTTTACTAACTTTTAAAGACTTTTTATGGAGTTCAGAAGTTACCTTGGATTGAAATCCTGAAATAGTGTTTGCAAATTCATTTCTATGCGCGTTCACATTGAATTGGTATTTTTACTCCACACTACTAGCATTGCACTATGTTCAAACGAGTCTTCTAGCTGTGGAATGACGAAAACAATGAGTTACTGTAGAGATGAAGAAAGTTAAAATGTCTCCTAGTAAAAAAAACTCCTTCTAGGATAGATTTAGTAAATTTATCGAACTGCTACTGTCGATTCTGAAACACTTAAGTAAGTAACAATAATGAAAGCAGAAATTATAAACTTACGTCTTGTAATAACTGAAAACTAAAATGGTCACAAAGTTGAAAGTACAAACACATAATGGTGTGACAATTGGCAGTTTTTGCCAATAGTACTTACTAATCTGTGGCACGACTAGTGTATTATAAATATACCATCGTCGCTCCAAAATTCCCAGCCCGAGCTGAGCTGTAAAGGGCTTCTGGCCAACAGCGAGATCCCCCTCCAAAAAAAAAAACAAAATTAACTCGCAACTCGGAGTCTCTGACTGGGATCGACATCACTTAGTCCAATTTAACACATGGAGTACTTTTACCACCTCTGGGTGTAGGGGCTACCTAACACCAGCTCTCAACGGCTTAAATCGTCACTGACCCGGACACAGGCAGAACACGAAAATTTATTGAATGAAATTCCATTTGTAGGACCTTGACATCTGGTCTCACAACTAAGTGTTTCCACTTAAATAGGGACTTGGGGGCATTTACGAAAAGAGCATACCTCTCCCTCAAAGGGAGATAACTGTTAGCCTCACAGCATTGCAGGTGTTCATGGTGCATGCTCGTTTGCGTCTTGTTTCATATATATACATATGATTTATATATAACATATATATCAAATTACAAATAATCAAATTTAATTTGAGTTATTTTCTCGTAAGTAACAAAACCAACAGTATTTTATTTTTATGTTCATTTTTCAAAAGTCAATCCCATTAATAAATATATCAATAATAGTTTATGTCAATTAGACATACGATAACTGACAGGTACTTTTATTATTCGCGGAAATTGTTTACTTCGTATTCAGATTTTTAACACTAACTGTATGTATGTCCGCTTTTTTTAAGTCCATAGTCAATACATTTATTTTGCATAACAGCTACACGTAATTTCTAACTATAAGTTTAAATGGCTTCCCCTTCACCAAAATCGCCAGAACAAAATGAAAAAACCAAACAATATGACCGGCAACTACGTTTATGGGGTGATCATGGTCAAGCAGCCCTTGAAAATGGCCATATCTGCCTAATTAACGCAACAGCTTTAGGAACAGAGATTCTGAAATCGATAGTTTTACCTGGAGTTGGCGCAATAACTATCGTTGATGAAAACATTGTCAGTGATGAGGACCTTGGTTGTAATTTCTTTCTTGAGACCTCTAGTAAAGGTTTAAATAGAGGCTCTGAAACTTTACGACTTTTGTTAGAGCTTAATGACGCCGTTCAGGGTCACTCTGTACAAGAACCACCAGATCAAATTCTAAAAGATAACCCTGAGTTCTTTAAATCATTTAGTGTAGTTATTGCTACATCATTAAATGAGAAATTGATTAAAGATTTATCTCAGCACTTCTGGGACATGAATATTCCTTTAATATTGTGTAGGTCAGTTGGGTTTTTAGGATCATTTAGAATTCAGTTTAAAGAGCATGCTATAGTTGAAACTCATCCTGATAATGAAAGGGTGGATCTGCGTTTAGATGTTCCTTTCCCTATTTTATCTGAGTATTTTGATAGTATTAATATCACTAGTCTTGATTTAAAAGATCATGGCCATTTACCATGGATTGTCATTTTATATAAAGCTGTACAGCAGTGGCAAATTAAAAATGTTGATAGATGGCCAATGAGTAGAAAAGAAAAAAATGAAATTAAAGAAATAATCCAGGAATACATAAGGATTGATGAGAATAGAATTCCAATAAATGAGGAAAACTTTGAAGAAGCAAAAAGGGCAGTAAATACAGCATTGCTTCCTACATTTTTACCTGTTAAAATACAGGAACTTATTTATAGTAGTGCAGCTATTAACTTAACAAAAGATAGTTCTCCATTTTGGATTATGTGTTCTGCCTTAAGAGGGTTTGTAGAAGCTGAAGGAAAAGGGAAGTTACCTGTCACAGGTGTATTACCAGATATGACTTCTTCAACAGAACATTATGTAAAACTGCAAAATATTTATCGTTCTCAAGCTGCTGCAGATGCAGAGATTGTTTACAGAAAAGTACAACAAATAGTATTGCAGCTGCAGTGTGACACAATTACTGAGGCTGAAGTCAAGCTATTTTGTAGGCATGTTCATGATTTGCACGTAATAAAAGGATCCAATATAGCTCTAGAATATCAATCAGGTGGACCAGTAGCATCTTACATAGCCCGCCATTTAGAAGAGCCTGATGTTATGATGGTGCATTACATTCTACTTCGTGCTGCTGATATGTTTAGATCTGAGCATTGCCGTGCACCAGGTGAATGGGAGCCAGAAAGTGATATATCAAAACTAAAAAATTGTGTTTCAAAAATTTTGACAGAGGTTTCATGTTCCCCATTCCCTAAAGATGATCACATTCATGAAATGTGTCGATATGGAGGTGCAGAAATCCATAGTGTATCTGCTTTTCTTGGTGGTTGTGTTGCTCATGAAGCTATAAAACTAGTTACTAAACAATATAATCCTATTAATAATCTGTATGTCTATGATGGAGCATCTACAACTTCTGCTACATTTACATTTTAATATTTTACTGTTACAGGTTTGGTTTAAATAAATCAATGCAAATATAATTGTAATTTTATTTTTAAATAATATAACATAAGGGTAAACTTCAAATAAATATACACTGTAGATTGTGAAGGGTGTGTATTTTCTTAAGGCCAACTTGACTCACCAGCCACTTTTTAGGAAAATGATACTTAACCAACAATAGGAAGTATAATTAAAATAGATAGCAGCTTCTTTAAACTGTCAATGACTGTTACATTTTACATAGAAACTAAATAAATTATTAAACGTTCAGTTGTAAATAGCATATTGTTTTATTTAATATTATTCTTATAAGATTCTTTTTCACAATGTAATATCATATTTACAGAAGTGTAAATTGAGTTTTTTGTTACTGGATCAACCCGAGCTTAAGGAATTGTTATCTAAGGATGTTTTTCCTCAATATCATGACATTTTTGAAAGTCAATGCAGATCAATCATTATTTATTAAGATATTTAGATATAAGAAATACAGCTACTTTGTCAACAAATTTAAACAAAAATATAAAAACAAATCACATGACTCAAAATTACTTTTTTTGGCTGAAATCCAGATGGCAGATGCATTAGTAAGGTATCATTATAAATAACAGTACAGTGTTTATATTATGCATAATATACACCTGAAACTGTTGGTGTTCATACAACACAACATTTAAGACATCCCAAAGGACAACTACAATTTTCACCTGAGCCAAAGTTTCAATCTCAATGCATCTACACCATTAAGATAATATCTAAATAAGCGTTTGTCTCTAACAAAGCCTAAATTTTCATACAGTTTAAGTGCAGGTTTGTTGGTTATTTCTGTTTCTAATACAACTTCATCAGCATTGTCTTCAATCATCACCTGAAATAGGTAAAAACATTCATTTGAGTATAAAATGTATTTTTACACAATTCTATATATTTCATCGAAATGTTTATGGCTACGATTAGTAATGGGATTCATTAAATTATTAGATAAAAATTTGTTTCTTGACTGTAACAATAAAAATTTCAATCTTAATATAGGTGTTTTTTTCTCACCTGTATTGCTTTTTGGACTAACTTAGATCCAATCCCTCTTTTTCTAAAATTTTTATCAACAGCCAACATAGCAATGTAGCCTCTTTTTACAACATTGCGATGCATGTCTAACTTACATACAATGGCACCAATGCATTTCCCTTCATGAATTGCCAGAAAACAAAGCTTAGGCCAATTGTGTATAAAATATCTATATGTGTAGATTGAATAAGGTTCAGATAAATCCTTTTGTATTAGTCTCATAATTTCAGGCATCTGTAGCTCAGATTCATATGATATTATCAATATCTCCCCATCGTTTTCTGGATCTTGAAAATGATTATCATCTTTCAGAACACTATCAAGAATATTTTTTTCTTTTGATTCAGATGAACCATTCTCTGTACTAACTGTGTGTTGGGTTAAGCCACTACAATGTACGCTATTAACAAAAGTCTCTTCACTTGATAGTTGTTGACTTCTTGGGTCAGTAAGAGGTTCATTTTTAATTTTTGGATGTTCACTAGTGCCATTTGTTAGGTTATTGTGATGGTTTATATGAAGTGACTGTGATATCATATCGTTCAACTTCTCTTCGCTATCTTCTATACTTTTCCCGTCAGATGTTTCTAAAAGATCTTTGGACTTAATTGATTTGCTTTTCACGCTTGTACATTTTGAATTTTCTTTCACGTTTCCTACGTGATCATCAGCTGGTTGACTCATGTTTTTGTTCGTCTAACTATTTATTATTATTTACACATACAATGGCTGTAATCTCATACAACCATTAACTTTTCCATTATTAAAATATTTTCTTGTCAAAATCATAAAAGAATATTACCGACATCTTGGCTGCTCTATGTTATCACCTTTCAATTAATAATACAATTACGTTTCCTTAGTTAAGGGAATATTTAGTGACGAACTAGCTGTTCGTCCTAAAATAGACATATGAAAATATTACGGTAAACTGAGTAAAAATTTCAATTATATGCGAAGATTTAAGACGAGCCTTTACAATCACATTGCAATTTGCAAAAAGATGCTACAGACAATAGACATTAGACCTACTAAAGTCATACTCTAGACTACAATATTTTAAAGGGTTATAACACTTGGCAATGACCATAGATATAAAGAAGACAATTTCAACAGACGAGTGGGACAAACACTATTTACTACTTTTTGTATAAAAGAAACTAAGGTTTACCTAAATTTAGGAACCACAAATTATAATATATTACGTAAAAAGTATAAAAAAAATAAATTAATGAAGGTAATAACATTGACAATATTACTCAAACTAGCACAGTTTATAAGAAAACGATAATGAGACTGTATCTACTAGTTAGCACTATGTGAATTCACTTATATAATGCGACAAAGAGCTTTTTATTTAATTATTTTTATTCGTTGACAAGATTTACTAAAAAATATATAAGCGAACGAAAACCAGAGAAAACTGAAAAAGAAATTTAAAAACATTGAGATATGGTATTTAGTCGAGGAAAGATTTTAAAAATATGACCATAATGTATTTTCTATTGTAGAACTGGTCCCTCTGGCAACTCTTATTGTGTTGAGTATTTTAATATCTGTGCAATGGATTTTGGCAACTGGCAGATGTCAAGGTTTTACTTTACTTTACTTTACTTGCCAGTATTTGCTGCGTTCATGTTTAAATTTTAATTAACAGTCTCCACAGAACATTCATATTTTAGTACCGGGTTGACGGCCGGTGAGGCGGCGGCGTTATGTGCATTTAGTGATTTTACGATACGCGCGCCGCCTCTGCGTGAAATTCTATAATTTTGTAAATAATTTTATACACTTAATATATTTGTGCTTTGTTATACTATCAAATGTCAACGGACTTCATTAACGCTAAAGACGTAAAATATTATTTATAAAGTGCATCGTTATTATACAATTTTTATACAAACAATAATGACTTGAGTGAATTTGTTAATAATTCGTATTTATAATATAAACCAGAATTGTTGCATTGTTCAATTAAACCTAGTTTAAAGTGAAAAAATATCACACACTATAAAGTGCAAGAATATGTTGTGCTGTGGTTAATTAACGAATTAAATCGGCTAATTTTGTAATTTTCCTGAGTAGGAGATTGAGATAGAAAATTTTTGATTTCAAAATCAGCAATGGCGGAACGAGAACGTCCCACCAAAACACCCATTAGGGTGGGATTTTATGATATTGAGAGAACCATAGGCAAGGGAAATTTTGCTGTCGTTAAATTAGCACGACATCGAATAACGAAGACTGAGGTAAGAAAATCCTTATGAGTTAAATGTCAACCTGATTCCCTCAAATCATTTCCATGAAATCATTGACTAAATTACAGGTATTTGTTATATATAGACTAGATATAGATAGATACAAGTAGTAAGTAGGAATCTATACCCAGATACTAAGTAAGTAATGTTACCCAATTATATATTATGGAACTTTTTTGTAAACAAATAATTGTATATGTTTGTCATTACTAATACATAATAGCAACAACGGAGATTTAACTTATTTTTGTCAATTTTGTAGAATAATTTCACAGGTCTTTTGGGCTATGTCTGCCACAATTGATTGGGTTACGACTGTAATAGTTCTAGTAAAGTATTCGATACGTGTATTGATTCAGGACGAAACCCATTTGAATACATGTGACTGACTGCTCTTTACTTTCTGGGGTTCTTGATTTTGTTTGATTTGATATCTCACTGTACATGTTTAAATAAATGTACCTATGATCTTAAAGTAGGTAGGATTCATAAACCACTTCATATTTCTTTAGTCTATCTTATTGTCTATGCTCAGAGTCCAACCGTATCCTCTACATATGATTTGCTTTTAATACGTTATTTAAAAGTCGTCACGTGCTCGCCGTTCCAATTAAGTGTTAACTATTAATTAAATGGGACAATAACCTGCGTAACGATTAGATTGACGAACGTTCAGTTTTTACTTCTTTGCTTCTTTCTACATACGACTTTGTCTAACACCTTGTATATTTGATCGGATTTTTATTTGTTTCCGAAGTTGTTAGCTTTACTGTTATTATTTAAAAATGGTAAAACAGGAATTACAAATTAGGCTTTTTTCAATAAATTAGGTTCGTTTGAAAATCAAATGAAAGTAGTCGTAGAAGATAGGTAAATATAATATAAGTTTTTAATAAATAACTTAACTCATATGCACATAACCACGTTAACTAACGATTTAAATTTAATTTGTATGTTATTTATACAGTTATAATGATTACGGATTAGACAAAAGGCATTTGAACTGAACACCTATCCAAGAAGTAGGTCGTTGGCCGAATACCGGCGTTGTCGTGAATGACTCACGATGTTTTAAATGGACGACTACATTTTCAAAGTTTGATTTATGTTTAATTAGTGACGCGTTTGTTTAGAAAGCCGCAGCAGACACAACTGGATTGCGTGCTTGATGCACTGAAATAACGGATTGGTCGTGGCCTTCAGTTGAACATTAAAGAAAATAGTTTTATTTTCTTATAAATGTTATGCGTTATTTAAAAAAAAGAAGTGCTATTTATTACGCTAATTTCAATAGTAGCTCCTATCGAGTATCATACTAAGGAATGAAGGATACTGTACCATCTAATAGGTGAGATTGATAAATTTACATTCGAATTGGAATTCGATTCGGATCGGACTCTGCGTTCAGATCCATGCAATAAGAATAATAATGAAAAACTATAATTTAAAGATGTGCAAGCGTATTTATCATTGTATGCTCGTCTGTTTGGAAACAGACTGCATACTATTTTCGTTTTATCGAATAGGTTAGTACAGACTTAACATCTGCGAAATATTTCGAAGAACATAATCATCAATCAACAAAAGTCGGTTCAGTGTGAGGTCGATCCAGAAATACGGTGGCCTTGTGTGCGTTGCATGGATTTTTGGTTTTTTGTCGTTACCATTAGCGTCAAGGTGATGGTCAATAGTATGTCATCACTTCGACAGACACAAATGACACGTCTATCAATATGTCTGTCAAATAACCTTCTTAAATATCAACCAAAACGGATCTCATATGTCTAATCCGATTAAAAAGAAACAATTAAGAAGGTAATTGTTAATCCGTAAATTTCGAGGGATTTTGAATAAGAATTTTCTGAAGTTATATCTAACGACGATGTTTACAAAATTTGATAAGGCATCGTTTTTTATTTAAACTTTCTTCCACGTGCTAAAGAACGGTCGTCGTGACATGTTTTATAATTATTTACGACAAATCCTCTTTCAAGAGAAATTCATAGCATTTATGCATTTTGACAAATGTTAGAATAGCACGATTGCATTTAATGCTAATTTATCTCACGCGTTTACTCATACCAATACAGAAAGTGATCATGTCTACTTTGCGTGACCAGCTATGAAGAATATACGATTCGTATTTAATGTTTCAATAAATATTAACTGATTTGAAAATGCTCGTCTGTGAGTGCTTCTTTCTCAATTTTAAAAACTTTTTTAGCTTATTGGTTTTAAGAGTAAATCGGGTAACCTATTATTAAAGGAGCTGTATTGGATTCCATTTCCAAACGGAGGGTGTGTTAATTATAGTAACTATAAAAATATCACTTGAAACACAGCGTATACATTTTAACATTACAGTAAAGTTAACACAACATTTAAATTTTGCATATATTACAATTGACAGGTTTGTTATATATGTATATAAAAAACCCAGGTAGACTTTTCGGTAAAATATTGTAATGTCAAAGATGGCAAAGGTCAGGAATTTTGTATGAGAAAGAATTTTGACTTTGACATCAAATCTTTGCACCACAAATTGAACTGAGTTTACACTACAGCGCTAAAAAATGTGCGCTTGACGCAAATGCGTTATCTATTTTGGATTTCTGCGTCAGAGTTTGTTATCTGCGCATTTTGGCGGTCACCACTTCTATATTTGTGGTTGGACTTTCTTTTTTAAGATTTTGCCCACATTTCAGCGGGTACTTAAAAAACAAAGGCTCAATTAACCAGCCAATACTAAAGCTATCATGTTTAAACCTTTCTTCTTTTATGTAACAGGATTCCAAAATCTGAGAGGATACCCACAAAAAAACTCCGCGGGTATGGCTGTTTTACAAATTTTCCCTTATCTCAGTATTTAGGGCTATTAATTCCCAAGCTTTTTTTACTGTTTAAATAGTCCTGTACATTACATTATCCTTTACATATTATTTTCTTTAAACACATACTAAGATAAACAAGAATATGTAATTTAATAAGACATATGTACTTATGGCGTCACATATTTGTATTGTAAATGCTTTGTCTTATCTCTCGATAACTGTATTCAGAAGAATGTAATGTTCTATACTTTTTGTTCTACCGCACATATTACTAGATTCTTCAAGCGTATTAAAAAGAATTTCCATCGTGATTGTGTCACCTAATGACGTTACAGTCTGTTATGAGTCTTGTTCATAGACGGCGTCAGATTTTTTCCTTTTATGAGTAATAAACTAATTAAGTAAGCTGCAAGCGTTGCCACACGTAGATCATCTGGTCTACATCGTGCCATGATGTTCATCACCATATATGCACTAAATTTCGTACTTTATTTTTTGCCAAGCTGCTGAGCTATTTCTACCTTTTAGCCTCGAGAAATAATATATATCGAATCAATAATCGAGTATGACTTAAAACATTATTGTATAAGTCAAATTAAATTGTATAAGTCCATACAAATTAAAAATGTAAACTGACGCTAACTGGAAAATTGAATTCAGGGCGTAGTATGTACTACGTGGGTGGGGGTACTAGAATGGAGTGCACTACGCCTCCCCCTTACTACGAGTACCTGACTGACGCAGATTGCGATTTCTCTCGACAAAGGCTACGAACTCAAAAGTATGTTTCGTGACTCCTATTCGTCTAACAATTTTCATTTTCCTAAATTTTATTTTGCATGGAGTTATTGCCTCTGAAATCAATATGTAGTATATATCTGAAATGGACTTATAACAGAATACATAAAATGAATAAAAGTGAATGAAAATTGGCCAAATTTTGGCACATATAAGATTTGAGAAAAGTCGAAGTTACGAAATATTTTGATATGAAAACCGTTTGTATAAGAGGGATGTGATGAGATTGATAATTCGAAGTAAACATAAAATGCAACCTATGTAATCTCAAGTTGGGAAATAGGGAGGGTAACGGGGGTGCGTGCCTCCCTCTCGCACGTTACCATCTCGCTTACACTATATTGATCGTAGTCTAGACTTGTTGATAGCTGTTTGACCCAGGGTTGGATGTCCTGCGAACTAAAGTAGTCCTTTGACTGCCCTGGGTAGTCATTAATTATAACCTCTTTGTAGGCCGAAATAGAAAAATGGATTTTAATATATAGCTAAAAATCCCTTTATTTCGTTACAATTTATTGTGTGAAGGTAAATGTGTGATGTTCTAAGACAAAAATAATGACATGTATACACATCGACGAGCACATACATGTTATTCAAATATTTTACAACCACTGTAATGGAAAGGAAACATATAATCGGTAAAATCTGTTTGTCGTCATAAAGAGATTTAAATCTACTACGTCACTAATGTTGCGGTTTATCTAAATAATTATATGATAACCATTGACGTAAATAAATGTTTGGATTAAAGACGTTCATATAATACTTGATATTGATGTTTTACAGGTGTAATAATCCCACTATCTCGATGCTCAGGGTTTAACAAAGGCAATGCGAAATTCCCAGACTGTTACACGGCATCGCCACAGTGGTTTGAAATTTTTGATAAGAAAATATTTCTGTGTATTATACGGAGTTGTGTATCTGATATAATAACAATTCGTTAATATTACACACGGTGATTTTTAAGCTTACTACACATTATTTAATTTGAAAGAAACAAACATTGATTAACACATATGCTTTAGGGTTAAAACGTGCGCAGTGTTAATTAGGCCTCGCTCAGCCCGCTAGCCGTGGTCATTCAGACTAGCCTAATGACACCAGCATTGCTTTTCAACAAGTCCTTAATACACATACAACATTGTGGACTGTCATAAAAATGTGTATATTTATTATATATATATATATATATATATACTACTCTTTGTTCACGAGTGTACATCAGTAAGGTAACATATACATCTCTATCTTTCGACGGTTTCCTTTAAGTAAATACTTTACCTAACCATCAAAATATTGTAGCGAGCAACATTTTTTAACGCGAATGACTGCTGTAGATTGTACATGTAAATAATTAGCATATACCCGCGGATCGTATGCGTGAAAATTTCTTATTTAACAAATATAATAATTCTTTCGCTATAATAATTATGTACATATTTGTTGTATCTCTTTGTAGTTAAGGAATGTACGCGATTAAGTAGAGTGTTGTCAACGCCACTGATACACCAGTCACGATAGATTAGTGTGGTTGACATTAATAATTATCGGTGGTCACTTAATCACATTATCACACTCCTTGTTAAGGACAGATAGCCAATGACAATATTTGCGTCATAGTTCTTTATTGACTTTCTCTTGGTGCTTTGATCGCACTGTTCTATATTGTGTAGGTAAATTAAATAGATACATAATTTAAAAAGCCGTATCACAGTCATAGTTGCGCATTATACTAAATATTTAGAACGCACTATATACACCAGTATTATATTGTTTATGTATGGATAAAAATCAATTGCGTCAAGTTTATAGTATGAAGAGGTTTTGTTCTAAATTTAAAAGTAGGATAAGAAACGAAATCATCCTACAATGAGATTATAGGAAGAAGATCTATCATCTCCTTATTAAAACTAGGTCAGTAGATTTCTATTTAGTTGAGTTGCACAAGAAAGACAATAACGAGAAAAGTAATGTGAGAACGTAAAAGCGGTTGTCTGACATACAAATCAAATAATTTTTTAATGTCAAACGAAAATGTAGTTTGTTTGTGTTAAATCCTTTCAAATTGTATAAATATAAAAGAGAGAAAGAAATTGGAACCCGATATTTAATCATTGTATCGTTGGATTGTAGGGTACGAAGGTTTTTTTAGATGCACCTTTATTAAGAGTTGAAAAATAGTTATGGCCCTAATCTTCTACTGAATATATAAATATTGTTTTATAGGAATAGCCGTTTTGCAGTGGTATAAATACTGTGCCTCGAGGATTTTTATATATAATATATGTTTACTATCGCTTAATTTGCGTCAATATGATATTTTGAATGTGTTATTATTAAAGTATCAAAAAGTAGTTGGATTGAATCCAAGAAATATAATCAACTAGTTTTTTTTTCATAATACAACATAATTGAATTGTGTCTAGGCAGGCACAGACAAAAATTGTCAAATAAAAATATAATTTTGTGGTTAAATACATGTCAATCAATTTCTATTGTGAACGATATATTATGTTCTGTGTATTGAACACTTATACTGTATTTTATGTGTATTATGAACATAAAGCAATTTACCGTAAATATGCTTCGGTTTTATAATAATCGTTTATAACCGAGTTTAGATTAAAGGC
The DNA here is from genome assembly GCA_951799465.1 of Leptophobia aripa. Lineage (NCBI taxonomy): Eukaryota > Metazoa > Arthropoda > Insecta > Lepidoptera > Pieridae > Leptophobia > Leptophobia aripa. The sequence goes on along the minus strand of OX637267.1, from coordinate 5,777,899 downwards.
GGCGTGTTTATGCGTTCTATTAAATATTAAACCCTTACGAAACCAGGCCTATGCGAGTTTATAAGATTTCACCTGTAAGTTTCCCCTATTCTAGCCCCTCATAGGTTGAATGACACGAGGTTAATGACCTACTGCGCTTAAAAGTATACGTCACTATTTAATTTATAACACCTAAACAAGAGGTCAAGAATGTTATGGTGTGCACGTTAAAGTAATTTGTACGATGTTGTTGTTACATTTGTATATAACATCCTTAAATACTAGGTGCTTCTAAAATATCGTAATTATTAATAATCTCGTTTACTAACTAACCACTTTCAGAATAAATAATTGCTATCGTGTTATTAAAACCTGGAAAACAGTACCTAAACAATTAGTTCCTATGACGTGGAAACCTACGTAGCAAAGATCGAGACAATGAGGTCAATGTCGGTGCCTCTAGCGGACATATCAACAAAGTGTCACAAGCATATAATATATGACCAAGTAGAACAAAAACTCAGTAGGTTAAATGAGGTTTATATTATAAAACTGTTTAATTTAATCTTAATGCATATAAGATGCGAGGCCACGGTCATACGTACCTGACTCATATTTTATCAGATTGTGGGTTAAAATTTAATATAAAGTATTTCTGTTATTTTTATACATACATAACACGTGCATACCAATTGGCGTATCCGATAGCGCATTGACGCGTGTCAAATGTATAAAAATTATATTTAAAAAAAAAGGAAAGACTCCAGTATTGAATTTAAACATTTATTGAGCATGAGGTCGTCTCCAATCGCGTCAATTGGCGAGTGACGCCCGCGTGACGTCAGCGGCTAAAGGCAAATCACTGAATAACTGTTTTCTTCCGTTTACAGATTTAGTTGGATTTATTAATAATTCTGTTATAAAATGATAATTAAAGGTTTAATGCGTACCCACTAGTAGATTTTACTTAAAACTATTTTAAATCAAAAATGCATTTGTGCACTATAGATCAACTGTGTCTAGTTTTTTTGGAATCACCACAGTCATGAAACATTCTGATCGTAGGTAAAACTGTATGAAATTCCGTTTTGTTGCTTCGTTCTGATAGACACAGCGGGTGATAATCACCGTAGTGTTATTATAGAATTGAATGTCATTGCCACGTTTATAAGACGATTTCAGAGTTTGCAGACATTTTATATATATGTCTTTACATACGCAATTGCCAAGCCATATGTTCGTTTTAAAATAATTACAGCTTAGTAGTGAGTCTAATGTTGATTTTATGTATATGGACTGACGAGTCTACCTAATAAATAGGATTTTGATAAGAAACCCCTGTTTTCATAACATTTATTAAAGTTTTGGCATCACGCTAACGTAATTTCATAACAGGTGGACGTGACCGGCATGTAATGTAAAGAGTTTCATAGCTCGGAGCCATGTTCAAGTATCCTAACAAATGTACATTTCTAAGATTTTTTTCACTTAAAGTCAGGGATAAAAAGGAAAAGCCAGTCCTGTATCTGAGCCGCATGTAATATTAGTTCACAATTTAATTAATTTAACCTTTTCTGTTTCAGGTAGCAATTAAGATAATAGATAAATCACAACTAGACGCGAGCAATCTTCAAAAAGTCTACAGAGAAGTGGATATTATGAAACGGCTGGACCATCCTCATATTATTAAGCTTTATCAGGTAAGGCCCGTTGTCCTATTTGAATCTTGTCACAATTTTGAGTAAGAATCGTCAAACGTAAAAACGTCAACGTCAATAAACGTTGATATTTAAATGAGTATTTTGTAATTATCCATGTATTGGATCCATTTAATTTTAAGGATATAGGCTTCCTCCATTATCCTCCAACTCGATCGGTATTGTGCCCTTCGCAACTATTTACAGCTTTGTGGTAGATTTCATTGTTAAACCACTGAGTGGACTTTTAGTCTCTAGTTTTTTGAGTTTTCCTTTAAGCACCCCCCGAGTCCACCGAATCTTGTCCATACGTCCTATAATTCCCGCGACCTTTTAAGTTCTTGTTCTTCCGACGACATTGTTTACACACAAGACATAGCTGAGTTTTATTACGGTTATGAAGAGGTTTAAGTTTATGAAAAACTTTAAATGTGATTACTCTACGGTCAGACTATAACAAGTACATATACTAATAACAATTTTGTTCACATATGTCGATACAGTTTTCCGTTAACACTGGCTCAACCATTTGAATCGACACATTGGCCTATACCGTTAGGCTTATTGCAACGACAGGTACTTGTGATATTAAATGTTACGTGAAATAGTCGGTAGTATCGTTTGTACGTGGTATGATTGTTTAACGATTGTCCCGATATTTGTTCGAATTTTGTAGTTCCGACGCGTTCTTTAGACTTATTAACGACACGATGCGACGACTAAGCTTGTTTAAAATGAAAACAAATTAAGAAAAAAAATTAAAATATCTGAGATGTTTTCGCGGATTCCGTTTTTGAAAGAGTTGAAAATATACATATATAAATATACATGTAATTTCGTATTTAATTGATTAAAACAATGCGCAGAGTTGTAAAAAATAGTCATTCATTATTTTATCTTTATCACTTTTACGTCACATTGATGTGACAAAATGTCAAAGAAGAGCGAGTACTCAAAAAAAAAACGTAAATCAATAATATATTTAACTAATATATATGACAAGTGATGTTATAAATAAAAACCTGAAAAGATATACAAGACTGTAACTAGCATAACAAAACGATATTTATAGCATTCGGTACCTTTACGAATAAGACCTTCATTGTATAAAGCCACACTATAACTAATTATTACGTCATGGTTACTTAAAATTAGTAGTTACTACGTCGTCCTTCTTGTGGTTTCCGGGAGACAAACACAATTATAATCAATGGCGCAATTAACATGGGTTTTACTGTCGAATACCAGTTATGAACTGTTTAATTATTTACGCTAATAGTTCTAAGAAATATATTTGATGTATTTTTGAGAAGGGAGGGATTATTTCTCGCCCGAAGCAGCTTCTAAATTACTTTGAAATGTGACACAGTTAAATGGGCATGATTTGTTTTCATGTAACCAATTGAACAAATATTTTATCTACTATACATATTAAATCCACACATTTACTTTAACCATCACGTTTGGTTAAAAGTTCATTCTGCGGATCAATTTGGTGAATATAATATTCATTTTTCTACTAAATTTATACGATGAAAGTGATTACCTAAGATTAATTTTAAATATGTACTTTGAAATAAATACGAGTTTGTATTAGAGGACCAAAACAAAATACAGTCCCATTTAATCACCGATATACTCATAAATAGGACTATCTGTAATAACTAATTAAACATAAATTTAATATTTATAAACGTTTATAAAATAAACTCACTGTAATATAAATTAATGTAAAGTTGGGAGCTTCAAGCACATCATTATTTTGGTCGGGTGCTCTTAACAAAGTTAAGAGTGCAGCTAGAATATATTAACACATGAGTATCTACGAACTGCAGTTCATATAACTTCCTATTAATTTAAGCATAGTATGTATTTTGACACCTGCCGCTAATATTAAATACGTAATTTTTTTTAAACGGATGTAGTATTATTTATTTATATTAACTACATAAAATCCATGGTGTCAATAATATTCTCAGTTATGACCTAAACGTCTGTTCCAGTTACGTAACACGTTAAGAATTCTCTTAATATATGTATAACCCATCATAAAGATGGGAAGCAATATTATTTTGGAAATATCTATATGAGACATGCTCTGTTCTGTAGCCTCTTCTATGTTATCATTTAATTCTTTAAAAAAACTATCCTTTTTCTTTATAAAAATCGTTGACATTTGTATAAGGTTCTACTTTTGTCACGAGCAGATTCTGCGAAGAATACGTATTGTTTTACGTCAAGCGACTTTCACATGATATACTCGTGTAATCTAAATATAAATACTGCTTTATTAACATTTTTATACATATTCTAAATATTTCTGTAACACTGTGACACTAAACATTTAATACGAATGCCTTCACAAATTGATTATTTGTTGGAGAATGTACTTCAGAAATTCAGGATTTAATTAATTTTATTACGCAAAGTAAGCAATGCTTAGTAGACAAAGGACGCTAGTAAATTGCAATCACTGATTGCATTAAAGGAAAATACAATTAAAGTATTAATGTTTGAATTGTGAATACACAGTTATCGGAAGTATGCATTTCCGCCACAAATTAGGTCATTCAATGTTTATTCCATTTTAACCTTTATGCTACTAGCCTGGTTTGTTACCATTGAAAAATAATACAAACAACGAGAAGTGGCTTTTTAAAGTTGAAATTGTTTGTCACATGTCTCTTGAGTGTCTATTTAATTTATCCCCGTATCAAAACGTATTGGATTTTGACACAATGTCTTACTCTTGCGAGCATATGCTGACTTACTTAACCTCGGCAGGTACATATTCACAATAAAATCACACGGTAATTAATTTTTCATTGAATGAGTGTTTCTCGAATGAATTGCTTCAGCGTAAACATTAGGATAGATGCGTCATGTGATATAAATTTATTTTTAAACTTTATTTTTGTTGTGTCCGCTAACAGTTCATTGGCGCGACCTTAAAGGTTTTTCATAATGAATATAATAATTCGATTCATTAATTCAGGTTAGCCACATGTTTCGTATAACTATCTCGTCAACTCTATTCTGTTTTCATATTCTACTGTGTTTATGTGTATTACAGCATGTATACAAAAATGAGAGCGTGACTGACACAATATTATATTTTAGTTAATATGTAGATATTCTCCAAAACTGTAATGCACTACACTATTATCACTATCCCAAATTACGAATTCCGGTAATCTTAACTGGACGTGTGACGTCACACAAAAACCCGTGAACTCCATATTAAATATGGGAAAAAATCCACGTTAAAGGAAGTTGTTCGCTATACTCATGCTAATTGATTTCCCGCTATATTTAAACGAGATCAATGTATTGTTTCTGGTATTATATATGAAAATATTTTTAATTCCTAATTCTCTCAATGTTTTAGAACACTATTAAACTTTAACCAGCTAGTTAAAGATTGGTCGTTATCACTTTTGTGGTTAATAATAATAGGAAATAAATATTCGACTAATTAAAGCATAACCTATGCTTGCTTAAGCATTTATCTCATAGATATACTGAATTCGGTTTATTTAATATACATTATTTAATTGCAAGCCACGTAAAGTAAAGTACACGTTTTATATTTTATTTTCTAGAATGATTCGGGCTAATTACTTTCTAATTTAATCAGAGACTGCGGAACAAGTTTAACTTATTACAGTGTTCGTCTGAACAAATTTGCGATGTCTTAAAATAAGCGTGAAAACAAATTTGAATTTTCGTTCACACCACTGTTTTGTAGGGGCAGTTATTTAGATTTAGAACGCGGGGTCTTGTTTTTTTTTCTAGAATTTTGTACTTACAAACTTTTGACACTTTAAATGTACCTCTTGTGAGAGCACCAGGACACAAGTTTGTTCTTATAGAAAGGGTACCAAAGTCTACTGGTCTGAGAAGATATCCACAACAAACTCACCTGGTTAATACAACGCACGATTTTACTAATATATATACATTTATTTGCAGGTCATGGAAACGAAAAACATGATATACATTGTCTCGGAGTATGCGAGCAAGGGAGAAATCTTCGGTGAGTCATACTACATTTACATTGTAAACATTTCATTCAAATCTAATTTAGTTACATACGTACGTAACATTACTAGAACCCATCTATGATTTAACAGCATGCATAATTTAGGAAAAACTTATATTGTTCATACAAGAAATCTAATTACGAGTAGTCTTGAGTTTTAAACGGTAATCCCGTTCAAACAGTGATGTGTTAGTGTAAAAGATAAGTTAAATATCTTTATTACACTTTAGAACACAAGGACAGAGTGGTTCCCCTAACAGATATTGTTAAACACTTGTATTAGTAAGCTAGATTTAAATTACTTATTAGTTTTAAGTTGGCATAGATAGTAATTTTTAATGAATGAATAAAAGTGGACAGTAGTCGATTTTCTGCATTTTGTAATAACTGAAAAGCATATTTCCTATAATCTCTCGAGATATTTATAAATGGATTTGTAATAATTTTATATTACACAAAGTATCCATTAGTCTAATAAAAATGCATTATAATATGTTTCTGTCTTGTGTTCGAATGACGATTGAATTCTATCGTTTGTATATTTGTTCGTGTCGTGGCTAATTTTGATCGAAATTGTTAGAAAAATTGATCCATTTTGCAAAATTGTGGTAAAATGATAATATTAATGGCTTGTCCAGGTCAAAGCTACCCCCGTTATTACACCAGTCACTGTATGGAGTTGATATTTGAGAAATAGCAGCGATCTGTTTGATTTATCGCGAGGAACTGACGTAATTTTTTCTGTTCTTTGTCAATTTCCACCATTTATTATAGGCGATAGGATTTATAATTTGTTTTAAGACTATAGCTGCTCTATTTAAACTACTTATTTTCATACATCTATCTCAAATTAACATAGAAATACGCAGATGGAAGAGATCGCTTATTAGCGATAAGGCCGCTCGTTGCTCTTATATGTACTAACACATGTAAACATTATCTACTTCTACTGTTTTAGTGCAACAAAGTGTGAATAAATAAATAAGTTAGCAATAATAATATCAAAGGATTTTCAAATACTAATCCTGATTCATCATAGTATAGATGTAGACAAACACTATATGAAACGCGAAGGAACCCATCAATGTCATGCGTAGGTGTTTCTGTATAAAAATAACTCATTACAACCCACAAATGTCCCAAAACGTTGAAGGACTCGAAGGATGGGCGGAATAACCTTTACGTCAAAAGTACTTGAATATTCCGAGTTACTCATATTAAAACAAAGCATTGTACTGTAGCTTATAGTGTTTGTTTTTTCATGCGTTATGCGAATAAATACATAAAATCTCACACTGTCTAATCTTTATAGCAATTATAGTGATTAATACGTTTATAAATTATGTTGTGTAATAATTTTAATTATGTTAGTATAATTTAGCCTATTTTTTATTAGAGAAAAGAAGTAATATACGTGCTTTAAGAATTGCGTAAATCTCAACATCTATTCATGTTAATTGAGTGGTGAAGTCTTAAGTACTGTTAAATGTATGTGCTAGTAGCTAACACATATGATAACTTACACTGTTTTTTTTAGTTCATCAAATGTCTGTAAAATTCACCTATTTCTAATGTATCTAATGTAACATGCGTGTTTGCTTGGGAGCGGTATAATTAATACTATACCCAATCTGTTAGATGCACTTAAACTATTCAGATGTTTTGTAAACATGAAATAACCAATTACGAAAAAACATTAAAGAATGATGTATACAAGAAATTCGTGTGTTTACAAAACAGTTGTTTGACACATTTTTTGTTTTCAAATCATTGTTTTGACGTTTCATAAGAGCCTCTTTGTATGCCCGTGTGCATTAAAAGTTTCCAGGGTGCTCGAGCGATCAGCAATTTTTATACGTGGATCGATTTTTACAAACTTTTATCAGTCTTAAAAGATGGGACGGCCCATTGTCGACCCCTGTGTGACGTAAGCAGTTTCGCGATGACGTCACTAGCTGAGAAGGGAGTGGGAAGCAATTTAGCGCACAGCTGACGATACCAATTTTAGTCCATGGAAATTCATGAAAATTTACAATAGTACGGATGTGATTGTCGTTTAATATTAGTACTAGGAAAACCGATATTCGTCGATTTGATATAAGAAATGTTTGGTTGAATTACTTAACACACATGATTGCGTTCGCTTGGATTATTTATGTTATATTTTACAGAGATTTTATAGTCCTAAATCATTAATTTGTTACAATTGAAGATAATCTTATTTTCATTTAAATGTTTATTCAAAGTACTCGGATGTTTTTAATAAGTAATAGCAAGTAAGTAAGTAATGTGACCTTCTTAATTAAAAAAAATGATAGTCCACTGTCAAACACACACGGAAACATTTAACTGTTTTTAGTTACAAATAAATACTTTAAACGTGGTTGAATATTTCGCTGATGCTAAATTAAAATTTTTATATTCTTAATTAAAATATGAATGAATATGTAAGGGAATAATTTGTATGAAAACACTGATCGAACCTCTATATTCGGACGAAAATTTATTCATATAATATTACTTATTACACAAAACAAATGTTTACCCATCAATTTGAATAAGGAAAATCCCAACAATATACACTGAATCGCTTAAGTATTTTCTTACGACATTTTCAATTATTTATTTTTCTTTGAATTATACGAACAGGTGAGAAATATAAATACGGAAGTAATAAGGCAATCGCCTCTTTTAATTATAACATTAAATTAACTAAACTAGCGGCATTCAGACTACGTTGTGTGATTGTCACCACAGTCAGCATTATCTTGCAAACATTATCCAAAGTCTACTAACAAAGAGTACCTGTTACAAAGAGAAAACGCTACTAAAATAATGCAATATAAAACAGATTTAGAATGTTTCTGTTTAGCCCAATTGTAATAATGCGAACATAACATCGAACATCAGTATTACTGACAGCCTTATGAGTTTATATTGTAGTCAATAACGATTGTATCATTCCCATAAATCGAATTTGTCTTATGACGCATAATTCAATAAGGTATTTTAGATTACTGCTTGAACATGGTATTTAAAACTCGTGTTACTTATTACGAAATTATCAAAATTTATAACACATTAAAACCTTACATTCATAAGAAATTCTTAATAGTGACAGGTGGCCGGCGCAGGTGTACGGCTGAATTATTCACAGAGTGCAGGTGGAAGAAAATTAACCTTCACAAAACCTAACATGCCTAAGGATATTAAAACGATTTTAAAGTCACGTCGCGTCTTAATTAATGCTCCTATTCTCATTGTACCGGTTTAAATTATTTTCTGATACTGTATCTACTGTAGGTGACTTTTCCTGACATTAACAGTTAATCAAGTTATATAAAAGAGCTTCAACCTCTTTTAGGTGTTAAATGTATTGTCATCGTACACAATGCAATTCAGTGCAGATTTACAATATTCAAATGTGGTACCGATTCCACAAGAAGTTTATTTTTAGAACGTACCTACTCAAATCAACATCAGCGATGTGAATGAGTTCTGAAAAGTTTTTTTTTGTTTTTACTTTACAATATAAAGAAGTTATTTTTTTTATCTTAAAAAATAATTAGTGTCTTCACATGAACCTGTACCTGAAAATGACTGACTACGATTTAAACACACTTAATGTTTTATTATAATGAGTTTTGTAATGTTCAAGTCCCGTAAATAATTGAAAACCAAAACTGATACGAGCAAGGTCATAGTGTATTGACTTTTAAATGTGTTAAACCGTCTACACACGCAAGTAATTGCAGCGCTGGTAGACATACAATTATTATACATTTACATCACATTCATAATACGTGCAGTAATAATGCAACATTAAGATTTAAGTACTAAATGAAAAAAAATACAAATATTCGTTACCGTCATCATAGCGATGATGTTTTAACGATGTATGCTGAATAATGTTAATACTGAAAGTACATAAAAGTCTTCAAACTAATAAATCTAATATAATATCACTATACAGAGAAATGGAAATTTTTCTATTCATCTTACAAAGCAATTCTTCTCGGAATTGACTTTGTATTACGTTCTTGGCCTTTTATGGATTTACATATATCGATATGAAAAAATATTGGTATTCTATTACTAAACATAACTTCAGTAATACAGAACTAGGCAAATTTCATGATCATCGCTGGTAATATATTTTTCGTTACACGGACTAAATAAATAATATATATAGTGTGGATTATTTATGGCATATTAGTACAGTAGGAAATACAATTGACATTGTATAACCATTTTTTCCCACACTATTAAATAAACTAACCCATGGCTTCGTGTATGTATATTTTTATATATCAAAATTTGTTAATTATTCAGTTCCGAACTATTAATTCGCTGTCCTCTGTATGATTGTAATATAAATGGTAATGCCAATATGTTTGAGATAATACGTATTTCCTTATAATAATAAAATAAAATGATAATGTTATTTAAAACATATGATAGATAATTTATACAGATAAACGTTTGCGGGGTAATCTCATTTCCTACTGCATAATTATAGAGCGAAATAACGAAATGAAAAAAAGAAGTTTCATTACATTAACATGAAAGCGGTTATAACTTACAAAAGAGAATTTGAAATTGTAAATCCTTTTGAAAAGTCTTGGATAAATAAAAATGTTTCATGCAGATGTAATCCAGTGGTTTAAGTTCGACTTTAAAAATGTTTAACGTTCCGCATTAATTGAATGAGTTAAATAAATATAAATTATTTATAAGCAGCGTAAACACATTTTGTTAGAAAGAGACCTGAACGATTGCTTATTAAGTCGAGAGAAGAGAAAACCATTCAAGACTTCGTAAAATTTAATATTACTATAATATTAATAATAACAATCAAATTTTATTTTGATTATTATTTACAGATTACATCGCAAGATACGGCCGCATGGCAGAGCAAGCTGCGAGAAGAAAGTTTTGGCAAATTCTATCTGCGGTTGAATATTGTCACGAGAGGCGGATTGTACATAGAGATCTCAAAGTAAGTTTCATTGCTCAACTCACACTTATCTCTGACTGATAAGGACTTCTAGGAATCAAATGTATAATAATTTTTTTCTATATTAAGGCTGGTATATAGGTTATAGCATACAAGAGACGAGCGATCAGAGTTTTCAAATGTTAATAAAAAGTATATAATATTCCTATATTGTTTAAAAATATTAGAACTTAAATGTTATCCTTTTTGAAACAAGCCGTGTACAGATCGATTAACTTTGCTATAATGGAGAGACCTTTAAACAAAAATAGATTTCTTTCATCCCTCAGACGAGGTCTAGCAGCATTTTTTTGTGTAATATTGTCAATCCTTTTATCCGAAGATTTTCATTTGAAGTTTTCTTTTCTTGTCGACATCGGCGCTGCACATTGCATCTGGCAACTACTTTACGGATATTAAATGTGTACAAAGCTACTTTTGATATATTGCATGAGATAAAATCGAGCCTTATTTTGAGTAACCAATGCCTATGCATTTTATATAATACTAATATCAATTAGTTTTATTTATTACTTGAATATGAAAGAAGAAGATGAAATACTACTTGTAATAATCAATTGGTACCTACTACTGTTTTGTTCTTATTATAAGGTTAAAAAAGTTAACACTTTATGTTACCACCGTTAATCTTAAACAGAAATTTTAATCACCGACATCTACTCAGTGGTTCAGAAGACGCCTACGTTTATAAACTTTCAAACATCAATATGCCTTTATAAAACTCTTTGCTTAACAAACTTTTCTCATCTAGGCGGAGAATTTGCTTTTGGACGCAAACATGAATATAAAGATAGCAGACTTTGGGTTCAGTAACTACTACGCTCAGGGAGAATTACTTGCTACCTGGTGCGGTTCTCCGCCCTACGCCGCCCCAGAGGTCTTTGAAGGCAAGCGGTATACGGGACCAGAAATAGATATATGGGTAAAATTCTTTATAATGGTTCTACATTATATTTAAGACTGTTTAATGTATGTTAATTATATATTATGAACTATTCTTTATAATTTCCCATATTCATAAACAGTGCGAGCCTTTTTAACTACTTTCTCTCCACATTCTCAAAATAAGCCTTTAGAATTATTATGAATAGAGTTTTAAAATGCGAAAATGCAGGATGAAAAATCCAGTTCAGAATACTATCAAAAATTGTTGGATTTTTCACAATTTTATAACGCCCTGCTCACGTAAATGGCGCTTTGAATACTTTATATTAGTTCAGGGATATATATCCGATGATATATTTGAATGAGTTCTATGAGATTTTATAAAAATATTTTTCTTGAAAATATTACGATGGAAGTATTATTCAATAAAACATTATTACGTGAAATTGTATCTAGTGTTTGTAAATTGAGGGTCATATTTACAGACAAAAACAAACATCGTATTCCATTTTATATCTGAGCATTTCTCTGTTCGTTTTATTTCAGAGCCTCGGCGTAGTGCTATACGTGTTAGTTTGCGGGGCACTGCCTTTTGACGGCTCCACTCTACAGTCTTTGAGAGATCGGGTCCTCTCGGGAAGATTTAGGATACCGTACTTCATGAGTGAAGGTAAGGCTTAACTTCTTAAAACGAATGATCCCTTTAATGTGTCGGCAATTGGCTCAGCATCGGAACAGTTCAATTCTTGAGTAGCCTTACAATGCTTTGTTATTTTAATTGCACAATTTTGTATTAATTGTTTATTTTAAAAGAGCAGCTATCGAGTTTCTTGCCGGTTCTTCTCGGTAGATGACTGCCGAAAATTGACGATTCAAAAGTGTCTTTATAAAGACCTACTTGAATAAAGATAGTTTGAGTTTGAATACCGTATTACTGGGATTTTTAACAACCTATTTAATAATAATTTAACCTATTACGGATACAAAAAGAATGATCGAAAGTGTTCGTGCAAATCACAATGTTTATAAACTATTTCCCTTTTATTATGAAAACTAGGTATAGCATTATTAAAAAAAAAATATAAAAATATAATAAAATATAAAGGAATATAAAAGGATATAAAAAGGCTGGTCACTTAGTGGTCCGAGACCAAGGCTTATCTTGAGTTGTGCCACTAAATTATTTGAAATAATAAATATCTTGAAATTAAAATAACACGATTAAATTAATCTTAATTAAAACTGTAAACAGGAATTCTTTGGGCACAATAGTGTATCAATGGATAATATTTTATTGTTTATTTACGCAAATGAATTAAGCAAAGCAATTATTCAAATTGCTACCAAGCACGCGATTGATTTTTTTTTAAATTATCTAATAACAATATGATTTTTGTACATACAACATTTGTACCAGGCTTATAAGATTTTATTATTGCAACTGTTACTATTTCTTTACGATTGCAGAGCTTAAGCAACTGCTGGGAAACATAAAATACTTTGATATAAACTTTCCGAAGCGGACTAAATGTTTGCAAAACTTTGTACAAAATAGAAGCCGCCAGAACTCGGCTCTGATATTATTTTTGTTTGAAATTAATTCTTTGATAATCCCCTTGTTTACTTATTACGGGAACGGCTTATCCAACAATATTGTACTGCGCTTAGATAAACACTAAGTATTTCTGAAGCAGAATTAACGACCAAATATTTCATTAAATGAATTTATTTAAAATCTCTCCAAGTAAACCAATAGGCGTTTAAACTTCGTTTCAGGATAATTGGTCTTATGTTTACCACCACAGAATTTATTATTTTTTAAGGAAGAGCGTTTTCTCCCAGGCAATATGTACTACGATTCAACTTCTTTAAATTACATATTTTCAAACACTATTCGGTATGTAACACAATCGACTTTCAAATCCAAGATATTTTTATTTAAACACTAAAATTATATTCTGAATGTTACGGTCTAGTAAAACTAAATACGTAACTACTGACGAAATAACGTATATAACTAGCACACGTTAATTATTATTTGTTATTAATTACTCAATAAACGTTGTATTGCGCAATATCCTAGTTTATAAAAGGCTGATTTCAACAATTAAAAATTTTAATTGTTGAAATAACAGGGTTGTTCATTTTTATAAGAGAACATACATTTCATAATGAGACTTTTTACGATGGCTAAATTCAATTTGTACATTTCCACGCAGGTATTGGAGAATGAAGGAATGATTTTACATAGCATAAACTTACATAAAGATTGTACATACATGTGTGCTTCACCTTGCCTGCCACATGAATATGGTACTCAAGCGTGGGATCAAGCCTTTGGAGCTTGAAGAAAAAAATGTGTAATAACCATAGTAACTTTGGTAGACGATAAAGCGAAATAATTGATGAAAATCGATATACAAGAAACTTTATATATTTTCGCATTACTGAGTGCTATCCCTAAGCGCCTGAATCATTGAAATGACGTAAGCAGCTTTATGGATTTCGTAATTCCCTCTATTCTTACCGACTTCAATTCAATATGAAATTATATCTTTTTTTACTTAATCCACAGTCGAACTCGTACTCAGGGGTTTTTCCGTCCACGTGGTCTGTTTTTTCCTTAGTCTATATTTTCGTTTAATTATGTACCCTTAGATCAAACATTTCAAAAGCCATTAATTTAAGAATAGTTTGACAAATTCACGTGTTTGAACTGCATAATAGAATTAACTAATAATATCGTTATCTTATTCCTATTATTATATTATGTTATTAGACCATTATCTGATCGTTTGACGCAAAAGATATCGAGAGATAAGAAGAATAATATGGAAAAATTTTGCAATTTATTTAACGTAGAAATACAATAGATGTTTCTTTGCATTTATAAGTTATCATAATAAAATATATTTCCGTCTATCATAAATCTGCGTAAGTATCCATTAAAACTTTATTATATTAATCATATTCTGAAAAGTATAAAAGTAATGGGGTCTGAATTCGTTGTGTTAAAACGTTTCCAAAATTTGATCAACGAGAATTCTCTTATTAACTGTTTGGTTTGGTAAAAGCATTAAAAATATAAACAAGAAACCAGACAGACATTAATCATACACAGTATATGGAAGCTACATTTATACAACAGTTAAATTAACAACACAATCAAAATACTTAAGTTATCCTATAATCTCTAACACTATTAGATATACCCTAGTTTTTATATGATTAAACCATAATTTATCTTTTAATCAATATGAATCTATCATTAACGTAATGGAAAAAGAATTGTTAGTTCGAACGATTGACGTAGAATGTACGTACAACGTCATTTAATATAGACATGCTACAAAGACAATCCGATAATACTATCAATATATAACAAGCTGACCCAGCAAACGTTGTTTTAGCATATACACAAAATATATAGTAAATAATACACTTTGTAATTAATAAAAAATAAGTGTTGATTGTGGAACATTTTTGGATTTGAATGTTGTATCGTAAAAAAATAAATATAAGGGGTGGACTGATTCTCGGACCTTACCCAATATGTATACAAAATTTCATAAGAATCGGTCGGCGTTTCAGAGGTTTCGAAACTCAATAACACGAGCATTTTATATATTAAGTCTAGTAGAACTAGACTATACACCAGCAGAATTTAACTTTATTACGATTATATGTAGTCCTACGTGAAGTGACTGAATAAGAGAGACACTTCACCACATGGCATTGAATTTTTCTATTCAGTTTTTGTCTATAGCTGAGATTCATATTAACAAAATTTACATGATTTGCATTACATATGATACACGGTGTAAACTAATTAATGTTAGTTGTCGATAATTAAAACAGTAACAGCTAATTCACACGCATATTGTGTAATGATGCATCCAAATATTGCATTTTCATGTTAATTTTATAAGCAAATGACGATCGAAATAAATTGCCGCCCGCGTGTCGAAACCGTTTGACGTAAGAAATGGTAAACTCGCAGTGCAGTTTAAATCATTATTTCGAAAATAAAAATAAATTATTTATTTAAAAAAAATAATGATACTACGAGTCGTTGAGTATTTAAAATTATGATATGTATGAGATTTTTACTAATATATTTGTAACTAATTTTATCAACATTTATGTATCTATATCTAGAACATATGTTTATTGATAGTAGAATGTTAATTTTAACATTTATTCCAATGTGTATCTCGAAACAAGTCTATCTGGACATGTTAAATATGTATGAAGCATTTAGCATAATAGAAAAATCGAAACTTCTAGGTGTCTAGTTAGCTTTTTTTTCAGAAATCTTGTATTTATTTATGACCCTATTTCCTATACAATAGATTATGGATAAGGGATTCATGAATACGGTACGGTAAAGTTGCGTATTATTTTTTTTTTAAAACAATGTTGAGTTAAAGAGAACATTGTAAACTTTGCAAAATGCTATGAAAAGCTATACTTTCTGAGAATTTTTATACCTTTATATGCTTTTATACTTTCTTTATATAAAATACATTATGTAAGAAGATTTTATTATAGGTATAGAATACGTTGTAAATAGCATATTATATAGGTGTTGTATTGCATTGAAAGAAATATATTCATACTTTTGTATACGTTTGGAATTTTTGGATTTTTCTGGAAAATACCAGTATAGTGCATACTGATACTTACAGGATATAATTATGCTACGGCGCGTAGCACATGTGTATATGTACTTAAACGAATATGTTTTTTGTATGTAAATGTACAGTTTTTATTATAAAGTTAATTTTTATACACAAAAAATACCGTATATAAATCTCCTGTCAAATCATTCTTTTCAAGAGACTGAATTTTTTTTTGGTGCAGTTTGTCATACATTAAATTAAGTCAACTTTTTGAGTTGATTAGTCTTTAGGTCTGTTATATGCTAGGTTTTTCTCTCTATGAAAGGGATTTATGAAATATCTAGTAATATTTATGAAAATAATTACTATTTCACTCAAAGCCAAAATAAAATATATCATTCCAATATATCCTTTAGAAATACGTCTTGTCAGCGGTCGTTTACGGTTATCTTAATCTATTATTGCTGGCTGTTAAAAAGTCGGTGAACTTAGGCTAACTATCGTCATAGACTATGCGTCAATATTTACTAAGTCCTTAGTAGTTTGCCAACATAAAACTGCCACAGAGATCATAGAAATAATGTTATATGGCGTGTTTACATTTTATGGATCGCTTGGCAAACGTTTGACGAGCGACTGTACGTACGTTGCAAAAGCCAAGTTCACGGCAAATATGATTTTGGAAACTGTTTATTTTAATTTAATTTTCTTTTAATTTGTTCTGTATAAGGTTATGTTCCGAGTGTAAATCCAACTTTTGGTATTCCAACATAATTACTATTCGATGATGCATTCAGTGTGTCAGGCATATTTTAGTAGATAATAATTAATAAGCGGGTGACAAACGATGGAACGCTCGTAAAATTACACCAAGTTCATGTACACCCGACTTTACAGCCGTGCATTTTTAACACTATTGCGTCAATCGGGCAGCCTGCGTCTGAACTTATAAATAGCCTGAATTGACCACTCATCGAATTTATTTGTAGGAAGTGAAAGAAGTTAAAGTGTTTTGATTACTATTTCTGAGTTTCTTAGTCAATCTTTTAACTGTAAATAAAAACGGTATTGTTAAAATTGCGCATAGATGCGGATGAAATCTTAATTTCACGCACGTGCCTCTTGACTATTTGCTGTGATATTTTATTAGTAAAAACCCAAAAGAGGCTTTGGAAATTATTCTGCGAATGACAAGTATAGAAAAAATCTGTCGCAAAAGTTTTCACACTGAATGTTAAGCAGAAAATAATGCTTTTTTCTGACATGCCGATTGCAATTTCCATTCAGATTTACGATTGAAAATATAATTGAATTAAATTGAAGAGAAAACGTGGACGGAAACTCAATATTTATAATCGAGTTCGTCGTTTCACTGTTTTGTAAGAATATTTATAGAAGGTTATTTTTGTTATGGAACTATTTATTCCGGTCGAGCGTCTTTCGGCACATTAAGGCAATTAACTGTATTTCAGTTTTGTGTGACGCATGCGATTTTAAAGAGTTACTCTTAAAATAAATAGACCATATTACTTGAAGCACGATGCGTTTAGTTTTTGTTTTTACTAAACAATATTAGCCAGGTTTGTTGTTTTACGATTTTTGTCCTTCTAAATTTTATGGTACTATGAAAATATATATTTTAGTGTCCAATATTATAAGAGTTAGCATTTTATATCTATGACATTCTTCTTCTGTGCTTCTCCAACAAGTGAAGTTTGGCAATCACAATGAAATTTATAATATAGTGTACAATGTTGATACTTAATGTTAGTACGCCATAACTACATATAATTTTGGTTTTTACACCTCGTGTAAAAACAAAAGACGTATCGCTTGTTTCAATTTGCATATGTTTTAATGAGCCAATTAGCGTTGAAGAATCTTTACACAATTTTAAGAGCGTCACGCACAGACACGAACATTTTATTGTATTCATGTTCTGAAATTTTGTCCATATGACTTTGAAGAACAGACTGTTTCATATTATACTTAAATAAATATTCCTTTTTGTAATAATCTTGTGTTATCAAAGTAACACATTTTGGAAATATTACTATTACGAAATATATTAATGTGTCAGCCTAATTGAAAAAGAAAAATATTATTAAATGCCCTTTCACCGTGGATGTGGTATAAAATAAAAGTAATCGCAATATTAGAAAAGCGTCAGTGCTGACGTCAGGTTTTGTCTTATCGTCATTTGTCACCTTGTCTATGGCTCAAAGTATATCCGTGTTAAAATCGACGAGTATTACTTTAGTCACGTGCTTGTAACCACAAAACTATATTATTTTTGCTATACGAAAGTTAAGAGTTAATTTTGATGGAATTGAACTGTATTGTGAAACCTATAGGTTTTTAATAATCTATTTCCAAAACAAGTTTACATATTTATCTTTACACTTTATTACACATAATGAACAGAAAAACATAATACATGGTGGGTAATAATGGGCGGCGTTATCGCTAATGAGTGATTTCTTCCAGACAACCCTTATTATGTATTTACTTAAGCGTGCCCAAAATAACATTCGCCGATACGGTAAAAGAAAACATCGCGAGAATCGGTTTGCTTGAAAGTGTTTATTAAGAAGAAAATATCATAAACGGATTTAAATATTAGTTTGTATGGCCGATACATTTGTTTCGTTTATGAAATCTTAAAATCTACATCGAAGTTTGCATTAACAACCTCCGTACCTCTGTTTGAGTTACATATTATCAAACAATAGAACTGCCAGTGATAAATGAATTGATTCTTGTTTGACGGTCCAAAATGATGACCTATATAAGGAAAATGTTTGCCCTTCCACCGCGTTCATAAGCATTGCGTCATTAAATAAAACATATTCATAGTGTATAATGTCACAATGCCCCTTACAGAAAATAAATACGGACGTCGATCAATAAAATATTAATGTAATCTGGTTATAAGTCACCCTTCACAGGTGTGAATGCCAAAGCCTCCACCCATCCCTTTCGTGACCTTTTGGCGGGGTTAAGTTGACGTCCGAGCTCGCGTCACTGTGACGTCATACACGTATTTCACGCTTAGCTATGTTCATTTTTGGTTCGAAGGTTCTGTACGTAATTAGAACAATATCAAGTAGAACGACTGATTCATACTTTTATTTTATACGATGTTTTATAACGCTATTATATTGTACGGGTCTCACTGCGCATATTCAGGCACTTTCCACACAAGTGATCGCTGATAAATGGTATGTTGAGTCTACTAATGATGATACAAGATATCGCGCCAAGTGATGCTCACAGCTTAAACTACGCAGTCATAGCGTATTTTTTACAAATAAAGTGTGGGTGATTAATTATACGATTTGATGTTTATTTTTAACATTTTATTCGTTTTTATTATTAAAATCTTCGTTTTTTTTTAAGGAAACAAAA
Organism: Leptophobia aripa; assembly: GCA_951799465.1. NCBI lineage: Eukaryota > Metazoa > Arthropoda > Insecta > Lepidoptera > Pieridae > Leptophobia > Leptophobia aripa. The sequence continues at coordinate 5,758,249 of OX637267.1, read as the reverse complement.
CACTAAGCTTATTTTTAAATTAATGTTATAAAAGAATATCATATCGCACTCGATGTTTTAACATGGTTTTCATGCTCGGCAAATAATTATATTTTTATTCTAGATTGCGAGTCACTAATCCGTAAGATGCTAGTCCTGGAACCAATGAAGCGGTATACTATTGATCAAATTAAGAAGCACAGATGGATGTCAACGGAGCCGTATGTGGTGCAAACCATAGCTGGAGATCCAATGAGAAGTCCAGCACATGTGGTGCATAGCCATGAACCTAACGAGCAGGTGCTCCGCCTCATGCAAAGCTTAGGAATCGATCCTGTTAAAACTAAGGAGGTAAGGTTTTCATATACTTTATACAACTTTTAATAATATAATGTTGATACATATCTATTTAATCAATTCCTACAATTAAAGCTGAACAAATGACGTCAAGTCTGCGTTTCGTCTGTTAACATGATGTGAAAAAAAAGCAATTATGATCAAAATCTCATTATCATCGCTTATAAGCGATAAGGCCGCCCTTTGCTCATATGTGTATTAACATCATCTACTGCTACTATTTAAAATTTTCGTACGACCTGTCCCTAGATAACTTGGTGCAGGCAAATTTTGGGTCTGTTTTATTGATTATTACTAGGTTAATAACCTTCAGCGCCCTTTCGTGACTAGGATTGTATCGGAATCAAAAAATCTTAGGGCAAACTCCAGTCGCCCTGGAGTCACAGAAATGTTTCACCAACAGAGCCTTCGGTCGAACAGTTACGACCACCACGCGGCCATCTACCTTCTGCTACTAGAGCGGCTAAGAGCCAGGGTCAGCCTTAGTGAGCGAAGGCCTACGCGCAGACCCTCCTCGGTAGCAGACCAGGCGCTGGCGAGGGATCTGCAAGACCGGCGCGAACATCATAATAGGTATCTTTCAATTTCATTAATGAATTATAATAATAAATAAAAAATTTAAAATAATTATACTTTAGTTCTTACAGTTATAAACTCTGGTTTTTACGCTGGTTTGGTTAAGGACTTATATAAACTTGGTTGATTACTTATGGGTCTTAGAGCTAACAAAAATACGTTTTTTAATACCACACTAATACTATTTTCGTTTAATTTCAGATTACTACACACTGGCGAACAGAGAGACTACAACAGAACAAATGTGGCTGCGCCTTCTGACTCTAATACGGAAACTCAGCGTCTTTTATCCCTTGCCGGTGTAAACATGACCGAACAAAGACTGCTTCAGAGAAATTCTGACCCCTCCGACACGCACAGAAGTTTCCTAGTCAACGACCGATCCCACGAATCAGATTCCACAAGACTTCTCTCTATGAGAAATGTCGACGTGGCGCAATCGAACCAACGGCTGGGAACAAAACTCAATGACACCCCAACTCATAAACTCCTCACTTCCACATATGAGCAGCAACAGAACATTCTTAAACAGTCCAGTGAAGATTGCAGACGGCTCTTGCAACAGTCGACCACAGTTGGCCCCGAGCCGAAGACGGCAGACGGGAGGCTGTTGACATCGTCCAGTTTCGATTCAAAATGTGCCATCGACAGCGGAAGAACGTCTGCGGCTGATAATACAGCAATTGCAAATTTCCTTCAGAACTCCGCTTCGGCAACTAATTTCAATTTGGATTCCATGAAGATGCCCAACTCCACCACCTTCACCATGTGCTCTGAAGCGGCAAAACTTATGAACACGCTGCAGCAGTCACCGTTACCCCTCAAAGGGACTGTCAATCTGAGTACTAGTCCGATTCCCTCTCAGTTCGCTGATACTAAACTGAGCAGTGTGTTGGAACAGCCGAAGCCCCTTGAATCGAGTAGGCTCGTTGCCGCCCAAGATATAAATAGGATTCAAACGAGCACACCCCCATTTAAAGACTACATGAATCATGTTCCGTCGTACTCGTACCTGCAAAATACATTGCCAACTATGTCCGCCGAAAGTAACTTGACTGCTGCCAGTGAACTTTACCAGAATACTCTCTATAGACCTGATAGTAAATTCTCATTGAATAGATATACGACAGGGCAAACGTACACCCAGGCTCTTCCCGGAACGTCGAATGACGCGACAAAATTTCAACAGCAATATTCCTCCTCAACAGACGAAGGTTGCGAAACAGATATGGAAGATGTGAACGCAGGTGGAGTCCAGAACAGATTAAGCTCGTACGCGAGCTCCAGCTCCAGCAGTGGCGTCGTTACTTTTTTTAACAATAAGAGTCTAAGTCAAAATTTGAGTTGTGATTCGTCGCAGAGCAACTTCTCGGCGTTTGAAAGTATCGATTATCAACTCTCAGATTGTTCGAGCGAACTCGCCAGCAGCTTACCGAGTTGTACCTCAAACGAGGAAAGACTTTCGTATGAGAACAGTTCTCTTGTAAACACGAGTCCGATGCATCCATGTGTTTACATATCGTCGTACAATAATAAAACACCCGGCGCCGGATTTATAGCGCGACATAATCCGCTTAACTACCAAACCACTAATAAAAGTTGTCCTCGAGCGATCACTCGCAGTCCGGTCGATTTCAGAGAAGGTCGACGAGCGAGCGACGGTTTAGTGGCTCAACAAGCCGCCCAACCCGATGACGCCCAGAAGAACAGTTTGGCATTCAACAGTCAGAAGTTAAATGAAAATTGCAAAGCGAAAGGTGTTTTGGAGTTGCATTTGGTGCAGAAAGAGGCACAGAAACTAAAAACCCAGTACCAATCGACGATACCAGTGGAGGAAATGACGCAACGGCAAATTCAACACAACCAATTCGCTGCGACATTCACAACATACTTGGACACCAAAAGTCCCACACCGAAGCGAATAAGCTTACCCGAATCCTTCAATTACTCGAGTACGTCACCCCCGATGCCGGCAAGTCCCAAAATGGTGGCTCAATTGCAACTGCAAGAGAATTCAGAGTTATCACACGGTGTATCCGTTTCTCAAGTCGGCAAGCCCCCGTTGCAACAACAACTCATGCAGCACAGGCTTTTCCAACAGAAGCGTCAGCTCCTACAAAAGCAAATGACTCCACCGAACATACCTGTTCACGAAATGACCGCTCTCCATAATATCCAAGTGGGTTTAAGCAGGCGGCAGATGCTTCGACAGCAGAGCTATAAAATTGCCCAACAACAGCAGGTCCTACCGCCGTTACCTTTGTCCGAATCGGAGAATAGAGATTTACTAGCATTTCAGGCTATAGTGGAAGACCCCAACAGAGTTAAGCACAATGTTGAAGATGAAGAAGAGAAATTCTCATACCAGGGCTCAATGGAAATAAATATAATGAAGGATAGATTGGGTAGTGAGAATTGGTCCAATTTGCCATCCACCCTTCAAACCGCCTGTCAGATTTCTGAACTGTCCAGGCGGGAGGTGAAAGACTCACAGGAAGGGGAGAGTTCTCTGGACGCACCGCTGTGGCCGGGACAATGGAATGCCTCGCTGTTTCCACCGCAAACTTGCTTTCAGGTATTCCAACAAATCAATTGAGTAGAGTAGCACAGCTCGATATTTCCAATAAATTCACACTTAACTGGTCAGACTCTTCAAATGGAAAGACTTTATCTGTAAGGCAGGACAGGCATTGCCTGTTAGCACAGTAGTTGCACGCAGTATTGACGTAAACAAATTGTGGATCTAGTTGTAGAATCGGTATTCGTGTGTTGCCAGTGCACATTTATATAAAATAAAATATCGTTTTCATCTGGTAAAGAAGCGAGTTTATTTCAATACATTACATTTCTTCATATATTTGAAATATTTATACGCGTTTTACTCGAAGGGAATTGTATTTTATATTGGTCTCATATTGTATGCATGACAATAAGTAGTGCTTTATATGACGCGAACTGCCAATTACGATGATTTCTCAATACGCGATTAGCGAATTAAATTTGTATGTTATTGTATTTGTAATCACGAAAACCTATTAATTACATATAAGACATCATCCCCATGCCAAATATTGTATTACAGAGGAATTCATTAACATTCTATTGACCATAAGTTTAATATTTATCGTTATTTAGGTAATTTTGGTAATTTTTGAAATTTAAATTAACAGCCGACGCTCAGTTGCATATGATCTGTTATTGTCAGTGTTACCGGTAAGAATGTTTCGTTTTGAAAGAATTAAAAATGTTGGTCTCATTCGTACAAAAAGTGTTAATTTAAGGAATCAATCAACGTATGAATTTATGACATTCTTTCTTAATAAATATCAGATTGGAATTCATTAATATATGAAACTTATGGTTACCAGAATCACAATGTTCCTAATATTTAAACATTGGTTTAATAACAATGTATTTATTATGCTGTATAATTTAGAAATTCATATGTAAATATAGGTTTGTGGCTAAGTTATGGCGTATGTGTAAGATGTGATAGCTTTATTTAGAAGCAAGATTATTTAAATAAATTAAAGTTTTTTTTTATATATTTTTGTTTTATTTTGCAACATTATGCTTGTTACTGTCACTTGCATGCGATCGTAAATTAGATCGTAGAGTTATAGAGATTGCTTGCGTTCGTAGATATTTTCTGATGTCATATTTTTCGCGTAGTTGTGCACATTAAATTGTCGCATTAAAAATAGTTTATTTATTTAAAAATGAAATAAAAAATTTTGGTAATTTATTAAGAAATTATTGTTACTAACATAACGTATGGACTTTCTGTTGTCTGAAATAAAGAAATTACTATTATTATTAATGTCACTCAAAATCTTCAAATATTGAATAGTTATTTTCGAACGTTATTTCTATAATTTTCGAAAACAGGCAAGTAACTATTAAATGCTTGCTTGAAAATGGTGACCTAACTTGTTACTACAGCAAATCACTGGTAAGTTTAACTGTAAGTCTATTAGACAATTGTATAATCTCGATCCAGCATAGAAAATAACAACACTCTTAATTACTCTTAATTACTACCACGTTTATTAATATGTCTGTGACGTATACAAGTTCGTTTTAATTTATTAATCTTGTCGGATGTAGGATTACCAGCTGCAAAAAGCCATTTTGAAAACTAGGCATTGGGATTATATGTGTAAATAGTCCGTTAAAATTATATTAGTTGCAAAATTTATTTTAGTCGTTACTAATACCAAAAACAGTATAAAACTCCATTATTATGTTTCCATTTCCATCTCAGGTTACTAATTTAACCATCTTATGAGAGGTAATGGTTTGAGCATACAATGCCGTATAATGAGATTAAATCTTACTGAACACGCTAATTTTTGTTATCTAATAATGTTGGTTATGTTTACTTTCAATCATATAAATTCACTTATCTTTCCTATTTAATGTATTTTGTTTTTTTTTTTGTATTCTTCCCACCTCTTGCACCAGTCCATTTGTATTATACGTATTCTTTTATGTTGTGGGTTAGCTGGAAGGGATCGCCTATTAGCGATAAGACCGCCCGTTGCTCTTATATTTACCAACATCTATTACCATTATCTACTTCTACGGTTTTAGTGCAAAAAGTGTAAATAAATAAATAAATTTGGTTTCATTCCAGCCTAGCTGGCAAGGCCACAGTCTGCCGCCGAACTCAAATATGCTGCCGCTTAGTGAAAGCCCGATTCTGGAACTTACTGAACAAATGGAGTCAATATAATGCATTCGACCAAAACTCTAAAGTTTTCATTGAACAGTTGCTATCGAGGAGTGGATTTATATTTTGTTTTTAATTCTATGTTGTGTACTCAAAACTAAAAACAATATACTGACTCATGCTTGAACCAAGCTTCCCATTTGTATGGGCTAATTGTGTTTCGTTATACGAATGCGCACTGCATAAAATCTCGCAAAGTAAATCTTCCACAAGTGTCTTAAGATTCTGACAGATAACCTGGATAATGTCGTTTATAGAAATATTTCCTATCTCGACGACTTTAAAAAAAGTTAACTAAGCATATTCATAATAATGTGATTCAATACATTCCGTTTCATTAGTTATAGCATTTGTTATGTATTTAGAATAACATATAAGACATTGAATAAGTACAGTAAATTGCATAATCCACACAATAATGTGTTAGCATAAGATTTCACGAAACAATTACCCCGTAGTCGGGCTTTTAGGTACTTATTTAATAACAATGAGACAATATTATAAATTAGTATTAATGATATTAAAGTTAATAATCACGTATTAAATCGTTTGTAAGCACTGTATGTTAATACTGGTTGGTTTGGTATGTCAACGATAGGCCCGAGTGTTTCTTGAGACATCAGAAATTTGTTATTTATGCGATACCTTGTAAATAATAATCTACCTCCTAATGTTATTAGGTAAGTTGTAGGCAACAAGACTGAATTCTGTGTCAATTCAGAATGCTGTGCGTCTTTCTGTCGTCTGAAAAGGTAAAAAAAGCACCCTGGCAACGCTATTCGAATTTATAAACATGGCTTAATGAATATGCTAAATCTTTTTACAATGTGCGAACATTCCCTTTTTTTAATCGTGTACATAACACATTTTGCCGGAATGTACCTGTTATAATAAACAGTCAGTGTTGCCATATTTTTAAGCTTATTTTCGTTCAGATTTTGGTTTTAATAAATATCTTTTAAAGGGTAAAAGAAACAAGACCAATTTCATTTTTTGAAAAACGAAAATAAACTTAGCTTAATTTTACATTAAGAAAGTCGAAGTCCGTAATTGTATGAAGTAGCCATGTGCTGTTAAACTTTAGTAGTTGTAGCATCGAAATAATATAGACATATCAAAGTATGTTAGTAGATCAAAACTGGTAAAATTGAACTGATGACAAAAAACTAAGAAAAAAATATATTTTCTTTTGCATAATATGAAAATCAAAATCGACATATTCAGATGAAATTTACCTTAGAAACAATACTTTCTAATCCGATGCAGATTAAGCAATCGGGCATCCATTTAACATAAATAATATTTTACAAATGTTATTGCTAATTCTCTGAGTACCTACGGCTGTATGAGAAACGCACGTCACGCGAACAAAAGATATACGTATAGTATTTAAAAAACAAAAAATCAGCTCAGCTCCCGCTTGCCACCCAGCCTTTTGCTGAGCCTTTAGGCCATTCCAGCCTCAGCGATATTCCCAAAAATTACGAATGAGATTACAACTGCATGAGCCCTTTCGGATTAACAGGCGTGTTTTACTGTACTCAAATCAATAAAAATAAAAATCGCATCGATTTATAGTGATTTGAGACAAAATGATTCTTATAATAAACGAAGCTTTATCAAACCATAACAATAACTTACATACGTAAGTATAATTTAACGTGTATCTATATTAGCGAACGTAGTGTAGGTGTTTTGAAGCTTTTACACAATTAGACAAATATTGCTATTGTATCATAAACCGTCATTCAGCGTATTATAGTCAATTTTATAAGGTAATGTAGCGTACCAAGTAGGTCTGTAACTGCTTGAACTTATTTATGATACATGCCTCAAACAGCTATTAAATGTTTTGTGATTACCACTCCCGTCACTTAATAGAAGATGTGGTTGAGAGGCTATGGTTATGAATAAGACCGCCAGACGTCAATGCAGGTGAAAACTTTTTGTATTATTAATTTGTTTTTAAGTATTTAAACACTAGCCAATCGTCACGTAAGCAATAATAGATAAGATTTGGCGTTAATTTTGTAATATTTGTCTGCATTTGGAGTGTATTTTTTATGCTATTTTGGTTGTGATATGTACGTTTGTTTTTAGACCAGCAATACATTACTGAATTACTTTAATTGGTTTTATTTACAACACGCGGTTTAAATGTGTAAGCGAAATCTAAAAAAATATTAAGAAATAAGTAGTTACTGTATGACTAAAAAATGGATTCAAGGGATCAAAGGAATTCCCATTAAATTATGACGCAAAATTTCAAAAGGATTTTTTAACACCACCTTATATTTTTAAGTTTTATCGATTTGGAACTTAACTTCATATCGGCATGTAGTAATAAAATAAGATAACATATTACATATCGAAAATTTCTACCGTAAAAAATAAGCTGATATCTGAAAACCGATAAAACAATAGTAATACCTAATCAATGATTAATATTATTTAAATTTTAGAAGAACAACTCGATTGTTCATTTTCTCCAGTTTGTGTGCGATAAATGTGATTGTATAAGGTAATTTTTACTAAAATTATTTCTAAACACTCATAAAAGGAATATAAATATTATAAAATAATTGGCGATCGATATATTGTGGGGAAACTGAGTGTCTTTAAGCAAAAATTAAAGAAACTGATGCAATCCTAAGCCAAGGTCCAACTTGGGTCCAACTACATTTAACAGTAACTAATTGTGTTCACAGATGGCGCGCAAAATAACAGACCTACTTAGCAGTATCGATAAGTTTTCCTATTCCATTGAAGTAACACCAAACGTGACTGATGAAGAACTAAACAATATTACATTTGAACCAGCCTTTTACGCTATAACATGGCATGCTAATTTGTATGATTTTAATAACTTAGACATCCCACCACTTAAATTAGCTGCGATTTTAGCTAGCAAAAATAGAAACGTTTTGCTAAACTTATCGTGTCATAAATTAAGAAAAGATTATTTATGTAAAGTGCTAGATTTCCTAAAATCTAAAGGGATATGTAATTTATTCATTATTCAAGGAGGTAAGAAGTATACAATACTTACGTCTAATAATTAGATGAAGATTGAAGTTATTTCTGTTAATCTTTCGAGTTGAAGATTTCCTGTTTTCAAATTTAGTATCTTAGAACATTTATAAACAGTTGCCGTGTTTCGGGAATAGAAAATATAAAAAACTTCAATCCACACAATAGAGATAACAAGCACCAAATAATACCAGTAAAGATTTATTATGAATCCATTTACACTACTTTTTATTATTTTCAGAGGGCTACGATGAAAAACTGTCGGATTTTAAGACTACATCAGAGTTAGTTGAGTCAATACGTGATTATTCTGAAAATTATTTTTCTATTGGCGTAGCTGGTCATTGCGAAAAAAAGACCAGCATAGAAAATCTAAAAGAAAAAATCAATAGAGGTGCAGATTTCATTATGACCCAGGCTTTTTTTGACCACAGTGTTTTCAAATCATTTATTGCGTCTTGCAAAGAAGCAGGAATTACGAAACCTATAATTCCCGGTGTGTTTCCATATGAAAACCAAGACGAAGTTGAGAAATTTATTCGTTTGTGTAAAATTCAAATTGATACAAAATTAATGGAAGATATAAAAAAGGAATCGAGTGAAGATGTTATCAAAAATTTAGTTCAGTTGATTTACACCGAATCAGTTGTAAGGCATTTCCATTTTTTTACAATGAATAAATTTGAAAAGACGTCAAAAGTGATAAATGGAATAATAAACATATTTTAAAGAAAACATTCTATTTTATATACCTTTTCTCCTAATTGAGAAACTTTATTAAAGAAATTGATTTTTTGAATTGTAACTTAATAACAACTATTGAAGAGCTTAGAAAAGTTCTGAGTAAATTAAAATCAGCTTTTTTATTTAAGTATTTACTGTTTTTATAATGATGATAATGATGGCAGTGCCTTTTCTATATTAATAAATTAATATTCATTATAAGCATTAAGGATAACTTTAATGTTTTTGTTGCCCGCTTGGCACAGAATGCCCCACAAATAACAATACAAACGTCGACTGACAACTGACAAATGTAATATGACAAGTATTCTGTGTATAGGTTTTAGGTTAAATATTAAATAATCTAGTTCACTGTCCTGTGTCCAGTGTCCATATCTTGACTATTTTTATCTTACTAATTATTAGTAAGAGGCGTTAATGGTAGTAATAAAGATAATTTCATGAAACACTGACACTAAACCATTTGAATAAGTAAATAATATTTGTTAACATCATCTGAAAGTAAGTTCTATATGCAGTTAAGTTAAAATCTCATATCTGATTACATCAGTTTTAAAAGGTTCAGAACAGGGATAAGGTTTTATCCCATTAACTGTCGCATTCCTGATTTTAGGTTTAAGAAACAATGTCTTTTCCTGATAAACATCAAAGAAAAACATGTTGGGATGCTAGAGACAAATACTGGGAGTGCTTAGATGAAAAAAACGTTAAAGATAGTTCTGAACATCTTAAAGCCTGTGCTGAATTTAGGAAACTGTTCGAAAGTTCTTGTCCATCACAGTGGGTCTCCCATTTTGATAGGAAGCGGGATTACGATATATTCAAATTAAAAATGCTAAAAGAGGGATTTGAACCTATTAAAGATGCTGCATAGTTCTAATTTTTGAAATTCCATCTGTAAATATAGTTATTTAGTAAATTATTTTTATATAACAGCTTTTATTTTATATAAATCCTTAATTTTCAAAGTGACTTAGTTAAGGTAAATATTGATTTTAATAATTTATGGACATACTGTAATAAATATTAACCAATATTACGTTTTTAGGCCACATTAAAAAGAAAATATGGATCTTGGAGAGAATATTTTATTGAAATTAAGTGTTCCAACACATGATGTTACAACTTTGATGTTACAGGTAATCTTAGATTTCCTCATGTGCTGATCTGATTATAAGCTACAAGAATTGATAAAGAATCTGATATAGAAATACAATTTATTGTGTTCTCATATAATCCTTATTAAAAATTTTCAGGAGGTTCTATCTTCATTCAAAAGAGAACGTGGTAAAGATACATTCAGAGAAAACGTACTAAAGAAATTATGGGAGCACATAATCACAAAGTTGCCTGAATTTGATGATCAACTACTTTGCTCCACATGTTTTTACACTATACTACAATATTCTGAGGATCAAGATGCCTATTTACTTAATGTATTAGATATTATCAACAGTGCCATTAAAGAAGTTGACAAAGATATCTATGTGACACTTATGTATGGTCTGTTTCAATCATCATATCTTACACAAAAAAACAAAGAATGTACTCAACTGATGGAAAGAATATTGCTAGCAACGTTTAAATTGCTCACGCGAGAGGCTTACAAATACTCTAAATACACATTCATAGCCTTTAAAACTATAACATCATTCAAAAAAGTGATTGATACAAATTATCAATCATGTATCTTCAATAGGAATAATCAAATAAAATTATTAAACATTATAAATCATAATTGGGAAAATCCACTGACTGCTGTACGAAGTTTGATAAGAAATATATTTCACACATTAATTTCTATACTAGATAAAGATATTTACAACACTATTTTGAATGAGATCAACCTCTTCTACTGGAATAAAGCCAAGTTTCTGATGGTAACTGAAATTATTGAGCAATCACAGAGTCCAATTAGTGTGTTGGTTAACGAGAATAGATGGTTACATGGGCTCATGTATAGTTTGCATAAACCTGGTCTTGTTTCTTGCGGATCTGATATGTATAATGCCATTCTTAAAAAAACTAATTCAGACAATGAGTGGTGTAACATATTTATAAAAGAATTATGCATCATATTTAAAGGATCATTTAAGGCAACAGAAAACTTTTATAACTATTGGTGCTTGATAACATTAAAAAAGTTCCCATCAGTTATAGAAACACTTTTATTTGAAATTTTAAAGGAGAAATCTGAATTGAGCCTATTGAGTGCTATAAATGTTATGAAGCAGGGCAATAAACTGGCATTATTAACAGACAGTTTTACTACAAAGGAAATTATTGAACAGTGCCTTGTCCATAACAATCCTCATATACGTAATAAAGCTTTTGACATTATTTGTATTTGTCACGGAAAATGCTTACCAGATAGATTCAAGTATGATGCAATTCTAGAGTATTTAAATGATAACATTAACTCAGATTGCACAGTTTTAAGAATTAACATGATAAAAAGCTTCAGCTGTTTCTTAATACATCTCAATAGTGTATTTTTAATAAATCAGAATATTGAAGAATTGAAATATTTTATTCTAAACTTGCAAAATCAATTGAAATCTTCAGGTAATTTTAATGGTAACTATCAGAGGAAAATTACAACCATTAAACTAATAGATGTTGTATTCCAACATTTGAATACAGTGCCACTTAAGTCATCCAAAAAAAAATCACAAACATTATTAGAAAAGCTTAAAAATGAAAATGTATGGATATTAACAGGCAATGATTTTATCTTGAATTTACTTAGCTTGCTTAAAGATCCCGCTGATGATATAAGGCAAACAGTTCTTCATGTACTATTAAATTATTATTCAAATGACATTAAAAGTCAGTTAATTTTAAAAGATATGACCGAAGACGTGATAAAATGCGCAGAGAGCAAATTCTTTTATGATATTGATTGTGGAAAAGTGATATTTAAATTATTAATTAGTGTTTTGTTGAAAGAAAATTTAGATGCCAGAAGTGTTGCTGAATATTTCAAGCATTGGTATGGCGAATTGACAAATGAAATGCAACTGAAAAGGAATATAGTGGATTCTATTCACGATGGAAAACAACTACATTCGATACTAGGATTGTTATTTGTTATATTTGAGTGTTGCTTGCAGTATAAATATAATCTGGATTTATCATATAGAACAATGTTGGAGTTGGTTGATGTTTTAGATACAATTTCAAATCAGTTTATGTGTGAAGAGAGTGCTGTTAGTTATGACTTTTCAAGAATGAATGATTTAGTTAAATCTTTGATAAACCAATCCAATACACGTGTGAAGGACAACAATGAAACCAAAATATCTGGATTACATCAAGTTGTGCTGAATTGTCTTTGGTTAAATGTGAAGGTAAGGAAACAATAAATATCTACAAACCTCTGACAAATTAAAGTAATAGTATAAATTTATATTGCGTTGTTATAAACAATATACTTTATTGTAAAGAAAACTGTAATTTCATTTTCACTCAGTTGGATAAATGCAACATAGCCTGCTGCCAAAACAAAGGCTCCATTTTTGAACCCTGATTTTTGTGATGAATCTATGGTCGAAGCTATAATTTGCTTTCCATTTGTGAAATGATTACTCATATTTTAGTACATTAAATTTGTGAAACGATGCAATAAACAAATATTTTCTTATAAATTACATTTTTTCAGGTGTCATGTGATTTATCTGCTTTATTAATCACATATGTGGAAAATGAAGATATTTCTAACAGATGTTTGAATATAATAGTACGTGTCCTCGAAACTTGTCGGCATAAAGGGGCAATAGAGGCAGCGGGATCAGCATTAGGTAATGTGAAAAGTATTTTATTAAATAGTTTGTATATATCTTTATCAGAAACTATTTGTTATGGATATTTGTAAGGGATTGGTAAATATTAGACTTCAGTAAATACTTGTATTAGTATTGACGAAGCCATTGGTTATATAAAAGTTACCTCAAAAAACCCGCAGGATTTTTATATTAGAATTTTTTGAAATAATAGATCCTAATTCTATTCGTAAATATATCACGAATTCTATTAATTATTATTATTATATATTCCAGGGAAGAGTATCCAATATTTAACATCATTACCAGTCGCTACTCAACCAAATCTATCCCAATTACCATTAAATTTATTAGAGAGAAAACTAAAAGAATTAATTTTGGAGGCCAAAATGGCGTCTGTCACTCGACGAGGCGCCGGTTTGTCTATTATGGTACATCGGATTGTTTCCAGTGATATGAAGAAAGGAAAGGTAAATTGGTTAAAATATTAAAAAATTGACATTTGGGTAATGTTAAGCAAACGGTTATCACTGTTAACTTAATGTTACCAGAGACTAAAGATATCTAGAAGCAATAGGGAATATTTCTAAAAGACTGAATTAAGTATGTCAATAATTAAAGAAATATATGTGTTGTACTCATAATTACCAATAAACCAAAAATACTTTTGTTTAGTTTGACTTGATTAGATTGACTGCTATAATTTAGCAATACTTTTATTAGGCAGTTTGTTGAATATTTATTATTAATTTAATACTATTGCTTACAGCCTCTATTTCACTACTTCATGAATGTCATGTTAGAAAAATGTTTAGAGTTAGAAGGTGCAAACGATTATCATCAGAACGATAAAGATATGCCAAAAGCCATTCACATACATTTTCTCACCCGTATTGTTATGGACAGCAGTCTCGCTTCGGAAATGATGTTTTATTCAGCTAAATTAGCGGAGCTTGCATTTAATAACTTGACAAGTTCACATTGGCAAATCAGGTTTGTTCATTTTTTTATTACAATTTTCTTCTTTCTTTTGTTAAACAGTAATTTTCGTTTCTATCATAAATGGAAACTGCATGCAAGAAAATTTTTGTACTTTTGTTAAGAAAATAATGTGTATCTAAAATTACAAAATCATTATTCTTTCAGAAATAAGTAGTTTCTAATTGTCTTTGTGCCTATTTAATTTTTCACTTAAAGACATTTCATTATACGCAAATAATGTAACACTGTTTAAAAGATATTATGTTGAATGGAAAATATGTTATAATTATAAATAAATATATTTTATTTAATTGCAGAAATGCAGCTCTACAACTGTATGGGGCACTTATACCAAAGTTGATTGGACAGAAAAAGGTCTCTGGTATTGATGATGAAACTGTATCGACAGTTGCATGCGATGAATTTAGAACTCATTCACCAAAATTGTGGGATTTTATTGTTAATCAATTGGATAACACTGACGATGACCTATTAAGCCATACAGATTTAGTGCCGATTTTAAATATACTAGCGAGTGTTGCCAGACGATATAACTTTTCATACGACTCGCGAGACATTTTAAATTTTAAGTCTTTGGAATCGTTGCTGGGTAGTCAAATATACACTGTCAGACGTTTGGCATCCAATTGCATTATAAATATTTTTTCATTTCATGATATTTACACATTCTTAATGACATACAAAAAAATCTCCGAAAATTCATTGCATGGGACTATGATCTTACTGGAAGGCTTTTTAAAAGTGTACGAATCTGAATTATCAAAAGAACAAATTTGTATATTAAAAGAAAACTTTCGTTGCATTCTTGGAGAACGATTTTCGTATTTAAGCCGAACTATATTTGATAGATTGTTTTACAATACACATACAAATGTATGTGATGTTACTCGTGAAGCGGAAAAGAATAAGTATATGCCTGGTGTATATTTGTGGGCAAACAATAGAATGAGAATTTTTATAGAAAATGCAACATGGAACGACATAGCTAACAACATACACATTTTAATAGAATTTGATGATTTCGAAGAACACAGTCGGCATTTGTCTAGAAAAATTGATAAATACGATAATATTCCTAAGGAACCGTTGATAAGTATAGCTTATAAAATGGTGATATCCGAAAAAGCTCAAAAATGCTCTGGGGTTTGGAAATTTCTATACAAACTATCCAAAACACATACCATAACTCATTTTACGAACATCGAGAGTACCGGTATTATTAAGCTCTTAAGCAGCTCAGAATGTTTATATAAAATCCGTTATTTACTTCCATTTGCAGCAAAAATTCTATCCAATCGTGATGATACTATTATGATATCGAAAATTATTTTTGATTTTTGTGATCCTATCAAAGAATCTGACATGAGATACATGGCTGCTTTAGCTAACAATGAGATAGCAGATAAATTTGTAAATGCATCGGATGAAGTTAAAATTAATTCAATTAAATCGGCAATTATCTTACTACAAGACGAAGATGAAGACGTACGAAACATAAGTACAATTTTCTATCAAAACATCAAGAAACAAAATAATCAAGCGTTTATATGTTTGCGTAAAATTTTGACTAAAGAATTTATGGATTCAGTATTCGATGAATCAAAACAAAATGTTAAACACATAATATCAGAATTGAATAGTTTAATTGAGAAAATAATCGAAAAAGATAAAGACAATTACAATCCTTTTGCTAATGATTCAAAAAATATATATTTCGAGGATGCTATTATCAAAATGATGTTTCATAATATAATCAAGAAATATGAATAAAAATGTTTTGTAGAATGCAGTTGTTTTTTTTATGGTACAGAATCCCAATCTCCAGGGGTCACATTGAATGATGTGTTTATCACCACCTGCAACGAGGCGGCGGTAGGCTCACAGTTTACATACATACAGGTGCCGGCTTTTGAGGCATTAACCATTTTTTTTAAGGCGCACATCGGTTCGGAAGCCCCTAGCAGCTATACCTACATAGTGACTAGAAGTGTTAGAAGCACTCAGAGAAGGAGAAAATACTACCACTTTCTTTACCAAAATTTATTAAGTAATTAACCTACAATACAAAGCTATTATACTAAATAGAATTACTCATCATAATAATATTTTGGTGGTGGTGTAGTGTCATCAATTTTTATTGATACAATATGTCGTCCAGGAACCATCACCAGTCCTAATACTCGAGGCTCTTGTGGTTCACCATCAAAATTTTTTGAATATTCAGAACATGCACCTGTTAAACAAAAATCATGTATGTGTGTGTGTTTCCTAATTAAATGCAGTGATAGATGATTATTGATTACTCATGAAGAGCAGTGTTTCTGTTAAGCACATAAAGCCTAATGACTTAATTAATACACTATGGGATCACTTTATGGTTACAGAAAACATTCAATTTAATATATAAATAATTGTCAGCTGATGTCTCTGATATAAGTTTAGGTAATAGGTGCGCTTGTAGCAGTAAGACAATAATAACTTTAAATCATTAATTACTAATAAATTAATAAATACCTAATATAACATTAGCATCTCTATCCGTACACAAAAATACACCTATTAAAATTCTTCCATCTGTCATTTCTATTCTAAAATTCATATTAAGCCATTTTCTTAATTTTGCTTTACCATCTAACTCTTCTACCTGAAAACAATAATATCGAAATAGAGAAAGATCAAGGTTTTATAATCTTGCTGACTTAAATTGTATATTAAAATTGCGCTTGTATAATAATTTAATGAATTTATTTAATTTTTAAAGTAATGTTTAAACCAATTACCTTAAGATCTTCAGTTTCTTGAGTAGACTTCATTTTAATTTTATATAAATTATTATGTTAAGTTGGTAGGCAAACTTATATTTTTTTAATTCTAATTAAGACTTATTACATTTCAATTAAATAAATTTAAATTGTTGAAAACAAATACATATATTTTATTTGAAAGCTTAATAACAAATATTTGAAAATTGACGTCAACTTTTTAAAAATATCTTATACCGATTACAATGCTTCCCTGTGGAAGATGTCACTTAAATGTCTCATACACATGACACCATGTGTCATGCTTGACATGGCTTTATAGTTTGTACCGATTAAATCTATTAAAAAATCCAGATGTGACTTTCAAACTGATTATTTTTATTATTGATCATGGATTACTTATTTTGTAAAAATATCGGTTTCTTATCAGTGAATTAAAATACGTAAAATATATAATAAATAAAAAATGTAAAATTATAATGCCAGTGCATTTTCTTACGAATTTTCAGGTTTCATACGCAATATCTAAAAACTTATATTCTTTATACTTTTAATTCATATTCTATATTTATGAAAATGGCACATTTACCAGTAAGATGTTCAGTGGTAAAATTAACGCGACTTACACCAGGACCTCTCAAATTTATGACTGCACCTTTGCGGCAAAGTATAGCTGCTATCGTTATAAATGATAACAAATATAAAAAATCTGGATCTGGTAAACAAAATAAATATTTTTATGCTGCTACCTCTATTGGCATAACCTTACTGGCTGGATCACACATATTTAATGGTAACAAATAATATCTTAATATGAAAGTAATCTATATCATTATCCTTAACTATGTTACATAAAGTATATTTTTAGTATCTAAAATATTATTCTTTTATGTTTTACAGAAAAGAAGTTTTTCAAAGCTGCTCAAGTTGGAAATGTGTCAGAACTTCAGAAGTAAGTGCTTGTAATAAGTTTACACAAACTAATAAAAAATATAATATATTATACATGTTGCCAATTTTAATGTTTTGATATTAACAAATCTGAATATGATTAAGAAACACAAATTTCAGGTGTCATATAAAATCAGATAGAAGCATTATGAGACATTCATAAATGAAATAAATATCTATCTATTACTTTATTCAAATTATTTTCAGTATCATTTATTGTCACCAGTCTTTTTAGTAAAATTATTTTACAGACAGGTTGCGGCAGCAAAAGACAGCGGGGAAAGTGGTGAAGGTAACGAAGGAGCAGCAGATCGACGACACTCACTGGGTTGGA